>JABSTQ010010674.1:0-403933 GCA_013358835.2 Ixodes persulcatus
GTTAGAAGAATTTTCCGACCTCCTCCACTCTGCTTTTGACAATAATCTATACAGTTGCGCCCTATTTTTAGATATTTCTAAAGCTTTTGACTCGGTCGACCACAGTATATTGCTTCAGAAATTGCACAAGCTGGGATTTCGAGGCAACTTTCACACGCTTCTTAGAAATTATCTCTCTAATCGTTCCCAGGTTGTTGCTCTGGGAGGTCTAAACATGAGCACACAGGTGTCTCTGACGTGTGGCGTTCCACAAGGATCCATAATCTCCCCCTTATTGTTTAATATTTATGTGAATGATCTTGAAAAAAACATCTTAACTTGTCATATATTTCAATATGCTGATGATACAGTTTTAGTCGCGTGTCACACCAACTACACATCAGCCGTACGAATACTACAACAAGCTGTTTTCACTGCTATGAACTGGTTTCGTGACAACCGTATCAAAGTTAACGCCTCAAAAACTAGTTTAGTATGCTTTAGAAATCCTTTGAAACAAACTGTGACAAACATTCCTCTGTTTATTTATACCTCTGATTGTACTTCTTGTTCCTGTACGGCGGTTTCTTATGTGAATTCAGTTAAATACCTGGGAGTTTATTTTGACAGCGACCTTGCTTGGAATACCCACCTGTCCTATATTTGTAGCAAACTCAGAAGTACTGCCTGGCTTTTGTACACCATTAGACATCTTGCTCCGATCTGCGTGCGCAGAGCTATTGCCAGCAGTCTTGCATACGGCGTATTAAGATACGGAATTACTATTCTTTCCAATTGCCACATAAGATGGCAGGTACGCATCGATAATATTCTGCGGAACACACTGAAGAGCGTGGCGTATAACTGTAATTTGACAGAATGCGAAAGTATCTTTCAATATCTTGGTTTACCTTCCTTCCAAAAGTTGTTCGTGAATTCAGTAATTGTGCGCCACTTTTGGATGAATGATTTCAAAAAGACATTCATGTCGTCCCGAGTTCTAAGAGATTGTCCTCGCTATGTTGTACCTCGTTCTTATACTCGCTACGAACAAGCTACTCGTGATATTTATGTCCCGAAAATATTTAACTCGCTTCCTGATGACATTTTTACGCTTACCTCAAAAAAGCAACTAAAAAAATTCCTAATTGATTGGACTCTACCTTAAAGGGGCTATGCAACAATTTTTTTACTTTCCGCAAATACCGCTTAGAACGGATCCCTGACGTTAAGGATCTATGAAACACGCCTTCGTTTTTCCCCCGACGCATTAGAAGTCCCAGAAAAAAATTAAAGAAAAACGAGCAGCGTTCACGCCCTCAACTTGCAGCCAGAACAAGCGGCCACGTGATCTGGAGCCGATTATATGCCGCCAATGTTGATCATAGCCACGCGCTGGGGTTGGCAAAGCACAGGACACGCGCTGAGTTCCAGACATTGTTATGGCTCGGCTATTGTCGTCGTTGCAGCGATTGGACACGGGCCACTACTCGAATGCTTCTCGAGCTATCAATTATCACGAGCCTACATCGAGTGCCCACGCAATGCTCGGGTCCAATCTATGAACCGCATTCAAATATCGTCATACGGGTGTACTGCGATCCCCGCGTTACGTCATCGAATTTTGCAAAGGAGAGATTGAATGAAAATGATCGCTTTTGTCCTTGAAATTACACCGCAACAAAGGAGTTTCTTGGCCAGTGGCATTGCATGCGAGTATCCTTGAGTCCCACTAGTGCCAGTAAGCTCGTGTAAAGTGAAAAACATTCCAATTGAATATCGTTGCACAGCTCCTTTAAGTACTCGTTAATGTTTCCTTACCTTTTTTTTTTTTTTTTGACAACCTTGTCGGAATTTTTTATGTTACCTGTATATATGTCTATAGTGTTTCTACCGGTCCACTATGATTGACTATCTCTGTCTGTGGCATGTATATATCTATATGTATACTTTTTGTGTATCACTATATCTACCTGTACATATGTCTATAATGTGTCTACCGGTCCACCGTAATTTGCTATCTCTATCCGTGCCATGTACAAAGTGACTGACTGCCCGCCGCCTCCCCTACCCCCCTCCCCCACCCCGGACAACTATGACTGTTTATCGGTGTTAGTTTGCTAACTAGATGTATTTAATCACTTACTACCTCTTCCGGGCCATGTCCCACAAGCCTACTTTGGCTTTGACGGGCCCAAAATTATCGAAAACAAACATGAAAGCGGAATAAATATTATTATTATTATTATTATTATTATTATTATTATTATTATTATTATTATTATTATTATTATCAATCTTAAGCGTCATAAAATCGATGTTAGAAGTGTCACACAAGGGTCTAGTGCAGGAGTGTGAGAAGTGGTGGAAGCACAGCGACCGGTCAATCATGCGATCTCCGACAGGAAGAAGAAACGTCAGTTTTCGCCTTGGAAGCTTTAATAAACAATAACTTAATATGTATATATATATATATATATATATATATGCCAAGCTTGTTGTTTGCGAGGCCGTTATTTTCAAGAATTACCCTACATGTTTGTTTGTTTTTGTATAAATAAATATTCGATCCCGAATCCGTGCCTGCAATGATATTAAGAACAATCTTCTGAAATTGTTTTATGGCCATAAAAACCTTATAAATATTCCCCTCTGAAATTCCTTTGTAAGATACCATGCACTTAGGGCAAACAAGTTATTATCGATGCGCAGTGAAGCCAAGCTCGGAATTTCGCACTTTTCCAACTGGCTCTACTCCACGCACGCACGCTAAGACTACTGGCTGTTTAATACTTCTTTTCTTTGTTTAACTTTGTTGTAAATAAAAACTCACATACACCCTGGGAAAGCACAGTGCTCCCTTAATTTAACGCTGACACGAGATGCTTAATTTTTGGCACATTTGGTGCAATTCCTGGGCCTACTGCTCGAATTGTGTGGTAAAGCCTTGACTCCTCAATCACAATCCAGCCCGTTGAGTTATCTACCTAATGCCCCCGAATGAAAGCCAACCTTTTCCTGGAAAATGTCGGCGTGTAAATACGGTAGGTTTGGGCGAATGTCACGCTAAATCTTCGCAATATCGAAGTTAGTTTTATGCAGCACTGCATGCGAGAACCGGCTTTCCCACGCCGCCATGTATCTCTCATGGTGAAGCTTCTAATACTGTATTCACAAGACGGAGATTTCTTCCACAGAAGAAAGCAAACATCATTGCGCTTTGAGGTCACGTGCTCCACATCACGCATTCTTGCTCATCCCGGTACTCCGCCGAGAGGCGAATATTTTTATATCACTTTGGAGTATGCCATCAGGCAAGCACAACACATCAGGGGGGCGTGGCTTGCATCGCACTCAGCAAATTCACAAGGGTGTCAGCAAGCAGGACGAAACACCGAAGCCTCCTTGAGAGTCAGTAACACGGCGATGCTTTCGCTGCAACGGCGACCATGACTATACGAACTGTGGTTTCCTCAGTGCGGAGCGCCATTTCTGCAAGTGGAAGGGACATATCGTCCGAGCCTGCCGTCAAAATGAAGCGGCAAAGAACCGAGTCAAGTGCAGCGACAACCGCCCAGGAAAGTCAAGTGCTGACAAATCGGGACGCGCCAGGATGTACAGACTTTACAACATTGCGAGTGGCCTGCTAGCGTTCCTGCAACCGTCACGGTCAGCGGAAACCAAGTACCTATAGAGGTGGACTCTGGTACCGTGGGCTCCATTGTCAACCTGAGGGCAACGTGCAAGCTAAGAATCTCCAAGAAGGCGCTTCGACCGTGCACGCAAGGATTCCAAACTTGCACTCAGTAACCTGTGCATCTCGTGGGAGAGGTAAAAGTGCAGGTAAAGTATGGCGGCAGAGAAGCTCAGCTTCCGCTACTCACCACGAAGGGGGCTGGGATCAGCAATTTGGGACGGGACTGGTTCCAGCCGTTAGGCATCTCCTTAGAAGGGCTTCATCCAGCTTGATGGAGCCCCCGTTTTCCGGAACTGCAACGAGGAGAGCCGTAGGCCAGCAGCACACATTGGGGACGAAGGTGGCAACTCTCCTCCAGGACTTCTCCGAAGTGTTCATTCCCGAGCTGTGAAAGAGCAAGAACCCCCCGGTGCGAATTGAAGTGGAGGATCAAGCCACACCAAAATTGCACAAGGCACATCAGAGTACCGTTCGCACTTCTGCCGAAAGTGCATGAAGCCATCGAGAAGTTGGTGGAACAAAGTATCTACGTTCCGGTCAAACACTCTCGTTGGGTGACGCCTATCGTTCCCGATTCTAAAGAAGAATGGAAAGATGGGAATTTGCGGTGACTCCAGGGGAACACTCAACCCAGTCGTCAAGGTGAAGACTTATCCGCTACCCTTTCCGGAACAGCCACTAGCAAGGCTGGGAGGTTGCTCAGCGTTCTCCTGGCTTGACTTGGATCAAGGGTATCAGCGACTTGGCGTCGATGAGGACACTTCCCTGTTGTTGACTATAACGACTCACAAGGGGCTTTTCAAGGTGACCGGATTACACATTTTTGAAAACCGGAGACGATGGACGAAAAAGGGAACAACACACAAAACGCCTCAAGGTTGAGACGTTTTGTGTGTCTTCCCCTTTTTTGTCCGTCATCTCCGAATTTCAAAAATGTGTAACATCAACCAGCTCACCGGCCTACTTACTTTATCTTCGACCAGATTACAGTTTGCTGTCGCCGTGGCTGTGGCCATCTTTCGGCGTTATATGGAAGAACTCTTGAATAATAATAATTGGGGTTGTGTGGATATTTATAGAGCCTGTAGTTGGTAAGCCATTTCAAAGTTTGGACGAGTCACTCGCTGTAGATGAGCAATTTAGCCAGTGCAGTACAACCGCTAGCCTGGGGCCTTTAACGTGCACCACGCAGTAGTGATACACGACCGCACGCCGGTATGATGCCCATCCAGATCGAAACGGGCAGGGGTGGGGATTAAACCTAGGACCCCTGGGTTCTCCAGCAACTCTTGAACGGCCTCAAAGGAGTGCAGTGTGTTTTGGATGACATTGTCATCGGCGGACAAATGGTAGCTGAAAATGACTATCGGCTGCAGAGGGTGCTGCAGCGCATCCAGGACAACGGCCTGCGTCTGAATACTGACAAGTGCGCTTTCCGAGTAAAGGAAGTATCGTACCTGAGGTACCATATCAACAAGGGCTGAATGATTCCTTCGGCCGAAAAGGCGGAGGCCATCAAGAAAGCTCCGCAACCAACGAACAAGAAAGAGCTTTACTCGTTCTTGGGAGCTTAGAACTTTTATGGTATTTTTCTGAAGTGGGCCGCCCATGTGTTAGAACCGCTTCATCGCCTTCTGAATAAGGATAAGGCGTGAGGCCTGGAAGAAGACGAAAGCAGAGGCGTACAAGCGTGCGAAGGGTCTGCTAGAATCCTCAGCTGTTCTAGCACACTATGATGTATTATGGGACGTGACACATTATGGGATGTGTCACGTCCCATAATGCTGGAAGCTGTACTGAGCCAAGTGGGAGAAGACGGCATTGAAAGGCCTGTGGCCTTTGCATCGAGAACTTTGTCGTGGGCAGCGTGCAACTACACAGACACAACAGTGAGAACAATGAGAACGGTTTTCCCTGTCGCGCTCTGCAAGCTACATGGCCCAATGGTCGACTGGAAGGTAGTTTTTGGATATGAGCGCCCCACATAGGAGAATTTCAAGGCTGCATTCTGGTTCCAGGACTGAAACCTTCAGCTGGACATCTGTTTCAGAGTCTTCGTGTCAAGTTATTACCCTTTTTCGTACTGACTGATAACTGACAAATAATGTGCCCAGACATCTCCCAAGAAAGTTGGAAGACAACTGAGGAATTTTGTGACAGGTTTGATAAGTACCAATCACATTTCAAAATTTACAGTAACAAATACTAAGCTTTCATTACACTGCTTTTCAAAGGGGACTACTTTACGCATATTTCACTGCCAGGTCAGACATGAAATTGCTCCTCATTGTTTAGTACTTAATTTCGGATAGCAGGGCCAATCGAACTTGCAGGATCCCTGACCGTAAAGAGAAGTTGTTTGGGGTGTCAGCACCTGTGCCCTCAAAGACCCAAGTGCCAAACCCCAGCATCCACCGGACCTTGAATAGCACTTCGCTGATACATGCAGTGAACTGGAGCCAGTTGTTGAACATAATTCTTGGTAGTCTAGTCTGTTGACTGCGGTGAAGAGTGTCGCCAGCTTGAGTAAGCATCGGTTACTTATAAGTGGTCTTCCTGGAGGTGACTAGCACGACAACATTTGGAAGAGTTGGGAGGCAGACGGTTATCAAGTGACTTGGTGAATACGGTCGAAGTGTATGGCAAGACGACGATGAAATCTGGTTCTACAAAGTGCTTGCGTGCTTAGTGGCGAAAGGATTACTACAGGACAACATTCGGTCAACAGTGACTACAAATCGGTGTGAAAAACATTGCCGCTTCTAGCTTTTATGAGAGCACTCGATTTATGGTGGTGGGGGATTGGTGGCAGAGTGCGTTAGTGCACTGCAGCTGGGAGCGCGTGGGACGAAAACTCTGGCTGCAGAACCCAGGGACCCCAAGTTCAGTGCCCTTGTCAACACCACCGAAATAGCAAGGCATGCATAGTGAATTTACTATATCAACTACCTTCCTTGATCAACCGCGACACGTCGATTGGACATGAGTGGCGAGTCATCATTCGGCTAGGACTTGTGGTCAATCAGTGCTTCACCGATTGAACATTAATGCCAGCCGAAAGCAGATGCAGCAGTCATGTGCAATTTGTAAACTACGTCCAGTCGTGGTAGGTGTAGTAAATTCAGTACTATCTTGCTATCCAGGTGGTGTTGCGCCTGTCCATCTTGATCTGTATGAGCATCGCACCAATGTGCGTTTGTGTATCACGAGGCTACCAGTCATACTGCACTGGCTAAACTTTGTGGGTCGGCCATAAATACCGCCCGATCAGGCCGAGTTCCACTCGCTCCGAGGAAGTCACACGGGGAGCGCTATGATGGAGAAATACTTTATCGATACTCAATTGTGTGAGTCGGGTGCTGCGCAGGGCCAAGGCTTGTGGTCCGGGTCTCTGTTTTGGAGTCGCTGCCCGGCACCGGCTCTTCCGTATGTCACTGCCCCGGAACTGTCTCTCTCGCGCCCTGCCGCGAGCGTCCTTTTTCTTCTTCCTCGCCGCTCACGGCGCCGTCCCTCCGCGTGCGTGCGGCTCATTGTCCCCCACAACTTTTTTATGTACAGCAAAATCTATTGTTGCAATACCTCAAAGTCAAATCAACACACTGCCTAAACACAAACGCCTATTTTGCCTTGCTTTGGAAAAAGAGAGTGGACAGAAGCCCGCAGCTGTGTGGTATAGAAGAGTTCTAATAAGGGAAAGTTACGATAAAGACGAATATCACGAATCTTTACTGTTAAGCAAATTCGTTTCATCTGTTACTATTAAATACAACATCTATATAGAATACAGCTCCTTGCTCACTCATTTTATTTGGGAATGTCATCACTGCTGCTGCAAGTGACTCGCATCTTCTGGGTGCTATATTGGAGCATGTCGGGCTGCTCCAAAAACGAGCCGAAGCAGCTTCTACGGCTATGAGGCCTCTTCCTTTTCACTCTTGTCAGCTCAACTGCACATTACTGCTTGTGTCGGTCCTTATACCACTGCTTAGTCGGCCTGTTCTCGAACTCATGGCATCATCACTGACATCGCCACTGGCCTCAGGTCTCTTGGGGTCAATACCAGTGCCGGCCCTGATGCTGGCTATTGCACTGTCCTCGTCAGCTTCGCACAATTTTTTTATTGCCGCTTTTCTAGAAGGTACCTCACACAGGTTGCTTTATGCAGTGCTTTTGCACTGCACGTCTGAAAACAAGTGAGGAGAATGTCGGACAAGTGGCCATGGCTGCAAGAAAGTGCCACTTGCTATTTAGAGGCAGTGATCCCAGGAACTTGTAGATTTCTCTGTAATGTAGTCAGCTCACTTTGCTTACTTCCATGGCGGCCCCTAGCAGCAGATGGTTTCTGGAACATATATATATCTTAAGTGGCAAATGTGCAGCAACTGTATTCATTATATATATGCAATACCTTAGTGCATATATTCCGAAATAAAACTTCAGTTGCGAGTAAGCGCTTGTCCTGTGTAGTCTCCCTCTTGTCCTTGTCTTTCGCGCTTTTTATTTTCGTTATATATGCAATACCTTATTAAACAAGTTTTAAGATGTTTTGGAAAAAATTATGCGCATATCATATTCCTAGTGATACGATGCTTAGATGTAAACACACGTAACATATTTAGCTCTGAAACAGTATGTGATTGTCCAACATCACATTAATGAGAGCTAGAAATTGAAACATTCAGAGACTGACAGCATGCAGCATTTTTTCATTTCTTTTCAGAGCATCTCAATGGGAATGTAAACGCCGGTAAAAAGACTCGGTCGCGAATACCTACACTACGTTTATTAAAACAACAGATCCTTCTCAAGATTTGTACCATTTAAAAAAAAACAAAAAAACTAACCTCTTGTTGTCGTCTTGCATTCTTCCCAAAATACCTACCCGGTGGTAGTACATGTGACAAGGCATGTCAGGCAACCTCGGGATCTGTTGCCCGAGCAACAAACGCGAAAAAAAAAAAACGCGACCTCTACTATGAACCACGATTTATACCCCTGTCAGACGGGCACCTTGAATGTCATTTACGCTAAAGGCCTTTAGGATTTTCAAATGACATTTAAGTCGTGTCGTGTCAGACGGGCAACTCAAATGTCATTTAGGTGATGTCTATCACAATAGCGGTCTGTTGTTAACCCGGCAAACTAGTGTTTATTTTATTGTTTACTAAGTAAATAAAATGTATTGAATTCTCAGAACATAAAATTCAAACACGGTGATGAAAACTAAGTACACGTTTTGACGGAGACAAGGTGTTTTGTGGCAACTATGACACGACGTCAGCAATCCCAAGTAATCCGTAGCCGTAGCCGTTCCGCCACTTGGCTCGTCTGCTTTCGGAACTCCGTGCATCTTGCTCGCCGTTGTTCCTCGCGCTCTTTCGTTCTTCGCCGGATTCGTATACCTCGTTGACGTTCACGTCTGCGATCGATTCAAGCGAAGACCGTGACCCTGTAGCGATGGAGCCTGCTGACGACAATAGAGAGTTTTAGGGAACCGGAACAAAATACGATCGATAAACAAAAACGATCGATACCTTGGATCGGGCGAGTCGACCGATCGTGTGCCTCTAAACGGCTTTGGGGAAACCGTATTTGCAGACGATAGCAGACGATCGGTACAGGTCGCGCCCCCTGGCAACGGAAACCTGCATCGGCCTCATCGAGAAAAGCAAATTTACGTGTGTTTGTACAAATCGCAGAAACTGAAGTAAATAAAAATCGCATCCCATAAATATAGAGAACCTAAAACAATGTATACCTACTTATAGTTCGTCTCGTTTTTTTACTCGAATGAATGCGCTTCCGTAATACAAAACCTGGCGCTCCATGGCGTGTCGCCACTGGCACTGCGAAGTTCTAAAATATTCGTCTGCTAAAGGAGCAGACGAGCTTTCCGACAACAACGGCGCTCGATCTTTTTGACGATGACTTGGAGTTGGTTCTATTCGGCGAAAACAATTTACAAAACGTTATTTTGTACGACTGTCTGCGTACTAAGAGAAGGCACTTGTTGGCGGAAAGGTATGGGACGTTCAACTTGGCGTCGATGAGCGAGGAGGACGTCGTACGGCAGTTCAGGTTCACGAAGGAGGATCTGCTCCATCTCCGATCGGCGCTGCGCATCCCGGAGACGTTGACAGCCAACGGCTGAATCTGGGTGTCGAAGACTCGTTTGCCACCGTTTTTTTTTTTTTTTTTTTTCAGTTTAACCCGATTTGTATCCTCGGGGAATAAAATAGTTCCTCGGTCGTACATGGTAACTTGGTTTGTAAGTCATACGTTCTTCTC
The DNA here is from genome assembly GCA_013358835.2 of Ixodes persulcatus. NCBI lineage: Eukaryota > Metazoa > Arthropoda > Arachnida > Ixodida > Ixodidae > Ixodes > Ixodes persulcatus. Next base: position 9,965 of record JABSTQ010010674.1, read on the forward strand.
AGTGGGCAAGCTTTGGTGTTTTACATCAACCAAATATGATGTTTACTCCAGCCACGTCCTGATATGCTGAAAAGTCGCCGACAGCAAACTCGATTTGACACACAAATAAGAACACGCTCGCGCGCGCTTATCATCAACATTCGAAGTCGTCTGCCAGCGATCCTGTGTCTTTCCCTCGAGGCCCACTGCAGGGTCGAGTATTAAGAAAGTTATGGACAAATAAAACTAGAAATATTAAATCGCGAAGAAAATACAAAAATAACAGAAATATAATAATTTCTCAGGTTGAGGCGGTCATTTTTCTTGTACGAAGTTACGAGGAGGTCAATCCGTTCGCTCCTCGCAACAAGAAGTTTTTTTTCGACGCCGCGTTTAAGCCTTTAAGGACGTCATCCCAAAGGGCTGGAGTAAAAAAAGGATTAGCGCCTAGCACCTCCCGAAGTAGGAAGGTATCATCTTCCGCTGAAAACCGCTTGCGAGGAGGAGGCGGAGGGACGGAGGTAGATACGGCGCCCATGTTGCTCTCTTACGGTAAAGATAGCAGACGATCACGGTCGTACGCCCGCGAACCGATCGTTGAGCCGTGTACGGTACGACCACAAAAAAATAAAAAAAATAAAGGAAAACCTGTAACTTTACTGCTGTGCACTTATTAAAACTATCACCCAATATTTAAAGGGCTCGTTTTATAGGATATATGTGATTAGCATTAGAACACAAATTTTTAATTCATGCAACATTTTTAAACTAAAAAGTATCCAGATCCTTGATCCAGAAGGCTGTTGCTCACTCTGTTGACACTACAGATAACCCTCAGTCATAAAGCAGCTGTAAAAACGGGTGATAAGAGCTCGAATTGCACATCCCAACGTTTGTATGAAAAAAAAAAAAAAACTTAAAATATGAAAAAAAAAACTTAAAATATAAAAAACTTAAAATATAAAAAAACTTAAAATATAAAAAATCTTAAAATATAAAAAAAACTTGCAATATCAAAAACTTGCAATATCAAAAACTTAAAATATCAAAAACTTAAAACATAAAAAACTTAAAACATAAAAAACTTGAAATATAAAAAACTAAAAAATAAAAACAAATTCAAATATGAAAAGAAAAAAAATGAATGGCTCCTCTACAAGTTCACGAAACGGACGCTCCAATCCACTGCGCCACTGAGCAGACGAGTTTTGCTGCTGCTAAACATTAATTTATTTCGATTGAGGATGTCTTATTGCGTTTTGATCTGTATTCTCTTTCTTATTTGCTGACTCCAACTTTATGCACTTGCTGTCACATATGGCGCTCCTGCCAGGCACTACCACGAGTTATTTTATTCATGTTTGAAGCCACGGCACGCTCTCTCCGCCAGCGAAGTAGCCGTTTTGCTAACCAAGCGAGACCGTCCATGTCGGCCATTGGTCGTGCCGGTCGCGCCTTACGGTTCGAGCAGCGCATTACGGTAAGATCGCGGAACACAAGCGCATGCGCACTTAGTACCGGAGGGCCCATCATACCGTATCGGATGTGCAAAATCGGTTCCCTAAAACTCTCTAATGATCGTAGTGCGATGGATCCGGAACTGCCGGAACGTCGTATCGCGTTCCTGACGCGCAACCGGCGCAACTGAGACCGCGAGTATATTAAACAAATATATCGCAAAAGGTGTGCGAGATATACACGTTATAAGCATTTTTTTCTAAAAATAATTGCTACAAGCATTGTTTTCAATTGTATTTATATTATTTATAATGTTTTATTTCAATTCGCGGAACTTGTGCTGACCGCTGTTGACGAGACTCTCGAATGTCATTTAAGTCAAATGTCATTTGAGATGCCGTGTGACACTGCCTAAATGACATTTACACTGAATGTCATTTGGGGTAAATGTCATTTGAGATGCCCGTCTGACAGGGGTATAGACCGTTCCATTAGGGTCATAGCAGAGAGGGTAAAAGAGAAAAAAAAAATGCACTCCCCCTCTCACCCCGCATGTCGTCCGCTCCGCCGAGTGGGCTGTAGCTAGCTTCCGGCTGGCGTGCAAACTGCATTTAAAATCGCGTCATTTTGGAACTTTTAAGCGCAGATGCGCAGATTTTGGTATGCCAGTTATCGTGTAATAAATACTATGCTAGATAAAAGACTCACAGGGTCCAATTGCGCTATTTCCTGCGTGAAAATAAAAAAAAAAATAGGGAAAACTGTGTCAGATTGGCCGGTCTCTCTGGCGAAAAGTAAATCCGGTTTCTGTAACATTTTTACTATACAAAGTTTGTACTGGTGTAGGCCTTTAGCGACCATGAGTGTAAGTCTGAAATAATAAATAAAAACGTGCTCTTCTGCCGCAATACACGCAGTAGTTGAGGGTAGTACTGCCGGCTTACTCAACTGCTATTTAAGTAACGGAAAAAAGATATGCTAGTTGATCATTTGCAAAAATAGAACAACAGAGAGCTGCAGGATGATTTTGGAGTAGACATAACTCTTCTAAGAACGGGAACCACTACACAACGGCAGCCACGAGCGAGAGTTCGATGTTCCGTACAGCCCGCCGATACAGCTCAAAGATGGAGAACGGCAACCTCCCGGTTTGTCGTCTGCTAGCGGAGTCGGGCGCTTGCCCTCTCTCTCGTTTTACCCCGCCGAACCCGCTGAATTTCCCGGATGTATGGAGAGGGCGCTGCGGTCGAACAAAATGGTGCCGCCCAGAGAGCGCTAAATGGAATGGTCTCTAGACGCTTTACAGCAGCTGTGCATGGGCGCCGCCATAACCGACCTTCAGTTTTTGTTCCCACTTATTCCGTTCGCTTGACTTCATCATTTCCACAGCAGGACAGGTTATTGCCATTTTAAGTGTTACTGTGTCCTTCCCCCCAGCATAGGCCGTTGTGGAGACTCGTCAACGCCCGCTTCAGTGGCTCGGCATCTCGGTAAGACAAGAGAAGGGCGGCTATGGCGGCTCAATCTGGCGCGTGTGTAAAGCGTCTATAAGGCCTCATTCACACAGCCGTTTTTTCTCCCGGCCCGGCGAAAGCGCCGGGCAGCTTTTTCGCCGGGGGAGAGGGTGTTGGGACCGGTTTCCGACCGAAATCGGGCCGCCGGACCCGAAGTGGGCCGAACGAGGATGTTCAACGTCCCCGGCACCGGCGGGAGACCGGGAAGCGCCGGGAACGCCGGCGCCCCACCCCGTCGAGGGACGGCCAATTACAAAATAGGAAACTTTCGCTGAATCTGGCGGATTCTCAAAAGTTGGGTGACCATGGGCACAGCCGCGGGAGGGAAATTGACCGTGCTGTGCCCTAACGACGAAGCCAACAAAGCTCTTTTGGGAAAAAGCGAGGCCAGCGAGACGACGGGCGCGTTGTGAGATGTTTACGGCTCTTGAACTACGGGCATACCGAGATTTGGATTTACCGCTAAGCTGCTGCTCGAAATGGTGAGACCACATCGGTTCCTTTGCGATAGCGATAGACGTAAATGCGATTCTAAGGAAGAACAGCCGAAGAAAGAAAATACGGTCGTCGATCATCGGGGACGAAATGTGGCAGTAAGGAGTGATTGACGTGAAACGTGCTCGCGGTGGGTCTTGTCGTTTTCGTTTCGAAACGTGGAGACAAATAAAATGTTTTCAAACATGCAAGATCGTTATCGGCGACCCGAACGCAAGTTCCAAGGAACAAAACAGTTGTGGCTGTGCCCATCGACGCCGATCGTCCGCTACATTTGGTGGTCGACGCCGCCACAAAGCAGTCACAAATAGGGGATTACAAGATTAGTAGTAGAGATCGGGGGAAGCGTGAAATTGCGCACGTAATTAATAGGTTATGCAGTCTTACGGGATACAAAAGTTAGACGCAGAATTTGAAAGGTGCAGAAAGGTTTCTAAGCTAGGTGGCGCAAGCTACCGCCCAATATAAGGGGGCTCAGCCGCAAGCATTTACCTATTCACATAGCCACCGCCGGCAGTTCCGCCGCCGCTGGTTCGAACACTCCTCCGTCCCCGCACCGTCCCGTTTTCGGCACGGCGCCCACGGCGCTTTCGCCGGGACGGGGCGAGACGCCGGCTGTGTGAATGAGGCCTAAGCCGGTCGTGAAATGAACTCGTTCGAGGTACGCAGTACTGCGACGACCCACACACGCAAAACAAATACTAGACGACCGTCCCTTCCGCTAATTGTTCTGCGTTCTCCTGTTGACTTAGCAGGTGACGCCCAACGTCAAAGTTATATATTACCCAAACATGTTCCTCGAGGTTTCGGTGTCGTGATGGGCTGCGGCATATATCTTGAGGAAACCGAGGGCTTCTAAGAACGCCCATGTGCCGGCGCAGAGCGACAGGTCCCGCCGTTCCGCTTCTGCCAACGAAGACATTCGAGGCGCTCGTCTCACATGGTTTGAGTGCCGACGTCTCTCGGATGGTCCAGTTGATAGATGGTCTCTTCGCGGCAGACGCTCCTTCCGACATCGTAAAAACGCGTAAATCTGGAACGCAACTGGAATCAACGAACCGAGAGCCGACCGAGGCGAGCCGACTTCAGGTTCAGCGGTTCAGAGTCATCAGGCCTACTGGATAACTAGAGCCGTGAGTAGGTTAAACAATTAGGAGCGTAAAGTATGCGCGAAATATACGTTAAACACATTTTTTTTTTCGCAATTAAAGCGACGTAAAAAGTGTTTCCGCAAATAATTGCCTCGTTTTTTTCAAAATCCCATAACATGTGGCTAGCGCTGCCGGCGAGAGTACGCTTTGCGAACGCAGTTTACTTGAAACGGCATTTAGGTTAAATGTCATTTGAGTTGCCGTGTGGCAGTGCCTAAAGGTCATTTACACTGAATGCCCTTTGGCGTAAATGCTGTTTTAGCTGCCGTCTGTCAAGGGTATCAGACTCCAAAGGTCGGTGAAGTGAAGAGGGCGTTCAATGAATCGGCGTTCGATGAAATGTCCACTTATTCGATGAAACGGCGTTCGATGAAATGTCCACTTATTCGATGAAACGGCGTTCGACGACATGTCCGATACCCATTGGGAACGGATTTGCGTTTGTAAGAGAAGAAACGTGTCCTTCATGTCATCAATAAGATTTGTACGTGTGCCACCTGGTTTCGACTTCAAATTATGTTTCGACAAAAAAAAAATGAAAGCCGTTTACAACCCTCTGTAACACCGACTTAGAGCGCAGCTCTTGAGGAGGAGGAGGGAAGGGTACTGAGGGGAGGGTATACCCCTCGTCCCTCCTCTTCACCTTGTGATCCTGCCTATTACTCCTCCCCCTCCTTCTCCTTCACCTCCTCCTCCTCTCCTCATCCTTCAACCTCCTCCCCTCGTCTCCTCCTCGTCCCTCCTCCCCTTCTCCTCAATGGGAGTCACGTGACCTCGGGGGGGGGGGGGGGGTTACGTGGCCGCAGTGGTTGGTTCACGTGAACTCGGCGGGGGGTCACGTGACCTCGGGAAGGGGGGGGGGGGGGGGTCACGCGACCTCACGCCGCTCAAGCCGGAAACAGGCGCTAAGAGCTGCGCTCTAAAAAAAAGATGGTTAAACAGAAGCGGCGACGCGCTGAATATGATTGTGCTCCGCTTGACGAAGAGACGCCGGAGGTGAGAGAGCAAGGTTGCGCTAGGGGAGTAGCCAGCCCTCATAGAAGATGTACGTTCGTATCGCATTTCGAGGTAGTCTGCGGCAGCGCACCTCAAAAACAAAAACCCGTTCCTCGTTTCCTGTTAATAATTAGCTACTCGTGCAAACAGCACTAAAATGAGCGAACTTAGTAGTATAAACCGAGAAGTAAATAAATACGCCAATGCAATCTATAATTCCTCAAAAAAAGGAGTGACGCAGTTTGTTTTTCCGTGCATTCGCTTTTTGTTTCTTGTCTCTACTATTACCCAAACGAAAAGCCCTCTCGCCCTGTCTACCTATACATATGACAGCACTAAAAGAATCAAAAACAAGAATCACTGGGGAAATCATAGTAATAGAGCGGTGGCAAGCGGGAACTCTTCGCTTCATCTGCCCCTTCCTCCTTCTTTCTCTCAGCAACGACAACGACTCGTGGTCGGCGTCCACTCACGACCACGTGGAACCGCCTCGTCGGCCTGACCCGGACAGCCAACCCCCGCTGTACTTTGTTCCACCTTACGTGCGACTTGAGCGGACGCTATGAGCTATCCCGTTCTGTCCAGCACTGGGAACACGTCACGTGACAAGGCACCCCCGACGTTGCTGCGCCGCTCCCAAGGGTCACGTGACATCCACGCGTTCACTGCATTGACACCGAAGGCTCGTAGCGTCCGTTGCGGTCCATCGTGAGGTGAAACAGATTACACCCCGAAATCACTCAGCCACGTCGTTTCTACGCTCGCTCGCCCGGCTTCATTCAGCACCAGACACGGGCTGAGTTTCCTCAAAACAGCGCCCCTTTTCGTACGCAAAAGACCGCTTTCCAGCTGTCTACGCGTATCGGCGCTCTTTTGGACGGTGTCGTCGCGTTTTTATCTTTCTTCCGTTTTTCCAACCCAGCCGCCGTGCCTGCTGAGCCGTGTCGAGCACGCGCGTCAACACTTGACTTTGTTCACGCAGGTTCGCCACATTTGCCTCTCACTTTGGCCGTGTTTAGAATGAAAATACTATACAAGGCACAAGATACGAAGCTGCCACCATCCATACTCCGGGTTAACGTTTTTCTTCTGAGGGGAACAATATTTCCAACCCGCCGAAGCGTAGCACACTTTTCGACGAACAAGAACATTAAAAAGAACGTAGAACCCACTCCTTCAGAAACGTTCGCTTTCCAACAAAAAACGGAGCTTCAAACTCTAGTGGATGAACTGCGGTCAATAGACCCGCGAAACGGGAAAGTCGATGACGTAGCAACTGTCCGCGTCTTGATTGGTGAACTCGCTGGCGACCGGAGGAACCCGCAAAGCCGCGGAGAAAAGAAGAAAGTGACCGGTCTACCAAACTTTCAGCCTTGTGTCAAAGAGTCACGGACCAGCTGTGTTTCGACCCTCGCGCCGCCTTTGAGAAAGTCGTCGCCACGGAGTCGGAAAGCTCCACAAAGGGCATCGCGCCCCCGACTTAAGAGACTCAGACCGCCCCGGAGGAGGGCCGCTCTCGTGCCTCGCAGACCGTGACCGACTGACCAAAGGGTTCGGGTCGTCCAAGGGTTGGGTCTACCCCGCCGTGAATGGCGCTTCATAAGGAACGAAAGTCCTGTCGGCTCGCTCTTTACACCAAGTTTAAGGGGCGATGGGGCCCACATTGTGGCCCAGCCTCTATGGGGCGGAGAAGGTGTTGACAGGGAGGTAGACGAACGGGCTTGTAGCATTGGCGTCGCAGCGTCGATGCACTCTTGGGGATACGAGATCGTGCGATGGCTCTGTTGAGTGAGTCGCTAGTTTCCGGCCTGCTTGTTGCGTGAGCGAGGGCGGGAGCTTGCTAAGGCAATCGGTCGTCCTCTGTTCGTTTCAGGACTGACCGCAGAGCTGTAACAGAATAAACTAACATCGAAGATTTAGATACTTCCGAAGCCTTTGTACACGTCCGGTTAGAGCTCCACCGCAACTCTACACACGCATGTAATCATTGTTCGTGCGAAGAAAAAAAAAAGGTTTGCACTATGCTGCCATCCCTGAGGTCGGGTGTTGAAGAGGTGCTCTTTTTCGTTAGCTATGGTCGTATATTTTGTAAAAGTAATAGTTAACAGGCAGCCCGTGAAACTTCTTGGGGCGAATTTTTGGACCGCATGTAGAAGTATATGAGTGTTATATAAAATATAAAATTTCTAAGATAAGTTATTTTCGAATTTTATTTATACAGTTGGCGCCAAGCGAAAACAAACCTTCATTCATAAATTTTTGGAAAACATACGAATGATTCACAACGTCAATAGCTATGCGTGCAGCCTCTCAGCCGTGAAGCAAAATTGCAGAAGCTGGAAATAACTATTTCGGGCCGACCTTCTTTGATGTAAAACAACTGATGATGCAAAAACGCCTAGAAGCAAGAAAACATGTTATGTCTTATGCTAATTTACCTGTTAGCATCAATGTGCTAATTAAAAACAAAAACTACGTCTATCTGCAACAATGTGCTAATTAAAAACAAAAACTACGTCTATCTGCATCTATGTTATTATATTGTTAGTTAGCATCTATGTGCTAACTAACAATAATAACAATAATACCGAGTATTTGATAAATCATCTAGATGTTACCACATATTACCGTTATAGCAAGAAAAAACAAAATGAAATGAAAGGGACCTGTTTTTCATTTATCCTTTACTGTGTGTGTGTTTGTTTCTTTTTGATTCATGGGCCTTACCATAATAATAAACTTACACAAACTTGGCTTCTCTTTGACAACTTTTTTCGTTAATTTAAACATGTCAGCAATAACACATCAATGCTTGTGTCTATAAATTAACTATTCTTTGAGCATTAGAATTATGTCCACACTCGTCCAAGAATATAGGTGGATACATGCTGTCGAAACATTCCGTGCTGCTGAAACACAATTTCAATTAATCACGACGATAAAGAAAAATCCGACTGCAGCTTTAATTTATGTTTTCATGTTTTGCGCTACCATGGAGTACCAATAAACGACACTAGGACTTGGAAGGCCATACGACATACAGAAGTTAGCGCAAATGTCCAGTCGTTTTTCTAGTCCTAGTGCCCTCTATTGGAAACCCTTCGCAGCGTGGTTCAGTCAAAGCATGAATAATATCCCACTAGCTCAATTCCAAACGCCGTTGAGCCTTAACTTATTTTAAATACGCGGCAAAACTATGAGGGTAAAAAAAAATTTAAAAGAAGAAGGCATTTAGAGTAAGTTACTCAATCTAAACAATTCTTAGAAATATCCAAGTTTTTTGCTCTTTTTTTGCGTGATATTTATCATTTTTCAATTCAAAACCACTCTTGATAAAACGGTAAATAAAGGTTATGCCAAATCCAACTTTCAAATTTTCCCCAGTTCTCCAGTGGAATGACGTCACATGGATAGCTTTCAAGCCGAGCAGGCAGTCTAAAAAACACACCATTTTGCGAAACGTCCTCTTTGTTGTGCTGGCGTGAGTTTTTGCGGATTATGTTCGCACCAAAAAGCGTCTTGTACCCTATCGGCAACAAGCTGTTCCGTCGCCATATTATAACAATTGACGTCTCGTTTTCAGTATTGCCAGTAAAACTTCTCAAACGAAATGTCAAACTTCAATACTTTGCAAGAAAAAATAATTTCGACTCGTAATTTAGGTTACTAGTCGAGAAGCATAAAAAACGTTAAAACAATTTTGTGGTAAATCAGTGACTGCTAAAATTTCGCCGAAGCATGTTTTTAGCGCGTCCAACTCGTGGCATCCGTTCCCCGTAAAGCCACGAGGAATGCGCGAGAAAAGCATGGCGCTGCCGCTTCACTCGCACGCCGGGGATGCGCTTCCTGAACCCTTATCTGGAATTTTTTTCCCGGAAATCACGATAGATTTGTCAAACCTGACTGTCGTTCCGGGCGTCAAGTCCCTTACGGCGGAGGTTCGCTCCTGTTTACCCACGTCCCCAGGACCCCAGATGGTGGGCCGGGTGGTCCCGCGTGTGGTCTACAAATGAACGCACCTCCGATGATGGATCGGAGCTGGACGCCGCTAAGCCTTTCTTTGCCTATCGTGGAGGCGGAACGTCGCCACGGGGAGCGCCACTGGCCGTCCAGCAGCGCTGAGGTGGAGGTGTGAGCAAGCCACAGGTACACCGGGACACGTCCGATGTCGCAGATATGCAAATATTCTGGTAGCCGAATAGAAAGATATGCGGTTTACTTTGAGTACGTTCTTGGGAGCGGCCTGACATTCTTCAATGTGTATTTTCGGAGCCCATACAGGCTTAAAAAAGGCTGAAAAGTTTTCGTAAAATCTTAGGACTTGTGTTGAATCAAGGCAATTCTCTCTCATAGCGGGGATCACATGTCCATGAAATTTCCCAGGTAATAAAAAATTAAAATCCTAAAATCAACATCTAGTTACTTATAAATATACTGCGACCCGATATCTGTGAATTAAGGGGGTATATGGTGCCAGAATACATTACACAATACTGCGAAGATTACTTAACGCAATAAGTAACGAACAGTTATCATAGACATGCGCGGTTAAATTTCAATGTACTTCTAGAAAACAAAGTTCGCTTTGAAAAGTAATTAAATAAAACAATGGTTCGAACGCACACTTTCAGCGCAATGCGAGCATTCCCCTCAAAATAATATATAAATAAATTATCAAAGAGTGAAAAATCAGAACATACTAAAGGACAAGATTCACTGGCGAATTAGAAAACAAATGAACGGTATCTTCCACGTCCAATGCCACAATCTAAGCTTGTAGTTTTGTGTGATATTTTTAGCAGCTGAATCATAAGCCTCAAGAAGATTCGGCTAAATCCCTTAAATTGCACACGAGGGTAGAGCATAAAATATTTTATACCATACAATATAAAAATAGGTCGGAAGGCTTTAGCTTGGATATATACAAGCTAAGTCAATTTTCAATTTTGGTGACAGTCTCGAAAATCACACACCTACCCAAAAATAGGCCTAAATAGACATTAAATTACAGTCATATCTCACTTATGTGAGATATACAAGGTGTTTTTTTTTGTATTATTTACAGATACTTGTTTTTTAAAGACCGTAAAACCGACAGCATTGCCGTTTGTGCAGATAAGTTACACTGCCAGGCAGACACCATGTCAAAAATATAAGGCTTCTAAAAAAATTAATAATTAACTAAAATTCACGTATCAACTTTTTAATTAGCGGATTTAAGACTCATGTTTGTAATGCGAAAATGGAGCCAGTCAATGTAGAAGGCTAGCCCAGTTCTTAAAATCCGGGATCGAGCATGGGATTCGATCTATCCATCGCCAAATATTCCTCTATAAACTGGCTGAAACCGAAACCAAACTGTCGAAGCGCGCCTGAAGGGCAACCCCGTTTTGTACCAGAGGCCCGCGTGCTTATGACGACATTTCCTTCACTTTTTTTCGTGACAGCGCGACTGAGCTGATTGCAGTAGGCGCTCCGCGGCCGGCCAGATAAGGCGATTAACATACTTAGCGACCGTGATAAGTTTTATTTTCACTGCGCATTCGGTAACCAACGTGTTTTGTTTTGTTTTTTATCTACGAGTGCCAAGCAGCCTAGTAAAAAGTCAAATCTCTATTGGTGTTCGCAGTAATAGTTTGCAGCGCGAGAATGTCACAGCCATTACCCACAAGAAAAGATTTGCGCGTAGATGGAAGACCAAGACGCAAGAGGTGAACACTTTGCTGGCCTGCTGTTTTGCCTAGTGCTACGGGGCTACTCCAAAACGAAGAAATGAAATCATTGCAAGAATGTAGTGTAGGTAAACACTGGATGAAAAATAGGCAGCAGAGGTGTTCTTAAAACGCGGCACCGAAACATCAGCAGAGGACGGCAGAGGCAGCTGGGCATACCTTCCTGTAGTCCGAGGTATTGCCTTGGGAACCAGAAGTAGAACAGGTTTTTTATCATAGCCTGAAACGGTAAACTACAAAGTCCGTTTATAAAGGTAAACGACAAATTTAGAACTCGACCCGATGACAACACACTAAATCAGATTGTCGACGCTTCTCTTGAAGGCAATAATGTCGTCATTAAGAGGGTCAACAAGGCATGTATCAAGATGATTAAAATAGTTTTATACATGAACTACTGAAAACAAACAATGCACGCGATTAACGGCAAATGTACGGTTGTTGCGAAAGTATCTAACCGGAGCATTTATATTGATGTGAGACACAATAGAATGTACATTCATATTGCCTAGGCAAAAACTTGAACAAAAATGTGATGTCGCATCTACCGCGTCTTGTTTTAAACTCGACGAATCCCAGGCGATTGAGCATATTCCCATACGAATAGAGGTCGGCAGATTTTGTCTCGAGTGAAACGTTTGTGCAAATCGTTGTGACACACTCTAACGCCGCTGCAGCTGTGGCACTAAGGTTTTTTCCGGACAACTGATGCAGTCTAATTTAGGCAAAATAAGGGTCCTGTACAATGCAAAAAGACATGAAGGATCGCGAAACACAGATCTAATTGGCGAGTAACACTGCCTAACACTTTAAAAAAAGGCTAACAGGATCATTCCACCATGAAGTTCCGTTTCTCATCTAGCATAACACCAAGATCCGGCACAACCGACACAGGTTTAATGAGAGAGTTGTCTAGATGGTAGTCAAAAAGAACAGGCCGGGTTTTGCGTGTTAATGATATGACTTGCCTTTTTCGAAGATTCAGGTGGATCTGATTATCCGCACATTATGTACACATTGCATCAGTGTCATTTTGCAACAAGGCACAGTCATGAAAACAAACACCGACAAACTAACGACAACTAACAAATGCAATATGTGGCGTTGTGGTCGGCGCTTGTTTATTCCATTGCTGATGATAAAGTTTCAGTATACAACAGACCGTTTTTAATACGTAGTTAGACTTCGCCGGCCTCTTGGGATCTAACCATTGTGGTAAAACTATGATTTTTGGTAGGTTTGCTGATTCCTGGTGGATATCTACAGCTAACAAACGAAAAAAAAAAACTTAAATAAATTATATTCGCAGTGCAAGTCTGGTTAATTTTTTCAGACATTAAATCATAGCCTACAGCAGAAACAATATCTCAAAACAGCGCGTCTGTCTGTCGAACGAGATACGACACGAACATTCCCCTCGGCTAAAAGTGTACTGCTTTCTACGATCGCATTTTCGATCACCCTTTGTTAGAAATAATTCCGACAACGTTGTAAATTATGAGCGCCGTTTTCTTATCTATAGCGTTCATATGTGGTATCGCGAATACTGCGAAATGTTCGGCCTAGTTATGAGCAGCTCGGAAATGTTCCATAGCTCTCCGATAGATGGCGCGGGTATGCTCTCTCGTCGCAAGCGGTTCAAATTGGTTGAAACGCAGCCAGTTCACTCGAACGCAAATGTGAGAGCCAGCCTTTACTTCGTTTTAATTTTGAACGTACAGATACGCGCAACCTTAACCCGTTGGGTGGTTTGTGGAGAAGCTTCGCAGCTTCCAGTCTTCGTTTCTAAATTAACGGCGCAACGCCGAAGTCGATGACTATCAATAGTGTGCCTAGGTTTGTGAGTTTTGCTGACTGCTCCCTCTTGTCCATGCGATGTATGGCCCGCGTTTGGGGTACGAGGTGCGAAGAGCTTAGCGGGTAGCGAAGCCGTCGAGCGCCTCCGAGCTTACCACCACCTCTTGCTTGCCACGAGTAAATGCACGCATGCGCGCGTGCGATCAATTCGCCCAGAAGGCGCCCATCCTTAAGTGTCGAGCGCTCTTCGTGGTTTCAGACGCCTCGTTTCCTTTAAATCTATACTCTCCAGCCATAACTATTTTTCCCTAAACATGCGTTAGGCGGAAGGTGCACGCGCACGTTTGCGAAGGCGCGCTTCCGTCGTATCGATCGTAATTTTTTTGTAGGATACGTGTCACGCTGTGGCCCGAGTCACCAACCCGCTTTAAAGGGTTTAGCCGATGCATCCTTCCATCGGTTACGATTACAATGGCAGTTCTGCGCATTCGAATCGAACCGGGGTGGGCAAATCTGGCAGAACCGCTCGTGAGTGGGCAAACAGTTGGGCATCGTCCATTCACTTACACGGTAACCGACAACCGAAGAAACGTGGGGTCTATGCAGAGAGCAACTCGTCCGCTTCTTGCGCGGGAGTTGCGGAGACGTCAGAAAGACATCGAGCTCCGATTGGCTTCGATGGAAAGGATATGGAGTAGATCTCGGTGCTAGATGCCTCGAGGTCTACCCACTATCCTTCGATCAGAGCCAATCAGAGCTCGGCGTCTCTCTGACGTCACCAGAACCCCGCAAAAGGGGCAGAAGAACTCGAACTCCGCGTCTTATGGTTACGCCTTTATCTTCGGCGTTCTTATCTCCTCATTCGGAAATCAAATCGGCTGCGGACAGATCAGAAGGTTCTCGATACACGCCTGCGTTTCTTCATATGTCACTGATTATACGTAGCAGACTGTACCTAATATCGAAGGCCTTAGAGAAACTCAACACGCTCTTTATCTTTCGACACTGGTAGTGATTTGCCAGCTACTCATATCTCGCTCCAAGACATCTTGCCTAATTTATTAGATCGAATCATATAAAATGACTCTACTTTTGATAGCAAATGCACCATTTTGACGAGGGCGCTAGTAAAAAAAGAAGCTGCGAGGTTCAACCTGACTGGCTTTAACGCCGCTGAAACGTACGATTACAAAGACGCCAACACAATACCACGAATTTGTACGTGAATATGCAGTTTAAAGAAGTTGCGGCTTCTCTAATCTGAGTCGAACTGAACCTCCGCCACGCAGTACTTTCGTAACCCGCCAGAGTATTGTCACGCGCGCCTAAAATAAACGAAATGAAATAAATAAAGTAGCTTTTGGCACGTACGCAAGCTGCTATGCCATCTTCCCCATCGCCTTAAAAAAAAAAAAAAAACTGGTACATTTCCTTTTTTTTTCGTCTCGCCCAATTGACGCCGAGAGTCGCGCGCGACAAAATGTCTGGACCACATGTGCCGTGAGACACGGGCCACTGCAGACGCGAGTCGTCGGCGGACACGCCCCCCTGCCCCGCAGACATATCGTCCAGGAGAGCACGCGGTCCTCCGGGCAATGGCGGACACGCGTCATTTGGACGGCACTCACGTCGCCTAAGCCGACTGTGTGGGGGAAGCTACGTGCTCCTTACGACCAATCGTACGTCTATCTTTCACCGCGTGATCACGCACCACACCCCATGTTCATTGGCCGAGTGAGCAGGGCCAGGTGGTGAAAGACAGACGGTCGATTGGCCTGGCGAGCCTGTACCTTTCACTGCACTGCGAGCTTAAAGCTCAAACGGAGTATATAATGTACCGCATCTGGAACTTTTCAGTACTGCCTTCGGTCTCCTTGCCCTAGACGGGACGAAAGATGCTCGATGGCGGTGGCGAAACCGGAAGTGCTCCCTCCTCGAGCGCGCGTGCCATACCGGAAGTTGGTAGAATGTCCACGACGAAACGTTTACGGTTTACGACTGACTGTCGGGGAGCACCTCTGAGGGTCACGTGGTTTCGGCTCGCCCCTCGAGGGGGACAGCGACTCCGTCTTTCATCAAAGTGAGCTCCGGTGCTCGAGAAGGATGTGGGTCTGTTGTTGGGGACGAGGGTGCGAGCTTTCACTTCCTCCTGCGGCCGGTTGAGCGTCAAAGTGTATTTATGGACTGTTTACGCCATAAACCACTTTTATTGGTCGAAACCGCGGGGCTTTCACATTTTATTCGCGCAATCAGTGTGATCGCTCGCCTCTTTGCCGTCCTCTAATTATTAGCCCCGAGCGGGAACGATTGGAGCGCTGCGATCGCTCGATGGTGACTTAGCGACTATCACGTGACGAGGCCAGGTATTTTCTCTAATATTTTCTTTTTGCTTTGGTTGTGTGTTTTAGCGCGTAGCAAGCAAAAACTGTTCCCTAAGAGTATTTTGGTTTTTGCTATCATGCAAGATGTACATAGGACGAAATCTAAAAACAAATCCGATTACGTCATGCGAAACAATCGGAAGTGTGTAAGTTACGATGGAGTCCTACGATAGCTTCGTGGGCGCCAACACCGCTCGGATACTTCGCCGTGGAGACCAAGGAGCGTACTTGTACGCGATCTCCGCGCGCTTTCCTACTTTAAGCAGCAAACAAAAAAGAAAAAAAAAACTAGAAAAAAAAAAGAACGTACTCGAGATTACAATTTTCAGTAAAGGCCGCTTGATTCACGGATTTCGGAAGCAACGCCAACAATCCCAACGACTTTAGGGGGATGCTCAAGTCGGTGGGAATGCCTATACTTTGTTTCACCTTAGGTCCGAGCGTGGCCGACGTTATGAGCCGAAGGTCCAATCTAATAACGAAAAAGTCGCACCGTCATGGCGTGCTCTCCGCAGTTGATTGGACCAGTGTTTGCCGTCTTTCTGTGCGTGCTCCTCCGCCGGCTCGTCCTAACAAGAGCGAAGAACGCCATGACGTTGCGCTTATTGCGCTGTTTGATTGGACCTTCAGCTCACAACAACGGCCACGCTCGGACCTAAGCTAAAACCAAGTATAGCTAGGTGGGTCGGAAGACGGAAGGCGCTCGGAACTCGCTACCTGCGACCAGCAGCCTCGTTAAATGATTATGTTCGCGCGACACTTTTTCTTTTTAGTGGACTCAATCTGTATTATGTTTAAACCTCATTGACCTAGATCTTCTGGTTAAAAGGTGAGTCTTGTCTCTTCATCGTCCTCTTGTAATTTTCGGAGTGTTGTGCGGTGGTGGCGGAAGCTCTCCTTGCAGTGACACTCGATAATTCTACTTGATGCTTTCTTTGTCGTAAAGCTCACATAAACACGCTGTGGATTACCCTCGCATCATGTGTATACGTACACTTTATTTTCAGTGTGCGCGTCTCTGAAAACGCGCAAAGGAACTGCAAAAACACAAAGAAACTGGCGATCTGATTTTTAAGTATAACGCCTGCTCGGTCATCCTCGCGATTCGTTCCTATTTGCTTTGTCTGTTGCCAACAAACAGGAAAAAAAAAATCCTTGCAACGGGAACCCTGTCGTCCAAGAATCTACCTGTTTGGTCACTAAACAAACCTCCGAAGTTACGACGTCGACCGATTTGGCCGTGGTCAGAACGGTAACACGAAACTGGGTCATTAGCAGAGTTTTCGTAGATCGTTTTCGCCGTCCCGCAACGCTCTCCGCGACCCGCTACGATATTCGGAACTCTACAGCCAAGGCCATCGGTGCGCAGGCGCAGAAGAAACTTCTCTGTTGCAGTGGGCTTAGCGGAGGGGGAAACGCGGTCTACGAAAACTCTCTGTTGGGTCCTGTTCCGGAGGCCGCGATGCCACCGCCCCGCAACTTGAGTTAAATTTTGACGAGAAGTACAACGAAAGAAGTAGGTCCAAAGCAACCCCAAAGTATCCCTGAAATTAACGAATCAAGCATGAATTGTGAAGGATCCACCTCAGCCTACATGCTTCCAACAGAGCGCAGAAGCGGTCGCAAGCTTCATGCTACTATACGTCACGACGGGGAGCCACCGGGTGGCGCCACTCCATCTTCTCGAGGGCAACGAGAGTTTCAGACTCTCGTGGCGTGGCTTCTTGCGTTTCTGCTTTGTATTTCTTTCTGCGGCGTTATCTAATGCTGCAATCTCATTGGTTGAGGAGCGATGATCGGGTGCTCGGGAGTCTCTCGTTTCTTATCTTCTAACTGAGGTAGGCTGTGCGCCTTTTGAACATGCAGCTGGCCAAAAAGGTACACAAGGGTATCGGGAGCTTTTCTACACCATTATCCCACGGCTCATCGACGGTCATTCGTGCGTTCGCGTCACCTGATATTTAGACACATAAAACCACGTGGGCCCTGTTTGCGACAGTTATGGTTCTGAAATCCAACATTTTGAGAGGTAGATACGCGATTGGGAGATCATCGTGGATTCATTTACTCTGTAGTTAACTCTTTCAGCGGGCGAGACGCCGGAGAGGACTTCTTCCATCTTCCGTCAGGCGCGTCGACAGAAACTTGTGATATCTGCAGCATTCATTCTATGCCACATAATTCTCCAAGTGTCCTTATTTATTTTATAGGTATGCTTTTAGTACCAGCGGTATTAAATGAGGGGTGTTTGTTTTAGGGTGTATTTTGTCTTAGGACCGATTTGAGCATCCACTATAGCATACGAGAGTTCAAATTTAATTTTTATAAAAGAAAACAAAACTTTAACATAAATCGCTAAGCGAGTACTCTGAATTGGCATTGCGGGTACCTTCTAGAAAAGCTTAGATAATAATTAAGTATAATATGTCAAAATCCTTTGCAACATTTACCTCGCATTAAGCTTGTTTTTTTTAGCATTACATTTAATATGTGCACTTATATAATAAGTAAGTGTTTCATATTCTCTCTTTTTTGTTTTGGCACCGTTTCAATGACGCAGTCTCAACGAGCAAGACTCACTGAGGCACAACCAACCCTGAAAGCGACACACGTGGCTCAATTTGCTCGTATGCGCCAAAGTTCTAACCCAGTCGGAAATGCCGGGAATATGCTCTCAAAAACACAAAACACACAACACACAATCCAGACTGCGATAGCACTAGGGCAAACTCTGTTTACAACGGAAGCAAGGAGCCGAGACGGGCCCCTAGAAGCTAGGAGTAAACTCGCCTTCTGCCCGTCCGCCTTCAAGCACGGTCAGGCAGTGAAAGTGAGCGGTGCATGGACCCGTGACCTTCACCTGGTGCCTGCAGCTGACCTACACTCCGGTCACCCAAAGTTGAGAGTGCGGCGGAAACCTACGTGCTTGTTGAACCAGTCATACACTTTTTTTTTTTTTTCGTCCCGTGCTCAAGTTTTTGCCTATATTACCGCGGGTGAGGAAATGGAAGGGAGGCGTTCATTGGGCTGGTCAGGGAGTAGCTTTCACCGCAATGTCATCATAGACGGGAACTGAGTATAGCGTTCCACCTCATTCCCCAGAAAAGCAAGAAAGAGACGTCAGCAGCGTTGTTCATTAGCCTCATTCGCCCTCCAGGGTCATTTCTTTTCTGTCCGATACCTGTCCGGAGGGCAGCAGCAGTCCGGGTGGTCAGTGTCCGAAGCAGGCCAGGGGGGGCAGCGGGTGGTCGATGGAGCGGAGCGCCAGGAAGGCAGAGCCAAGGGTCAGCGAGGCTGACCACTTAGATGAAGCCGTCAGTCGGAAACGTTGCCACCCTGTCAGTTACAATGAAGTCACGTTGTTGAGCCTCGAAGGGCGCGGCAAGCCGCAGTGGCACGGCGAGTGTTTCGCGGCGTTTCTTTTAGACAGCCGAATAAAGGCTTTGTGTTAGTTCCGCGATGATTGAAGTAAACTGCGGGTGCGGGTGTCTGTTTCTTTGTGTCCCCAGCGCATGACGAGGGAGCATCAATCTCCTTTGTTTGGTTTCTCCATTCGATAGATCCAGAATAAGTTTTTAACGCAGAATGTGCGTGTTTATTGGCAGGGTTTTAAGCAAAAGGTGCACCGCGCGAATGTGACGAAAAAGCGTTACATACTGGCCAAGGCGAAATAAAGCGTACACAGCCCATAAGCATCCAAAGAGAAGGTACTCTTAATTAATCACACCTTCTTATAGTAGTAAGGCGTAATTAACTGCAACAAGCGATATTTACCAATCGGCTCACTGAGAATCGTGCCATAAACCGTGTGATTCGCAGCGCATAGCCTTTGCTCAGTGCCACGAGAGGAAGTGAAAAAGAGCGCAAGCAGCAGGATGAAGTATGACTGACGGGGGCCTGCGACAACTGACTACTGTTGGGACCGAGTTGTGTTCGTGGTGGTGGAGGAGCGACTCGCGCCAGGCACAGGACTGCGAGTCTGCGACCGAGCGGGAAAGACGAGGAGCCGAGACCCTCTAGAAGTATACACTGGGTACTTACATGATGTACAAAGTCAAAAACCACACTCTCGACCACCCGCTTTTTTATTTTTATTTTATTATTTTACATGGTTGCTGTTTTTTAGTCCCTGCGTTGATGGCCAATGGTGGCCGAGCTGCCATTGGCTCCACATTGGCTCCACATTGCCTGGCTCCACCTCTGTCTATCCCTTTGTGCACACACACACACACACTCACACACAGTCACGTACCCGAAATCGGGAAGCCGAGCCGAGGAAGTGCCGGCAATGCGTCCGCTGTCGGCTCGTGAGGCGTTCGTCTGACGGCTCCGGCCATTATGCGGCGTCGTGGCTCAGGATGGAATTTCGCCCGATAACCCGCGGATGGCGGCAGACGATCATCTAAACGGAGTTCTCTCGACCGAGGCGACGTCGATCTTGAGGAAGGTGCACTCCGGGGCCCCTCCCCCTTTCGGCGAAGACGAACTTGCCCCGTCCGTTGTACTTGTATCTGATGTCTGCCTCCAGTATGTGGCGCCGTCGCTCGGCAGCCTCTCTCGGCAATCGGCTGGCAGCGGCCTCGGGTCACCCCTCCTTTAATTAGATGGCATCCGGAAACAATAGTGGGCAAGTGGGTTAGTTTTAGTTGTCGGTTGGCCCTCTCCCCAGGCCGTACGTGACACTACCTAATGATGAACCGTGGCTCCCCATGTGATTCCACAACGTCACGGGGCCGATCATAACGCACAAACAAATAGCGCAGTGGGCGTACGACGACAAGACATAGCACAGCACTCAGTAGATAGATTAGCGGGTGCCATAAACCTCCTCCCCTCGCGATTACTTCAGTTACTATTTGCAATCAAAGAGCACTAAGAAGTAAGGACTCAAGACGCTACACTCACCCTGGAAAAAAGCAGAACCTAAATATTTTACTAGAATATATTCTGTTTTGCTCATTTGCATTAGACAGAGCCGAATTCTCCTCTGGCTGTTGGGAAATCCCCCGTCTGGGAGAGCGCGGCAAGCCGCATGGCACGGCGAGTGTTTCGCGGCGTTTCTTTTAGACAGCCGAATAAAGGCTTTGTGTTAGTTCCGCGATGATTGAAGTAAACTGCGGGTGCGTGTGTCTGTTTCTTTGTGTGCCCCAGCGCATGACGAGGGAGCATCAATCTCCTTTGTTTGGTTTCTCCATTCGATAGATCCAGAATAAGTTTTTAACGCAGAATGTGCGTGTTTATTGGCAGGGTTTTAAGCAAAAGGTGCACCGCGCGAATGTGACGAAAAAACGTTACATACTGGCCAAGGCGAAATAAAGCGTACACAGCCCATAAGCATCCAAAGAGAAGGTACTCTTAATTAATCACACCTTCTTATAGTAGTAAGGCGTAATTAACTGCAACAAGCGATATTTACCAATCGGCTCACTGAGAATCGTGCCATAAACCGTGTGATTCGCAGCGCATAGCCTTTGCTCAGTGCCACGAGAGGAAGTGAAAAAGAGCGCAAGCAGCAGGATGAAGTATGACTGACGGGGGCCTGCGACAACTGACTACTGTTGGGACCGAGTTGTGTTCGTGGTGGTGGAGGAGCGACTCGCGCCAGGCACAGGACTGCGAGTCTGCGACCGAGCGGGAACGACGAGGAGCCGAGACCCTCTAGAAGTATACACTGGGTACTTACATGATGTACAAAGTCAAAAACCACACTCTCGACCACCCGCTGTTTTATTTTTATTTTATTATTTTACATGGTTGCTGTTTTTTAGTCCCTGCGTTGATGGCCAATGGTGGCCGAGCTGCCCACGTCACATTGCCTGGCTCCACCTCTGTCTATCCCTTTGTGCACACACACACACACACTTACACACAGTCACGTACCCGAAATCGGGAAGCCGAGCCGAGGAAGTGCCGGCAATGCGTCCGCTGTCGGCTCGTGAGGCGTTCGTCTGACGGCTCCGGCCATTATGCGGCGTCGTGGCTCAGGATGGAATTTCGCCCGATAACCCGCGGATGGCGGCAGACGATCATCTAAACGGAGTTATCTCGACCGAGGCGACGTCGATCTTGAGGAAGGTGCACTCCGGGGCCCCTCCCCCTTTCGGCGAAGACGAACTTGCCCCGTCCGTTGTACTTGTATCTGATGTCTGCCTCCAGTATGTGGCGCCGTCGCTCGGCAGCCTCTCTCGGCAATCGGCTGGCAGCGGCCTCGGGTCACCCCTCCTTTAATTAGATGGCATCCGGAAACAATAGTGGGCAAGTGGGTTAGTTTTAGTTGTCGGTTGGCCCTCTCCCCAGGCCGTACGTGACACTACCTAATGATGAAGCGTGGCTCCCCATGTGATTCCACAACGTCACGGGGCAGATCATAACGCACAAACAAATAGCGCAGTGGGCGTACGACGACAAGACATAGCACAGCACTCAGTAGATAGATTAGCTGGTGCCATAAACCTCCTCCCCTCGCGATTACTTTAGTTACTATTTGCAATCAAAGAGCACTAAGAAGTAAGGACTCAAGACGCTACACTCACCCTGGAAAGAAGTAGAACCTAAATACTTTACTAGAATATATTCTGTTTTGCTCATTTGCATTAGACAAAGCCGAATTCTCCTCTGGCTGTTGGGAAATCCCCCGTCTGGGAGAGCGCGCGCGCATCGCGCTTCGCCGAGCGTTTCCGCCGGCGCACCGAGATACCGGATACTGAAAGACAGCAGAGACGGCAGTCTCCGCTGTCTCGACGACTCTACGCGACGATAAATGGCGGCAGCAACTCGAGCCTTTCCAACTACGCAAAATCTGTAGACGCCGGGCATTGGGGTTTCGCGGAGTAAGATGTCTACCTTAGCAGAACTCGCGAAAACTTCTCCTTAAAGCCCACACCTCACAAACTACACTCCAAAATAAATTTAAACATGTGCCCCATATTCCGATAAGCCCGGTGAGCACATGGGTGCGTCGTGTATGCAACACATTCAAAACCGCCCATAGCTCCCCGTAGCCAAGCATCAATTACCATAACGCTGAAAGGCTGAAAGGCTGAAAGACCGCAGAAACCCTTATTACTTTTTATTTATCTAACATACCTCGAGTCCCCTGGTTATGCCATTATACGAGAGGGAAAACGAAAGTTGATGCCAGAAACTACAACATGAAATAACGCACTAATTACACAAAAAAATCATATCAATCTAAAAAAAACATTTAAACCTTAGCAAAGTCGATAAATGCAATGCAAAAAACTCCACTCGCCGAGGTGCATCAGTATGAGTATCGTAAAGTAATATTCCACACGTTGTTTTGAATTTTGTTATCTTTGTAACTGCCACAATATTATTAGACATTGAGTTCCAATCGGAAATGGCAAGCTGCAGCGGGGAGTTTACGCATTAAACGGGGATAAGAAGGATGTTAGAAATTGAACGAGTATGAGAAAGATATAAAATGAAGCTTGCACGAGTAATCCGTTCTTCAATTCTGGATGATTGCAACAGGAGGACGGGTGAATTATGTTGACTCCACTTACGGCGATTCCTGAACTTTTTAGACATATGAACCCTGCGGCATTTTAGAGCGCAGCTCTTAGGCGCCCGTTTCCGGCTTGAGCGGCGTCGCCGTCGCCGTCGCCGTCGCCGTCGGCGAAACCGCGCGGTGCATTATGGGTAAATTTTGCCGAAGGGACCCGAGGTCCTCCCGAAGGACCTCGGGTTCCTTTGGGAGGACCTCGGGAGGACCTAGGGTTCCTTCGGTGACCTCGGGGGGTCACGTGGCCTGGGGGTCACGTGACTTTGGGGGGTCACGTGGTCACGTAACCCCCCAGGTCACGTGAACCCTCCCCCCAAGGTCACGTGACCCCCCCTCTCCCCGAGGTCACGTGACCCACATGAGGGGAGGAGGAGAAAGGAGGGCTATACCCTCCCCTCAGTACCCTTCCCTCCTCCTCCTCAAGAGCTGCGCTCCAATTCGGCGTTACAGGGAGTTGTAAACGGCTTTCATTTGTTTTTTTGTCTTCCACTTACCGCTAGCCCCAGTCAGAAATGTTCACAAAACAAAAACAAAATTGTTCAACAGTAGGGCTATTTGGTGGGCAAGTTACGACAAAAACATGCCAGCAGGCAGTCTCGCTTGCGAACATGTTCTACGCAGCCAAAGAACATATATGTCTTGGATCTCTAAAGCATCCAGGTCAGCCCCCTTCACGTGATCGAATAAGTACTGTTCTAGAACGTAGCGTCACAATAACCAACACAAAGCCACTGCCGCAAAACGTGAGGTCATGTTGCAGCGCCAAATCAATCCATGCGCCAGAAATTGCGCGGTAACCGGCTTTGCAACGACCGTCTACGACATTGTTGCTATGGAAACCGAGGTCCACGTAACGCGTCGTAGTGGAGCGCAAGGATTCATAAGCTCGCACTCAAACACTTTTACCTGAACCAGCCTCATGTGTGCGGATGTGCGTGTGCTGAGCGTTGGCGCGTTATTTCGTAAGGAAAAACCGATTCGCCCTCTGGATTCATCGTTCAGGGTAAGCTACAGTCGTGCGTCTCAGCGTACGATGAGCCAATGTATGAAACAGCCGTGGAAGCACAATCAACCAGGAGCCGCGCAACTAGAAAAAAAAGATCATTCCGGAAGTCCTTCAACACCAACGCATGTTAGATGTACGTACACAAAGCCATATCACACGCAGGGAACCGACGACGCGTCGGTCAAATAACCTCCGTCAGACAACGAGTATGCCCTACGCGCAGCGTAACGGACGCCAAACCCCGCGCTGTGATCCCGAGGAGCACGTCCCCCAACCCGTCAGTCTGGTTGGTGTGGGCAGAGTGGTTGCCCAAAGCGCGTGGCGTCTCCCTGAGCCCGCTTTGTTCGGGAGAACAAGGCAAGACGCGTTACCCCGCTGTGTTGGCGAGCGAGCCCCGAACAAACGCGGCGGCTCCCGGAAAAGGAGACAGCTTTTTTTTTTTTTTTATTTTTGCCACGCCGCGTCTGCTGCATGACGGCGCGTTGTGCCCCCAACCGTTTTCTTCACCCCCACCACCGCTAGGACAACTGAAATAAAGTAAGGCGCACAAAAGATGGAAAATTGAAGGCGCGCACGCCCGTGGTTAATCCGGAATTCTGGGTTTGAGCGAAAAGTCGTCTTTGATCCGTTTTGTAAGCGGTGCCCAAAGAAGCAGCGCCAATCAAGTTTGGTTAGTTTCAAGCAAGAAGCGCGCGTCGCTAAACGGCTTTCTCTTTCTTTCTTTCTTCTTCTTCTTTTTTTTTTGTGTGTGTGTGTGTGTTTTGGAGCTTGCGATTGGCCTTTAGGGAGCGGGTTGCGGTCGGTGCGGGCAGAACGCCTGCAGGAACGCTGGTTTGGCAGATACCTCGGGACCGCTAATACCGGCGCCAATATTTGACTCTTTCGTACCCCCCTTTTCCTCCCGTTTTTTCTTCCCCCCTTGTTTGCCGGATTGACAAATGTCTTCTTCCGCACCGGTTGAAGCCAACGACATGTTTGAGAATGTAGTTTCAATTCTGCAATATTTTTTTTGTAGAATGTACTAGTTGCTGAGCGAGTTCAGACCGATATATAGATAAAGTTGCAAGAAAAACGAATAGGACAACCAATCCTTAATTCGCTCGCGCGCGCGCACGCGCGGCAAGCATTTAGGAGCACTGTGTAACATGTTCTTGGGTGAACTAGCGAAAGTATTATAGACATTGATGTTCCATCATGTCTAATCAGATAGATTAACGCATATCTCACAATCCCCAACCATTCGTGAATGTCAATAGTACCTATTCAGTAATGCTAAGTATACTCCGGGTGCCACAATGTTTTGTTCTGGGCCCCCTGCTTTTTGTTGGGTTTACGTCAAGAATTTGTTCGGACTTGTTGCTACGGCCCCGTGAAAATACGAATGTTCGCTGATTACTGCGTACTTTATAGCCCTGTTTTATCAGTTCAGAACCAGATAAAGCTAAAAAAAACGTCTTATCTCGCATGACCTTCTGGTGTCGTGAATAATGCCGCCCGCAGGGCTGAGAAAGCAACGCTCCGACACGGACTTCCAGAAGATTCGCGTTTATTCTGGTTCAAGTTGTAACTTTCGTCTTTCTTTTTCTTCGAGCTTTGTTGTTCTCGAAAGTGCCAGTATATATCCTCGCCTTGAGCGCGCGACGTTCGAACCTTCTTTGTAGAACTTTCGAGATAGTGACGCACTGTAGATAAGCAGCTGCCCGCGACCTTCTCGAGTCAGTCTCGCTCTCGCTCTCTGTTACTCCGCCGAATCGCCGCCTGCTTTTCTGCTGCCTCGACGCCCTTTCTTTACTTATTACTTATTATGTTTGGCACAAGTTCGCCTATTAAATCTTTCTTTTCAGTTCACTGTTTGTCTTCTCGTCACCTTCATTCGTGACAATATAACATGTATATTAACATCAACAAAACTCAATATATGCATATTTCAACAAAGAAAAAACATTCTAAATTTTATTCACGAGGCTGGAGGAGCCAGACTGGAAAACGCCGAGTGCTATAAATATCTCGGTGGAATCATTTCAAGTGATTTAAAAGTGAACCGACATCTGGAGTGTATAAGAAAGCGAGCAACAAACAAATTGTGGTATCTTAAGGGAATACTTGGCATAGCTCCACATTTGATTAAGCTTCTAGCATATAAAACAATTCTAATACTTATCCTGGAATACGCATCCAAAGCTTGGGATCCGTGCAGGTAAACCTTGTTAAAGAGCTTGAGGATGTCAAATCACTGGCTGCGAGGGTGATTTTTTCAGATTTCAGACAATCGGCGTCCGTCACGGAACTTAAGACTTCAGCAAATGTGCAACCTTTGATCAATAGAAGGCCATAGATACATAGATAGATAGATAGATAGATAGTTTATTTAGTGCCGGTCAAAAGCCGTGAGGCCTACAGGACAGTACACTTTGTCATGTTTCGCACAGTGGCGTTAACAATAAAAAGGGTATTACATAGGACAGTGTGGTTGCCGAGGAGCACAATAGAAATCAATCTGACGCGTCATCAAATCCTAGTTAGTTAAAAATAAAAATGGTTGCCACGGGCACACTAAGATAAAGTCAAGTGAATATGTCATCTTGTAAAAACATTGAATTGCATGTATCTTGTAACCGAGTCATTGGACACTTTGAATGAATATCTGTATAAAATGTGTGAATACATTTACACGCCTTCCCAGATGGGACACGGAAGCACAATGATGACAACAACACGTCGCAATCAAGAGTGCCATGCACAACTTTTCTCAAGAAGTTCATATCATGTGCAAGCCTCCTGTCGTGAAGAGACTGGAGGCCTATGTCTGCTAATACCGAGCTATAGCTGTAAAAACGTCGACGACCAATGTGCCTATCGTATACAATACGAATAAATTTCCGCTGTACCTCTTCGATTACATTGCTGTAGCCGAGAGAAACAGAGTTCCATATTACGGATGCGAACTCTAAACGCGGCCGGACAAGTGAACAATATAAAGAGAGAACACAATGAGGGCTTCTAAATTTTCTAGTTATTCGTGACACCGCACCAATTCATCGCAGGCCTTGGTTAACTATCTGTGACACATGTTGATGAAAAAAGAGCCTGGAGTCCACTTGAACACCAAGATCCCGTACAAGAGATACACGCTTTATGTGCCCTCCGGAAAGGTTGTAGCTGAACACTATGCTCTCGTGTTTCCTGCTGATTGACATGACTGAAGTCTTCTTGAGATTAAGTTGGAGTCTATTTGTTATGCACCACTGCTCAATTGAACATACGTCGTTTTGTAACAACAGACAATCCTGTACATTCTCTACCCTCCTGAACAGCTTCAAGTCATCTGCGTACAATAATGCTTTGGAGTGCAGCACCTGCGACGGCAAGTCGTTGATGAACACTAAAAATAACAACGGCCCAAGGTTAGAGCCCTGGGGCACACCAGATAATGATAAAAACGGCCCGGACAAACAATCTGAGAAACTGACTTGATTCTGGCGGTTTCCCAGGTAGCTGGAAAACCATGAACAGTAAGTAGGGCATAAGCCATATTTTTTTTAATTTTGACAAAAGTATGTTGTGCGAAACCCTGTCGAAAGCCTTTGACATGTCAAAATAAATAGTGTCTACTTGACCACGGTTGGCTACTAAAGGGCCGGTATATCCAAGGAAGACACTCATATTAGTCTCGATCGATCTACCTTTCAGGAAGCCATGCTGTAATGGTGATATTTTTCGTTTAAAATAAAAATAAAGACGTTCATAAATAACCATTTCGAAAACTTTTGAAAAACCACACAACAGTGACACTGGGCGAAAGTTGTTGACATCGCAGGGGTCGCCAGATTTGAATATTGGTACGACCACAGACATTTTCCATCGAGAAGGAAACTCCGCGCGCCGTAGCGACAAATTGTGCACATGAGTTAAAGCGGGAACAAGGTATTCAGCGCATCCCTTGATAATAAAATTTGGAATACCATCACAGCCTGTGGAAAGTTTTGACTTGAGCCTACGTACAGAAAGTAATACCTCATCTTCTGTTATAATTTCATAAGCCAAACCGTCAAAACTTTCTTCGATGTTAAAAACCGGAGGCGTGCTATCCGACTGCAGAAAAGTGGAACTGAAATGCCGAGCGAACATCCCGGATACTTCTTGCGGTGTGCAACAAAGCTTGCCGTCCGCTTTTAGCACCGATGCGCTGACATTGTCTTTGCTTGTTCGCACGTAACGCCAAAAACGATGCGGTTGTCCTTTGAAGTCATGTTCCAGACGATCCTGGTAAAGCCTTTCGTCTCGAGCAAGAAGTTTTTTAACTATTGCTCTACAGATTGAGAATCTGTAGTACCAATACTCGCAATTTAGTTTCTTATAGAGATTATGGTAACGTCGCTTCTTGCTTATGTAATATTTCAAATCTGCAGAAAACCAATTAGGGAATTTTGACCTTTTTGGGCAACTTTTGGGTATAAATTCATTCATAGCATCCTGGACAATCGCGGTCAGCATGTCGGCGCAAGAGTCGACGTTCGTAATGCTGAAGAAGCCAGACCAGTCATGGCTGAGCAGACGACCGTATAACCCCTCGTAATCACCATAAGCATGTCTGAACTTCGCCACTGGTTGTGTGTTGTGCACTTGGAATGACAGGAAAAAATGTAGGGAAAACGGTGGGTGAAACTTGTCGACTGGCACAAGCGTGTCGCATGCCTGATCGATATCGAACACAGGAGCATTTGTTATTATCAAATCTAAAATGTTTCCGGACACATTTTTTATCGTATTATGCTGAAAGAGTTGATTGAAATTGATAAACTCAAATAGGCGTTGTGCCTTATCATGAATGCCAGTACAGTCACTCTGGATTAAGTCAGCTGACCAATCGACCTTCGGAAGATTGAAGTCGCCATAAATATGTACCTTGTAGTTAGAAAAGTCAACCTTGCTGTCAAGATCTGTGAAATGTTCTACAAAAACGCGAGTATCAGAATTAGGCGGGAAGTAGTAACAGCCAAGAAGGCAATTCGAGCCATCAGACGCTGGAACCTCAACCCAGACACACTCTTCATACGTTTCAAGGTCTCCCCTTCTGACCGCCCGAAATGAAGATTTACACGCTATGAGGACACCGCCTCCATTTTTAATCTTCTCTGTGTAACTTCGGTCCTTCCTGAAAACGGAATACTGATTTGAGAAGTATGACTGATTGGTGCAGGAGGCATTTAACCAGGTTTCAGTCAAGCAGATTACATCATATTCGGATTCGCAAACATTAGCAAAGAACGCCTCACTTTTCGTTCTGAGGCCCCTCGTGTTTTGGTAATAAAGGTTAGTTTTCCGCGACATCATTGGTAGTGGTTAGGGTGACGTCAGACTCTTCGAAAAACCATGCCGGCGGGTTAAGTTGTTCTTTCAGATTTATAATGAACTCTTAAAAATGTATTGCTGTAAATGCCTAAAACCGAGAACCTTCTACTCTGAACGATTACAACATTCAAAAATGGTGACTACTGTTACTGCTCATATAAATACATTTAGGCAATCATATTTTGTGCATACAATAAATCTATGGAACAAGCTACCCAGTTACGTTGTTAACATTGATTAATTTTCAGCTTTTGCGAATTTCCTAGATATTCTTGTTCAGTGCTAAGATGTTTTGACACCGTGTAGTCATTCTGCTGTTTAGTGTATTGTAGAGGTACCAACCTATAAATATGTATAATGTTACAAACCAACCGCGCTTTATCAAATTTTGGAAAAATTAAAATTCTGGGTGTGAACAGCAGGGTACATTGCCACGCGCGTCGCCGTGCGATCGCGCGCGTGGCCGAATGATTACCGCGGTTGACTGTCGAGCGGAAGGTCTGGGTTCGATTCCAACGAGCGGAATGCTCTTTGATTTATTCTTTCAACTCGGCGTTCTCGTGAGTTCGAGAACATTCTCGTCTGATTTAGTTCCGAATGTTCTACACGCCGAACGTTCTACGTCAGAGGTTCCAGAAACCCACGCGGCTACAAAAGGTGCTCCACCTGCTGAGCCCCAGTGAGTCTCGATCCAGCGCTCGATCCTGCTGTTTCGCCGACATCGACGCCTGCGACGCTAGCGTTCTTCATTTTATTTTGGGCACAAGTTCGCCACATTAGACGTTTAGTTTCTTCAGTTATTCTTCGCCTAATCATTTGTCATTTGTGACAATATTGTGTAAAGAGAGGATACGTACACAAGTTGTATTTTTAAGTGAAAAATGTGAATTGTACTTGTATCATTCACTCCTGCTTTAACCCCAATGGGCTGGCCGTATTGATAAATAAAATGAAATAAAAATATATTATCGTGCATTCGTCTACATTTAATGTGCCTCGGATATGACTGATTTTGATGAAGTTTCTTATTGTTTCATGCGATAACGGCACGAAGCTTCTAAATCTAAAGTAATCGAAAAGTAAACGAAAAAGTAACGGTTACTTTTTGAACTAATGTCCATTTACTTTTTATCTCAAGTAATCAAGTAATCTATTTGATTACTTTTAGACAAATTGTAATAGTAATTGCAATCGATTACATTTTTCGAGCAGCGTGTACAAAACTGCTGCCATCGCAGTAAAATATATAGGAAGACTGCGGCCACAACCATGTTCAAACGAATAAAATAAAAGTTAGGGGGCACCAAAAACAAAAAGGCGCAAAAAATACTGGAAGTTTAAAAAAATTTAATTGATGTCAATGACAGCACACGCGTTGAACTTGCTGGGCGACTGTTAAATCTACCCACCCAGCATGGCGGGAACACGCCTCACGCCAGGTGGTGCCAGCATCGTTCAAAATGGAAGCTCCCTGGAGCCTCTGTTGCAGACGTCTTATTGCGGAGCAGAATTCAGCAAAGGATCTCATATATTTGACTCCAAATATCACAGGAGAAGCAACCGCCGCTTATAAGAGGCTACGGGTGCGACATGAGGTGGCGGCTCCTATCGGCTTGTCTTGCTGGGGTGGAGTGGCATCACCGGCAGCCATCACTTGACACCATCTAATGCATAGGACCCTATGGAAAAACGAGGAAAAAGTGCCGTTTCCCGCTGTTGTCGGCCCTGAAAAGCGAAGCCTCTCAAATAGCTTATGCCCAAACATTAATACTGACAGCCTTCATTGTTCTTATAAATATATGTCTTGTGGCCAAGAGTACCTCTGCCGGGCGGAAAATGTAGCGCAGCTCAATAAGACAAGGGTTACCTAGAGTTACTGCGGAGTCGGTGGCGGTTTCGATGAGTTGGGTTTAGCAGACAACATGCTTGAAGACTTTGCTACGCGGAATTCGCTCACTCTCGGAAAACTGCTGTCAAGATGGAACTTTTTTGACATTCATCAATTTCTGGGCTTCCCCGAGAACGGTCTTATTGACGGCAAGTTCCTTTGTTTAATCTATTACGAGAGCAAACTTGCCAGCTCAGCCGTGGGTGGATTTTTAATAGACGTTCGAACGCTTGACAAATAGTGATTCGATCTCCAAACACTCGATAGAATGATTGCAGCATACCATAAAATACTCGCCTTCGAGCACCGCGTACAAGCTTCAATATTCCTACTTTTGTGTGTTTCTCATTAGAATGACCCGTCTCTTCCCGTCTCTTCCTGAAACAGAGTCTCTTTCTTTGGTCTCCTCTGAGGTTGTAGGACGACCAAAGGACCCTGCTAAAGAAAAAAAAGCAATCCCACATATTGAGGCACCAAAAGCCCCCTAAATTTATTTTATAGTTTTGCTTTCTCTGGTAAATCGATCTGACTTATCTTTAGAACTCCAATGTCTTTTTTTCTTCAATGAAACTGTAGAGGCCTCCTGCCTATTGGATTATAGAAGGTTCGCACTGGGTTTTATGTACTCCATCAAAGTCCCCTCGGTTCCCGAGCATCCTGTTCTAGATAATATAGAAAATATTAGGTTCCAGAGAACATTTCAAAACAAACCCTTCATAGTTCCTCCTTTTTCAATTAGGAATTGTAGTTCAGGAAAGTCTGTTGCGATGGATGCAAAGGCCCCAGTAGTCCAACACCCTACACAGATTGCCTCATGGGAATGCTACAACATTCACCGCGACTTAGCAGTTACTAAACATAGTAAAGAAGATGTTTCAAAGGAAGTCATGAAGCAGGAATTTTCGGAACTCCAGTGTAAATATCAAGAGTATGCAAGATTATATACGGATGGAACAAAAAGCGACTCCACTGTATGCTTCGTTATGATTGGACCATCCGTTAAGCGAGCAAGAAAGATCAACACAAACGCCACCATACTCAGGGCAGAGCTCTATGATCTGCTACTAATGGTCGACTACATATTCAAGAAATATTTCCATCGCTCAGTAGCATACACTGACTCTTTGAGTTCTTTAAAAGTAGTCCTATCACTGGAACGTGCCACAAAACCGCTTGTTTCTGAATCGCAGAGCAAGATTATTTTAACCCAAGAACAGCAACATTCACATAACTTTGTGCTGGGTGCACAGTCGTGTTGTCATCCCGGGAAGCGAAGCGGCTGATTCTGCAGCAAGTTCTGCTAGCGAGAAACAAGTAGACTTGCATAAAATACCTTATCATGACTATCACACGTCTTCACGTCTTTAAAGGGGTGCATTCGATTGAAGTGGCGACTTCAGTGCAGTGCTGAAACGTACAACAAATTACATGCAGTAAAACCCTACATAAGTGAATGGGAAAGTGCCCGGTATCGGGAGCGCTTCTACGAAGTGGTCCTGTGCAGGTTTCGAATTGGTCACATGCGTCTCACACATGGGCACCTCTTGTGTGGGAAAGATGCTCCAGTGTGTTAACACTGTAACATAACTTTAAGCATTTTACATCCTAATTGAATGCCACATATATGATTAATACCGTCACAAACACTTTGCGCAACCATATAAGGAACATGTCACACTCCACCTATCCCTGCTTCTTGGGGTTGAACCACTCATTTCACATGATTGCATATTTAAGTTTCTCACTGATATTCGGCCTCATACACCGACTGTGATTTTATTTTCAACCCCTAACTCATGACCATATCTTTTACACTTATACTAATGCATGTTCGTAGTTTAATCGCGTCACCAGCTACTATAGCTCTTTCTTCTCTTTAACCCTCTACTGCAATAGTTCAGACTTTTGGCGCATTGTAGCCTTAGATGCTGATGGGCCATTAACCTCAATCAATCAATCAATCAATCAATCAATCAATCAATCAATCAATCAATCAATCAATCAATCAATCAATCAATTTTTTCAGATTGTGTGAAAATTTGGGCACGTAACGCTGCAGTTCGAACTTCTGTCGTTTTCTAGTGGAGCGTCGGCCTTTCCAACTTCTTTTATCATGGATTCCGCTTCTCCTAAGGCAAAAGGGGCAAACCTGTCTGTTTCAGGCGAACTACCTGAAGCTCAAAACTATCACTAACTACATGCGGACAGGACTTGAGTAATGCCAATCACTACTTCTTCTAAAACAAAAGGTAGAAAACCTGCCGTTTGATTTAGCCCACTCTAAATTGATAAAGAGGGGCATCACTTTATGGCGCCTTCGATCGGCATCGCTATTTTACTCTTATCAAGTAAGAAGAAAGCAACAGCGTTATCAATAATGACTGATCAAGTAACCATTTATCAGACACAAAAAAATAAGAAAAAGATGACTGTTTGCTACGTGTTAACGCGGTGTCACGATTGATTGTTTATTTTCACTTTAAGTTGTAAGAGAGTATGTGTGTGTGCGGAGCAGTTTTCGTGACGTTGGAACCGCTCAATAAATATTGGTTGCTAGTTAGCACCTGTCCCGTGTGATTTCTGACTCCGTCCCGTCCTTTTTAGCTTTTTTTCATTATATAACCAAGCAAGAAACCTGTATTAGCTGAAAAGGAATAAAAACCAGACTTGTGTTAAAATATTTTACAAGTAAATAGAGCCACATGATGTCCGCCAATAGCAGGCGTGCTTGCACACCGTATACTCTGTTCCGTCAAAGTCGCTTTCAAAACTAGCGTGAAGATTGTGCTTTGTTGTGCACTTCGCACATTCTCGCGCTAGCTGTCAACAAAATGGTGGCTTACTGTTGAATTCTATACCATAATAAACCTGGGACCAGGAAAACTAGAAAGGACAACCATACATCCATATGGGGTTGTCCATTTGTTGTTTTGGTCTTTAGTTACCACGAAGTTAGTTCACCAGCTTGTCTGTATTTTCATTATTTTATTCCTAAGCGTAGCTACCTGAAAATATTGACACGTGCTTTCCAAGCTTCAACAAGCGACACTAAAACTCGACTTGACTTCCAAGTAGGCAAGAGGCACATAACAGCGCGCATCTTAGCGAACAACACAACCGTCTTTGAAACTAGCGTGGCAGAAGCCCATGCTCGCTCTCTCCCTGGCGTCCTTTTTGTAACGCCGAGACACGCCCCAAGGGGGCGCGCCGAGCGTTGGCGATCCGCGCCGATGATGATGATGATAGGTCGCGAACAGCCCTCGGCCGGTGCCCACAATTTTGGGCGCCGCCGGACCGCGTGAATCTTCACACCACTCGACAATGGGGGACCTGCAGAAAACGAGAACAGCCATCACGGACCTTTCACTACAAATGAAGGAGTGAGAAGTTGCGGTTGGTTCTTCCCTGGACTTTCGCTCAATTATCGGCGGCCGCTACAGTAGCACGCTTCTTCGCGTCCCGGTTTGTTCCAAAGAAGTGGGTGGGCTTCCCTCCGGAGTTAACGCGAGGATGGCGTGTGCGGAGGGTCGCGTTTTTGTCAGGTGGCGCAAGCGACCGCCCGATACGAAGGGTATAGCCAATACCATTCATCCATCCATCCGTCGTCACGCACGTCTCCGTAATTGCATCACAGCCATTCGTCTTCCTCGGAAGATAACTACTCTTTTGTTAACCACCGTTTCGGCGTTAATTTGTCGGCATTGTTTGCTTTCCGCAAAATACGCCGGCATTTCGTGGCTGTTTCTACGCATTTCGTGCGGCTGTTACCCACGTTGCTTTCGTGGTGCGCTGTAAACAGACCGGCGTTGAGAAAGTGTGTTTACAGAAGCACGCACGAGAGCGATAAATATATATGAGCTTGAACAAAGAGAACCAATCGTTGGAAAAATACAACTTGGACCTCTGCCGCCGTTTCTTTTTGGAGATGAATGGTGAGCTTGGCTTGGAAATCGCAGGATTTCGGACCAAGCCTACGAGCAGCAGTTAGCCACAGCTTTCTGCAGAGACACCTTGAAGACGGTTGGGTGAAGTTGCTTTAAGCGTAAGGTGTTTTTAATCGCCCATGCTCACAAGTCCATGTGCGACTGGTCCCCCAAATTTGGCTGGTGTGTGCTTCGCAGCCATTTGACATTTTGTCTTTCGTTGTTTTCGTATTTGTTGTTTCGGAGCACCGCAAAAATGAGCGATCGCAACTACAATAAAAGTAATTTGCCAATTGTGCCCCTAAGTCTTTGCACCAGATAGAAAAAAAGCTTTTTTCATCCTCTCAAAAATAAAATTTTCAAAACTGGCGTGCCTTGACCTGTGCCGTCCTATCAATTGCAAACGCGCTGCTTACCGCTGTCAGCTTTACGGATTTTCATGGCATACCGGATCCGGATATCTACTAGAACTGATACGTTCTCAGCGGTCGGCACATATTCGCTAGAAAGTTACGCGTGTTCTTAGAAAAGCTTGGGAGCCGCATAAGCTTCGCCTTTAAGTGCGGAACGCGATAGCCGTGTCGGGCCCCGTTCGCAGAGCCTTCTCATAGAAACGCGCGCTTGCTGCTTGCGGTAACCGACCGGCTTGCGGTAAACATGCATTTCTCGAAAACCACTGCCCCGCACAAGAAATGACGCTGAAATGACGATTCGGCGAAGGAACGAAGCAACCGATCCGGGAAACGATGTCAACTATTCCTTCGGGAAGAGTCGACTTGGAAATAAAGTGTCCTACAGACATTCCTTTCGGGTTGTGGTAAAAGGTGGGGGAGGGAGGGTGAACTTAGCGTACGTAGAGAGGGTTGGGAGTCCGGTGTCGCCGCGTTGTTGCTGTTGTGTGAGTGTAGTTCTGCTTGTGTTCTGTATATTCTGTGTGTCGAGTGCTGTATATGTATCATACAGCGTATGAAAGTCGGGGAAAATCGAAAAAAAGTATATTGGCGCTTCTACTTTTTTGTTTTTGCCGTTTGGAGCGTTAATTGGTGGAAGCTATATGAATTATATGAGTTGAAAAAGCTTCCTTTATTGGGAATAAAAAGGTGGCAATTTTTCTTACTTCTTAGAGGAGCAACCTTTTCTCCACGAACAGAAATAGGTCGCAACTTTCCTCCCTTCGTACGGGAAGAAATTTTTCTCCCCATTTTGTAGGAGCAAATTTCCTTCTTTTCTAGAGGAACATAGGTGACACGAAAGTCTCCCGTTCAAAAGAGGAAATTCAATTCCCTTTTTTAATTTGGGAGGGTTCTACAGCGCAAGCTTTCGCTTCCCGCTCCGAGCCACTCGGCCACCGATTTCCCTTCGGCGAAAAAGAAGGAAAAAGGAAGCAGACGCTCATTTGGCTGAAACGGGTTGAGGTATTTATTTGTTTATTTAACCATCGAAGGTGATTTAAACAGCCCCCTACAGAAAGGTCAGAGATACGGATTCTAACATGAATAACGAACACATAAAATCACGCACAGTTGGTTGTATACAAAAATCTGCTATGAGAAAAGAAACTGGTACGTTAGAAATATTTATCTAAAATAATATTGGATGTGAATATAAAAGGCACCAAAACGTTTGATTTATGTCATTGTACAAAAAGAAGAAGGCACCC
Organism: Ixodes persulcatus; assembly: GCA_013358835.2. Classification (NCBI taxonomy): domain Eukaryota; kingdom Metazoa; phylum Arthropoda; class Arachnida; order Ixodida; family Ixodidae; genus Ixodes; species Ixodes persulcatus. The sequence continues at coordinate 46,822 of JABSTQ010010674.1, forward strand.
AAGGATAGCTCGAACATCAATACTGACTAAAAATATTTAGAATGCCCGAAGAAACAAGGAATTTACTCAAAGAAGTTTGAGCGCTAATCGCATACTAAAAGTTTCACTCGTAAAAATATCGACATCACTCGAACTTACCACTTTTGACCCATTAAAATTATATTGAATGCGTTCAAGGAGTTGCATGCTCTCTGGCTCAGAGCAATCGAATGCACGATGGGAAAGAAGAATCCTATTTGGTACACCGATAAAAACGGACGAAGTTAGTTTAGGGCAGTTGATTTAACCGGGAGGAAACTTAAGTAAAAATAACAAATCAGGTGTCATTCTCCTTTAAAGGGGCCCTGCAATCCTATTTAAGCGTCTACGTTTAATTTGGTGTTTCCACATCTCTTCTGGTTCGAGCGACCCAGTGGGCACGGACAGAGTCAATTAATATCAGTGAGTCATATTTTAACCGGACGACGAGGAAGCCTCCTCCTCCTACGGAAACGCTCGCGGCATGTGACGAATTCGTGACGTTGTCGGTTTCCTGTCTTACGACTGCTCAGAGCCGCTAAAAGATTTTTTTTTAGTCGAAATACTAAATATAAGTGGCGCGAACCGTTTCATTTAATTATGAAAGGAGTGTTTGTTCAGCATTTTAAATTAGAAAAGAAAGAAATGCAGTTCAGAAAGTACGGTAACAAGAAGCAACGCGCGATGACCCGCTGGCAGACCCGCCACCAAGCGGTGGAAGAGGCGGCGCAGGCCGGCGCAGGCGCCCCCGCGGATCCTAGCAGACGACGCACGACGACGCCGGGGCCACATTTTCCAACATGGAGGTAGGAAGATTCTGGAGGCGACGTGACGCCGTGGAGAGGGACACGCCCCCAACGATCACCAAAACGCAGAGACGCGGAAGAGGTAGAGGGAGCGAGCTGATGTCCATCTTCGTTTCCGGGGATACCGGCGTGGCCCGATGTCTATCCAGTTGCGACGTTGGTGCCTTAGTGGCGAAGCTCGGCAGCCAATTTCTTGATCGTCTTGACCTTCTTGCTAGCGCTAAAGTTTTTCTTGCATTCCAGCGCGGCCTCCCGCGAGTCAGTGAAGATCCGCAGTTCCGGTGGCCCGCCGTTGCGTTGTGGATCACGTGACCTCTGGTACCACGTGATAGCCATGTTTTTGGCGGCCCGAGACCAACGTTACCGGACGGAGCCGAAGTTTCGGTTTTGACCTCTGCTTGTGTTTAAAGCAAGATTTCATAATATTTACCCCATTTTTCGCGGAACAAATGACGTAGTACCTTTAATTAGGGCTTTTTAATGTGAAACCATTCATTGTCCCGAAATTTTCGGAATTCAGCGGAGTTGCCCTTTAAGCATGCAACATGCTCAGAAAATTTTCAATTCACTACCTAAAAATACGCCCAGACCCCGCATTACTGAGATGCGCTCAACCCGACCGGTATTTAAAGTGTATCCAAAGCTGTTACAGGATTTTTTTTCTCAAAAAAGATTTTAGCCTTGTTTTGGTCGGGTTCAAAAATGACCGCATCTCCACGTGGTGGATGATGTTGATTGGGGCGACGCTCTGGTGGTGCTGATGATACTGATTTTATTGTTCATAAGTAGTGCTGATGGTGCTGATTTTTTTTTTTATTGCTCATACGTAGTGCTGAGTTCCGAGTTGCATTTCGACTTCATTATTACTGCTTTATGGTCGGTGAAATGCAGAGCCAGTGGTTCTTCTAGAGGATCAGCTTGGATCCGCTAGAAGCCGTGGGAACGTATCTCCACCGCTTAAGTCAACGGTCCATGTCAGAAAGAGAATGTGTGCTATGGAACGTGGTTATATACGCATTTGAGCATTTGACCGCAGCGCCCTCTCGTCTATAAACGTTGAGCCAATGCATGCAAAGTTTAAAGCGATTATATACGCATTTGACCGCAGCGCCCTCTCCTGTATAGACGTTGAGCGCTTACATGCAACGTTTCATCCATGACATCCCCAGCTCTTGAGTTACTACCACATCTCAGAGCCCCCTACTCGTCCCACAGTCGTGGCCGAGTGGTTAAGGCGATGGACTAGAAATCCATTGGGGTCTCCCCGCACAGGTTCGAATCCTGTCGACTGCGCAAACATTTTTTTTTCTTTTTTTTAAGAAGACAGATGGGATGGCAATCGATGTGAGCACGGACGGACGGACGGACGGACGGACAAGGCTAGACCCTAAGGAGCTTCGCCCCTAAAACAATTTCTTTTTTCATCAGTCTTTCGGGGCTGGAATAACCTGCTGCAGAAATAGGTCGCAACTTTCCTCCCTTCGTACGGGAAGAAATTTTTCTCCCCATTTTGTAGGAGCAAATTTCCTTCTTTTCTAGAGGAACATAGGTGACACGAAAGTCCCCCGTTCAAAAGAGGAAATTCAATTCCCTTTTTTAATTTGGGAGGTTCTACAGCGCAAGCTTTCGCTTCCCGCTCCGAGCCACTCGGCCACCGATTTCCCTTCGGCGAAAAAGAAGGAAAAAGGAAGCAGACGCTCATTTGGTCGGAACGGGTTGAGGTATTTATTTGTTTATTTAACCATGGAAGGTGATTTAAACAGCCCCCTACAGAAAGGTCAGAGATACGGATTCTAACATGAATAACGAACACATAAAATCACGCACAGTTGGTTGTATACAAAAATCTGCTATGAGAAAAGAAACTGGTACGTTAGAATTATTTATCTAAAATAATATTGGATGTGAATATAAAAGACACAAAAAAGTTTGATCTTTGTCATTGTACGAAAAGAAGAAGGCACCCAAGGATAGCTCGAACATCAATACTGACTAAAAATATTTAGAATGCCCGAAGAAACAAGGAATTTACTCAAAGAGGTTTGAGCGCTAATCGCATACTAAAAGTTTCACTCGTAAAAATATCGACATCACTCGAACTTACCACTTTTGACCCATTAAAATTATATTGAATGCGTTCAAGGAGCTGCATGCTCTCTGGCTCAGAGCAATCGAATGCACGATGGGAAAGAAGAATCCTATTTGGTACACCGATAAAAACGGACGAAGTTAGTTTAGGGCAGTTGATTTAACCGGGAGGAAACTTAAGTAAAAATAACAAATCACGCGTCATTCTCCTTTAAAGGGGCCCTGCAATCCTATTTAAGCGTCTACTTTTAATTTGGTGTTTCCACATCTCTTCTGGTTCGAGCGACCCAGCGGGCACGGACAGAGTCAATTAATATCAGTGAGTCATATTTTAACCGGACGACGAGGAAGCCTCCTCCTCCTACGGAAACGCTCGCGGCATGTGACGAATTCGTGACGTTGTCGGTTTCCTGTCTTACGACTGCTCAGAGCCGCTAAAAGATTTTTTTTTTTTTAGTCGAAATACTAAATATAAGTGGCGCGAACCGTTTCATTTAATTATGAAAGGAGTGTTTGTTCAGCATTTTAAATTAGAAAAGAAAGAAATGCAGTTTATAAAGTACGGAAACAAGAAGCTACGCGCGATAACCCGCTGGCATACCCGCCACCAAGCGGTGGAAGAGGCGGCGCAGGCCGGCGCAGGCGCCCCCGCGGATCCTAGCAGACGACGCACGACGACGCCGGGGCCACATTTTCCAACATGGAGGTAGGAAGATTCTGGAGGCGACGTGATGCCGTGGAGAGGGACACGCCCCCAACGATCACCAAAACGCAGAGACGCGGAAGAGGTAAAGGGAGCGAGCTGATGTCCATCTTCGTTTCCAGGGATACCGGCGTGGCCCGATGTCTATCCAGTTGCGACGTTGGTGCCTTAGTGGCGAAGCTCGGCAGCCAATTTCTTGATCGTCTTGACCTTCTTGCTAGCGCTAAAGTTTTTCTTGCATTCCAGCGCAGCCTCCCGCGAGTCAGTGAAGATCCGCAGTTCCGGTGGCCCGCCGTTGCGTTGTGCATCACGTGACCTCTGGTACCACGTGATAGCCATGTTTTTGGCGGCCCGAGACCAACGTTACCGGACGGAGTCGAAGTTTCGGTTTCGACCTCTGCTTATGTTTAAAGCAAGATTTCATAATATTTACCCCATTTTTCGCGGAACAAATGACGTAGTACCTTTAATTAGGGCTTTTTAATGTGAAACCATTCATTGTCCCGAAATTTTCGGAATTCAGCGAAGTTGCCCTTTCAGCATGCAACATGCTTAGAAAATTTTCAATTCACTACCTAAAAATACGCCCAGACCCCGCATTACTGAGATGCGCTCAACCCGACCGGTATTTAAAGTGTATCCAAAGCTGTTACAGGATTTTTTTTTTCTCAAAAAAGATTTTAGCCTTGTTTTGGTCGGGTTCAAAAATGACCGCATCTCCACGTGGTGGATGATGTTGATTGGGGCGACGCTCTGGTGGTGCTGATGATACTGATTTTATTGTTCATAGGTAGTGCTGATGGTGCTGATTTTTTTTTTATTGCTCATACGTAATGCTGAGTTCCGAGTTGCATTTCGACTTCAATATTACTGCTTTATGGTCGGTGAAATGCAGAGCCAGTGGTTCTTCTAGAGGATCAGCTTGGATCCGCTAGAAGCCGTGGGAACGTATCTCCACCGCTTAAGTGAACGGTCCATGTCAGAAAGAGAATGTGTGCTATGGAACGTGGTTATATACGCATTTGAGCATTTGACCGCAGCGCCCTCTCGTCTATAAACGTTGAGCCAATGCATGCAAACTTTAAAGCGATTATATACGCATTTGACCGCAGCGCCCTCTCCTGTATAGACGTTGAGCGGCTACATGCAACGTTTCATCCATGACATCCCCAGCTCTTGAGTTACGACCACATCTCAGAGCCCCCTACTCGTCCCACAGTCGTGGCCGAGTGGTTAAGGCGATGGACTAGAAATCCATTGGGGTCTCCCCACACAGGTTCGAATCCTGTCGACTGCGCAAACATTTTTTTTTTTTTTTTTTAAGAAGACAGATGGGATGGCAATCGATGTGAGCACGGACGGACGGACGGACAAGGCTAGACCCTAAGGAGCTTCGCCCCTAAAACAATTTTTTTTTTCATCAGTCTTTCAAGGCTGGAATAACCTGCTGCAGTTGATCAGATGCAGAAAAATCAACAATAGCTCGAAAGTGTTTAACATCATCTGCGAATTGCGAAATCTTCGAGTGATAAACGCATGCACTGATGTATAGTTGACGAATATGTTGAAAAGCAGGGGCGCTTGTTTAGAACCCCGCGGGACGCCGGATGTAGAACAGTACGGCGTTGACTTGGCACCACCGTATGTAGCAGGATTTCATCGACCATAGATATAGCTTCCAAATCAATCACAAGGCAACGGTGACCACCATACATCAAAATTTGTTTCATCAATAAACAGTGATTGATTAGGTTAAACGTTTTTATTTTTGTAAATCAATGTAAATGGCGTCAACTTCTTGTTTTGACCCTAGTTTGGAACCGAGGATTTTTGTAAACGTGATCAAGTTGGTTTCTACAGAACGATTAAGCACAAAGCCATAATAATTCATACTTACGCGCCGCCAAAAAAAGAAAAAAAGAAACTGCATGAGCTGGCAATGCATGACCTTTTTAAACATTTTCGAAAACGAAGACATTAGTGAGATTGGAAGATAGCTACCGACTGATAGTGGTGAGCAATCGTTGTGTTTGGACACAACTAGTGAAAACTTTCAAGACGACCGATAAAGGTTCGAAATCAAGATTAATAGTGGGGCCAATATGTCACCTCACCCTTTAAAGGGATACTACAACGAAATTTCGGCGCTCATTTTTTGGTCTATATCTGTTCAAAAGAGCAGTATCACATGGAACATACCAATATCTTGTTAAAAAAGTCTCAAAAAGGAATTTTAAAACGAATTAAACGATTAGCAAAGAGCACCTGGTGGATGTCGCTAACGCCTCGTTTGTAATGCTCGTCTAGGAACCTTGACAGCTAGTGACGGAGGTTGTCTCGCCTCCGGCCACGACGAGAGAAGGGGGGAAGGAGGAACTCCCCTCTTCCCGAGAATCCCTTCTGTTTCGCAGAAGTCGCTATTGTCCCCCTACAAGATTATAGAAGATTAACCCGTCACTCAAAATTCGTACAAAAGCAGCCGCTTCGGTGGCTGGAACGACTAGGCCATCCTTTCGGCGTCAGCCTCGCCGTAGCTTTGCTCGTCTCGAGACGACCTACGTCACGATTGCGTTGGATGTCACGTGCTCTAAGCTGGGCCTTCTCCGAGCGCTTGCCAGAGTGGGCCGTTTATAACGAAAAATACAGCCACCAGGATCAAAATACAAACGTGCGATTGTCAACAACGGATAAAGTTGGGCGAGTTGGTTAGACATCATGAAAAGGGAACAGCGCGAAAATAAACGAGGGACAAGAAGAAGAGGTAACGACAGACACGGCGCTGACTAGCAACTGAAAGTTTATTTGTGCACAAGACACGAAATAAACAGGAAAAAAACACATAAACAACCCGTCACAATAGATCCACTCACACGCTTATCTGCTATCAAACGAACTTGCCACAGTACAAGATAAATTTAACTTCGTCACTCCTCAGTGCTAAGGACGGGGCACTGACACACTCTTCCTCTCCTTTCACAGATATAAAAAATGCTTCATCAATTTCCCTCACGGTTTTTTTTCTATGGCGGGCTAGAATTGTGATGTCATGGAAGCGTGGCTCACAGCCGCACCGGCTACAATGAATTGCGAGGTGGCCAGAGGGGGAGGAACGAAGGGAAAGGGAATGTTCCCTCGCCCTTACATTTATGCACCTCCCCGTCTGTCCTATGTAGACTCTGCCGCACGAGAGCGGGATCTGGTAGACCACCCCCGTGGCACACGGGTTGACCCGTGGCCCGAACGGTGATCAACCCGAACGGTGATCGTGATAGCGCTGTCTCTGATGTTTTAGACCTTTTCAGGGATTGTTCCCCCGGTTTGAGGTTTAAGGTTGAATATCCCACGGACGGAGCGTTGCAATTTTTGGACCTGAGTCTTCGCTTGGAGACACGCCATGTATGTTGGTCCTATGAACCTCGGTCGAGGAAGGGACTTTTGCCGTTTGATTCCGCCCACTCCAAACTGGTGAAGCGGGCTATAGCGGTGTCATGTATGCGAGCAGCCTTGACTAAGTCCTGTCACCACAGGTGCGAGAGTAGTCTCCAAGCGCAGCTTGTTAGGCTGATCTCAGCAGGCTTCCTTCTGGGGGTCATAGTGGGCATTGCTGAGTTCTTGCTAAAAAGTTCAGGGGTCCAGCTGGCCCAGAAGTACGACGAAAAACCAGCGTCGAGACCAGTTGTTGTGCCGTATCTTCATGCCCTGTCCCACAATGTCAAGCGCGTCGCCAACAAGTTTGATGTGCCTGTGTTTTCTCAGCGCCACGTAAGCTGTCCCGACTGTGCACCTCTGTCAATAGAGTCGGTCCCCCTCGAGTGGCCTGTGATGTCAACCACCGCACCCATTATGTCACGTGTGCCACGGGGGTGGTCTACCAGATCCCGCTCTCGTGCGGCAGAGTCTACATAGGACAGACGGGGAGGTGCATAAATGTAAGGGCGAGGGAACATTCCCTTTCCCTTCGTTCCTCCCCCTCTGGCCACCTCGCAATTCATTGTAGCCGGTGCGGCTGTGAGCCACGCTTCCATGACATCACAATTCTAGCCCGCCATAGAAACAAAACCGTGAGGGAAATTGATGAATCATTTTTTATATCTGTGAAAGGAGAGGAAGAGTGTGTCAGTGCCCCGTCCTTAGCAGTGAGGGGTGACGAAGTTAAATTTATCTTGAACTGTGGCAAGTTCGTTTGATAGCAGATAAGCGTGTGAGTGGATCTATTGTGACGGGTTGTTTATGTGTTTTTTTCCTGTTTATTTCGTGTCTTGTGCACAAATAAACTTTCAGTTGCTAGTCAGCGCCGTGTCTGTCGTTACCTCTTCTAACGAAAAATAGAGCCACCAGGATCAAAATACAAACGTGCGATTGTCATTTACGGATATTGTGGATCATATTCAACCTATTTTTGAACACGACGGGAATATTTCAAATTTCGTTGAAGTATCCCTTTAAGTATAAACGAGAATGTATTGTACATTTCCAAAAGCTTTGTGCCTTTTTCTTTAGGCTCGATTCAACGTTTTGAGTGTGGTTTTTATTGTCACGACAATACAGGTGCTTCGTCAAAGTGCATTCCGATTGAAACTTTTTGTACCCCATCCGAATATTACAGCGGAGCTATTAAGGGTTAGTTTCCCCAGGATCGTGTCCCCCGCAAAGAAATGAAGTCTCCGAACTCTGGACACCTACCGCCATCTTTGAGCGACGGTGGCAAGCCACGTATCTGGTTGCCGCTGTCGCTCATAGATGGCGGCAGCCTTTCCACTCTGGCTTGGCGACTTGTTTTATATGATATCGTATGTGATATCGTAATATGATATCGTAATATATCATAGTATATATGATATCGTAATTTTGTCCTCGTATGTTTCAGTTCTTGCAAAAACCAGAGCGGATAGTGGGTAGTGACACCGCATTTGTAAACCGAAATGAACATTTTCATAGCTACTATGGAAATATCCGCAAGAATTGATACTTGCTTGTCTACGTCTTCATTGCATAATTCAATGACTGACCAAATAACGTCTGCAAGGAAATTGTAAAGAGTACTAATGTAGCGAATCGGGCGAGTTGGTAGACGGTATACATAATGAAAACAGCAACGACGAAAGTGAAGTGAAGAAACACTACAGGACAGTTTCGTCTTGTTGCAGTGTAGTCCTGTCGTGTTTGTTCCATTCCATCGGCTTGGTCATTCGAGCTATTTTAATCGTGTATAAATTGTAAAGCGCCAGGTAACTTCCTTTTGAGTAAGAAAATGAAGTATGTCGCTGCCACTCGGTGCCGCGGTTATCAGTTATATTCTAAGTTATCTCGTAGAGAACATACCAGGTATCGAGGGGAATAAGTTATTAAAGTTCACACTCGTTGTTATTTGTTAGAAACAGATCTAACAAATTTCCTCGCAGTTTACAAGAAAACGTTTTGAAATAACTCCAAGTAGCAGAAGAGCTGAGACGAATCATCGGCTTTCCTATGCGCCTCGGAGTTACTGGGATTTACGAAACCAGTTCTCCAATTTATATCACCCAGGTTAAAATCGTCAGTAATGAAAACAGTACTTTGAGAAGTCGATCATGCTCAAGGTCTTCTTAATACCCGAACTGAAAGTGCCAAAGTCACGGAAGGAAGTAATAATTTCCCGGACGAATATTGAGTGTTGATTATATTGAGCCACCCGGATTCTTTATATACTTCAGGGTCATGTCTGCGAAATTATTTGAAATCGCTTCTGATCGCTATCAGCACGCATTATCCGTACATTTGATTGTAACTTTTGAAATCTCTGTCACCACGATAGATTTCGTACCGGGACAGAAACCACTCGGCACTAAAAATGTCCTCCTGCAAACATGTTTCAGTTATACAGTATATGTCCTAATCCGAAGCAAGACAGTTTTCTATGAACAACGCGGCCTTTCTATGTTTGTTTGATTATTTTGGTAATGCGGAGATATTTTGCCTGCAATATTTATCGCCATCTTTTCTTTGTTTCTCTTCTGACTCCAAAAACGCATGCTGTCTTTCAGCGAACCGCAAAACGGCCAAGAGAGACTTTTAGGCGAATGTTCATGGTCGCTGATAGCATCCAGTTTGTCACCGTGCTCCGAGCGTGTAACGATTAAATAGTCTAAAACTTACTTCTTAGCCTAGTGCACTCGAAACAGGTAGCCTTCATAACAGAAATCAGCAGTTCACACTCATATTCTGGTGATATTTCTGGGTGAAGGCGAGCCACAAACAAGTCTTCCGTGGGCGAAGAGCGCTTGAAACGGTGGACGACTTTCATCTGCTGGCACTCACGGTACTTTTCTTTCGCTGAACTATTATGTAGCCCTTATCTGTTTTATCTATGGCCGCTCAATGAGTGTCGCTCCAATGACTCCTCTTGTCGTGGAAAGCAGAAGCTTTGAAGCTCGGAGATGTCCTCGCACTAGTTCCCGGAGGTGCAGCGCATTGAACAATGTTGATCAACCTGCCCGCTCCTGGCGATTTTTTTCCGACTTGTACGAAATGTGGAACATAGCAGCGTGCAGAGGACGAGGAAAGGGAAAGAATCACACGAGACACAGAAGCGCAGACTCGTAACTGAAACATAATACACAGAGAAAGAAGACGATGAAAGCATCAGAAATGCTCCGACTACAAGAACGCGCCACAGACACAGCTGGAAGGGCAGAGTAGACACTACATAAATGGTAAGGTACACAAACATAATTTCAAACTACAAATTAATTCTATTACGCGAGGACCTATTCAAAAACAAAGTTTTCTCATTCGACAGCCCTACGGAAGGCCTTTTTTTTTTAACACAGCGTTCTCTCAGACTATTCGCGACTCCAGCGACCTATAGGGGGCGCCACCACCAAACAAACATGGCGGCTGGGTCCAGGTCGCGTCGGCTCGGCCGGGCCGCCAGAACGGGTGGCGCATTCAATTTAACATATTTTCTTTTGTTTAATGCCCAATTTTATAGGTATTTGAACTGAGACGGTTAAGTGTAGCCGGTGCACATAAACCTGCAGAGCATAGTTTTGTTTTCCCGGTGTTTGTTGTTCTTTTCATGTCAAACTTTCGCTTCGGAGATTTCGTTCAAAACCGAAACTATGGGCTCCGGAGAGACGGTAATAGATTCTAATCAGTTTTGATCAGCTGAGGAAAGCGGCGATGACTACAGAATTGTTCCACCGAGAGTAATTTTCAGCTAACTCGCATGCTTCGACCATGCGACTTAACTGTCCGCGAAATCGAGCATTTGTGCGTATCCGCGTTTAAGAAATAGCTCCAGTCGTCTGCTGCAGGAAAATTTCCACACGCTGCAGGAAAATTTCGAAAATTAATCAAGCACTTCTTGAGCCATGGAGCATGTTAATCCGCTGGCGCCCCACTAAGCAGCTCATACTCGTATTTCAATTCAGGTTTTAGTAGCAATCGAGAAGTCATTTTGACGAGCGGGTTATGTATTATATTACGTACTATGTCCCACTAAGGCGATATTAGTATATTCTTCTGGTTGAAATATGAGCTTAGTTGACTAGCTATTAGGTGAACTGCTGAATAAAAGTATATTTGACAGACAGAGAGATACTACTTAAACTTAGCCAAATGGTTCTAGCCGGTAGCACGGAGACGAATGCGGACAAACTGAAGGGAGTCTTCGCCGGAGATTCATGCAGAACCTCTCTGCATTGAACTTGACTTCGAATCCTGACCGGAGAAAATGAGTATTTCTTGTGGCCGGTCAACCTGAGCAATGTAGAAGTATATTGCTGCTGGCTTCGACGGGGGTATAATATAAATATTGGAGGCGTGATAGATCATTATGCCGTGACAGTTTCTAACTTTGCGAGACGCGTCCCCCACCTTTTGAAAGCAGATAATTTCCCTCGTGAATCATATGCAGCGAGCAGGTTTTCCTGAATCAAGTAATTGCGAAATCAGCCCAACTTCTTCAGTGTGTTCCAGAGGCTTTTTCGGCGAAAGGCAGCCAAGATGAATAGCCAACGCACCGACCGGCACGGGTGGTTCAAACTTGAATCGAATCGAACACAACCAAACTCAAGAAAAGCGGCTATCGAACCTTCCCATTCACTTGACTGCAACATTGGTGTTCCCTCCGGTGAAACACCTCGTCCGTCGTCTTCAGTCCACTGTTCTACATCCTTATAAAGAAACCACTTATCAGTTACCAAGTAGTCGTCACTTTGAATGTGATTAGAGACAGACAAGAAATCAAAACGTTTTTCCGTGATTCCTCCCCATCCAAGAAATCGAAAGCACGCGACCGTGTGTTGTGGAGTAAACGGGCTTTCAAACACGTGATGGAAGGAAACAATCTACCGAGGCTTCACCACACTAATGAACACTCAGGCAAACTTAAGAAATTTTTGGTCCTTCGTCGAATTACATTGTTCGCCACCGCGCCGACAACACGTGTCCGCGAAAGCCACCAGAGACGCGGAGGGGCGCGGAGCGACCTGGTCCGGCTGGTTCCCGGTTTTCCCGCCTGGTAGCGTCCGTTTTGCTGGAGTCGCGAATAGATGTTTTCTGTTTCCTGCCGTTCTCAGTCTCTTGGTTTCCGTATCTGGTATGCGGGGCGAACAAAATGATAAAACATTTCACCCTGAAATATGCGAGAAAATGTACGTGGGGCAAAACAAAAATGTGTGACGATCACGCATTTTTTGTAAACACCTTGCAGCAGCGTGGAAAGGTCAAACCGATGTTTTTACCGCATACCAGAAGTGACGACATTCAAGATGGCTGCGCCCTTGTGGAAAAGGTGTATTCATAATATATGCTCCGAGAGTTTCGCGAGTGCCTTTTTTTCTATATCTTTCAATAATTGTCGCCCCCTGAAACGATGATGCACACGAAGAAGATCTGCAGTGCAAAGGGAGGCGACCCGCACCGTTGATTTCAGGGATCTATCATGTGCGGTGAGGCGGTCGTTTACATACCGACCAGTCTGACCCACATAACTTCTACCATATGTTAGGGGGATGTTGCACGACGTTGCCTCCCAGAAGTTCTGTGCTGTACATCATTGGTTGTTTTCTATTCTCCCCTCACCTCATTTCCAGCGTTCACACTGCTAAATTGGAAAGTGTGGAAAGCTTGGTGGGAGCAGCTTATTCTGGCATTCTTGAAAGGGCGCTCGCTCTGCTACTCTGGAATCAGTGGAAGGCTCTGTGAGAGGTGCTTATTCTGCTATTTCTGCAAATAAATTTCTTCAAACCCCAGTTGTTGTTGTTTCTTTTTTTTTTTCTTTTTTTTTGCTTTGTTAATGTTGGTAATTGTGAAGGAACAGGTTATGCGGTGGGTTTATATTGTAAATTTTGGAAACACTTGCATCATATGCTTTTATCTTGATCGTAAAAACGACAACAAATGTAACGAGCTACCCGGAGTGTGGCAGAGTATTGCGATACAAGTGATACATTCTAGATATATTTCACAACTGAGATGCCAATACATTTTTCAAATGTATGTCGATACAATTATACAGCTACTCGGAAAGAGCTCTAAGATACTATTGCGATACTGCCCAACCCTACTCTGAGAAAGTCGCATTTACACTGCAGCCGCAGAATAAGCAAGTAAGACATCCATAGAGCTCTCGCGCATGGGCCGCTTCATCCAGTCTCCACATGCGTACACAGTTTCTCTACACTAACACGTCACATTCTGTCTTACCGCTGGCTTTGCCGCGCAAGTACAGCGAAAGGAATTTTTTATTGTTGTAGGCAGGCTCGTTCGTGTCTGTGAATTTCATATTTTAAAATTGCCATTAGATTGGCATTTTTTAGCATAGGAACGAAGATTTTGCGTAGATTGCCCTCAGTACGAATTGCCAGTCCGACCCACAAAAAAAAAATGACGATGCTGAAGAAAAAAAAAAGAAAAAAAGACGGAATACCCTTTTAGGATTTTAGCATAGCGCTCACTGCGACTCTTCAGATGAAGCGAAAATGGCTGGGAAGGTGATCAGATAAACATTTGAGATGCAACGCACGAAAAGGAGCGGAAAATGATGCCTGAAGCTGACTTTATAACGTTGTTAGTACGCGATTTACCGTTTTTTGTTCATACATTATCTTTTTATTTATTTATTCTTTTACCACCCGATGTCAAGTGTGTGATTGTGAGAAGACTTATTCTCTAATTGGAAACATATTGCACGTAAGTTGGCCCGAACTCTTCGTAAGAGACGCTACGGGGTTCCACCAACAGCTCCCATTGGACAAGGCTAAAGAGCTAGATGTTTCGCGTCACGTATCCGAGGCGGGGCAGACCTCGGGCAGGAGTGCTGCTTCTGCGTTCAAGGACACGGGACCGAACCGAACGCTTACAGAGCAGCCACGTCAAACCCGTGCGCTCGTGCGCCACTGTTGGCTGACGAAAGACATCCAGCAGTAGGATACTGCTATCTGGAAGGAAGTTTATTAGCCAGACCATTCCAATCAGTCTTCCGCGTGGTGTCACCTTTGTCTATAGGGCTGTGCAACGCTTTCTGAGCATGCGCAGCAGCTTCCGCGCAATACCGCGCAGTCCACAGCCCAGTAACTAGGTGCTCTTCGCCCGCGTAATGATTGCTGGAAAGATCCGCCGGAGTATCTTATCCGGGTCACCATGCCCAAACACTTGCCGCTGAGACCGGACTTGGTCCAAGAGCCGCAATTCGAATTCCCGGCCTCGGTCCCGTAAGAGGCGGAAGAACACGTGCACTGCGCGGCGTGCACTGGTGCCCTCTGCCGGTGGAGTGGCGGAGGGACCGGGCGCAAATGGGCACGTGCGTATCGGTCTGCACCCAGCGAAGCGTGCTTCCTTCCCGCCAGGGTGCGCTACCCTCGCTGCATCCGGGACGACCGAAGGTGGAGGCTTCTGGCGGACGGCAGGCGGCGCTCCAAGAACAGGTTCTGTTCTTCACACTCGAAATAAAGAGGCGATAAAAATGATCTCGATATCGACTTTTTATGGGGAAAAAGTATGTACACAATATCCCGAATAGAACTTTATCTAAACCCCGTCAAGTTACATTAGCAATCGGCATCTCTCAAAGACGAAGCGTATAATAGAATCCGGGTCCACGCCGACCGCCTAGGCAGCCCTTGTGTCCAGTACACGCTAGAAGTGCGTGCTAATTAAACTTGGATTGGAATAATTGGCGCAGCAGTTACTAGATGGCGCGCATTTAAGAAAAGGAAATCATGCGCGGCTTTCCTCACTGTTAAAGTGCGACCGAAACATCGCCACAAGTCTCGTTTCCAAGATCAAATATCGTGACACGCTCGTCTTTCCAAAATATTTCAGAAAAGGGACGAAAAATGGGTCTGCCTCAACGGGCAATGAGTCTCCCAGCTGTAGATAAAAAATTTAGCCAGTGCAGTTCAACGACTAGCGTGGGGTCTTTAACGTGCATCGCGCAGTAGTGATACACGACCGCACGCCGGTACGATGCCCATCCAAAGGGACGAGCGCGGTGATTTATCGCGATTCTAGTCGAGAAAAGGTCACGCATGTTTGTGCTTTTGGGTAGCCTATATTTAGTTTCACCTCAAGTTCGCACGCAGCCCACGTTGCCAGTCTATGGGACCAATCATAAAATGTAAAAAGCGCACCAAAATGGCGTTCGTCAAGTTTCAGTGAGTGCTCTATCATCGCTTAACCCATCCTGTACCGGGAAGGCCCAGTGACTCGCACTATTGACACTGTTTGATTGATACCATCAGCTCGTAGCGTCAACTGCGTCAGGACTTAAAGTTAAACGTAGTATAGGAGGCCTAAGGTTGAGTTCCAGCAATTAAAAATTACTTCCGTGTCCCCTCGAAGAGCATCGGTGCACACAGGGTGGGATTGATACGCAAGTTCGAATATAGGCTCGCAGAGTCAATCAGTGCCATCTACGGGGGCACAGGGAAAACAGTTAAAGGACGATGAATAAAAATGTTTAACACCTAAAAACGGCGTGCGCAATATCTGACATTGCGCCTGAATTAAACGACATGTATACATTGTCACGTCGCGGACTTGGTTTTCCTGTGCTCCCTCCTTCCTAGATTGGTGGGTTCACTTTCCGGCCAAACAGAGAGACTCCCGATCACGGAGAACAATAGAGGAATTACAGCGAATGACAAAACTTGAAATACAATCACCGTAATAACCCAAACAAATTTTTGACATGATTTGCTACTTTTTTTCAAAAAACACCTAAATATAGTTCACTTCTAGTCATATCAGGGCACTAGCGAATGGTGACGTCGGCCGAAATGGGGTAGTTGACTATGCCCCATTGCCCCTCAATGTGAAAACAAATTTAAAATCCACAACATACAAAACTTAAAAAAAAGCTATTCCTTTATTCCACGCCGAAAGTTAGCATTCTCCTCACTTTCACTTGATTTACTCTTGCTTTTAGGTGGGCTATCTCTCGGTATATAAGAGTAGACAATTAAAAGTTATTTGCGCAGGCACAATGAGCATATGATGTTCCACTTGTTCATTATACCTGCGCACAGCATTAAGTCTTATCGTGCGCTGAGCGTTGTCATTCGCTGCAATTCTTTTATTGTTCGCCGAGATTGGCTGTCTCCGTATTTCGCAGGAAAGTAAACTTCCAGACTTTTATAGCAACGTCTGCGGGTCACTTACAATGTGCTCTGCAGTGGCGGGGGGGGGGGGGGGGGGGGGGGGGGGGCTAAGGTAACTGGGATGTTCATCACTAGGGGTGTGGAGAGCGGGAGGGGGGTCAAAGTGCATGTGTATTTGATAGGGTCGGCTGGATTTCGGAGGCAGGGCCTCGAGCCCCAAAACTTTCCCTCCTAGCTACGCCACAGCACTGCAGGAAACTAGAAATCCCGCACAACACGGGGATTTTCGTTAGCGTGAATTATTCGACTGCGACAAAAACTTGCAGGGCGCACAGTGAGTTATTTGGAAAGTTTAGCATCTCGAAAGAGCCACGTAATTAATATATATATATATATATATATATATATATATATATATATATATATATATATATATATATATATATATATATATATATATACCAAAAGAAGCATTCGGTTTTTCAAAAATAAAATAACATAAATTAATCAATAACAGATATTCCTCCGGATGTTCGAAACTTGGATCGAGTCACTTTAAATTAGTAATTATTCATTTCGCATTTGAAAAGGGACCTCTGAGTTGTATGTCCCTTTTCATTCCTACTTCACGAGTTTCCGTTTTTCAAACCACGGCCTCAGGTTTCAATTATCATGTATAACTTACACCAGCTCGCCTGCACCTTAACCGTTTTTTTTCATTGACCTCTAGTCTCCGACTCGCCTCGAAAATTGCGAGAAGCATTGATGACTGTATTATATTAATTTGTTTTTATTTTAACTTCGCAACGCGCAACAACTGCATACCCTCGCACCTAAAGGGAAACTGAAGCGGTTCTGTATTTAAGAAAAAACACTGCAATGGCCTTCATTCGGCCTCCAGGATCACGAATATTGAGATTATTTTTCAACTCGGTGCACGGAGGCTGCATAAATTAATTTTTGAAGTACCGCCGAAGCCCCTCCTTTCTGGGGCGTTACGTCACACTAGGAGTTTTCGAAATCTCCGCTCTCGCGCATCTTCAGCGTCTGTCAAAGCTATGCACGCGCACTCTCGCTATCTTCGAAAAGGTCAGAAAGAGACGTCACGGCTGGGTTCCGAGCTCGCAATTGCACGCGCTGCCCACACGAGCGGCACGTGCTTGGCGGCCCAAAGATCCTAGTATGACGTCACGACTGGTCGGAGGTTTTTCGTGTTTCCTCGCGTTCAGTTACATGTTCGGTGAAAATGAACGTGATATTCAGATTCACGGGATAAAAATACGTCAGAATTAACCTACTCGCTTTTTTTCAAGAAGTGTTTCAGCTTCCCTCTAACCACTTGTATTCAGCGTGCGCTTCAAAAAGAATCCTCCCCTTCCACAGGGAAGACATTGCTTAGGCACCGCAGGCGGCTCACCGTCTCTCTTTGAAAATAATCCGCGGGAATGTTTTTTCGAGTTGTGAAGGTTCTGAACGCATATTCTTCTGCCTCCGTTAAACAACAGTGAACCAGGAAAAAAAAAAAAACAGTTTTTTTTTTCAGCATAACACAAAGCCTTCTTTATAATACTGCACGCGTTACGCGCGTGCGCACGTGAATTCGCGGCCCATCGCTTTTTCTTTTTTTGCTTCGTTTTCTAATAATACGGATAATCATTGTTCTCCCGCACAACTTTTACACAATGCATCGAAGGAGATAAAGAGAGATGGAGAGAAAGAGAGAAAATGAAAGAGGACAGGTATCCGAACAGGGCCGGTGCCGACACAAAGCGCCCGAGGATGGCGGGTTTGCATCCAGATGGCTTGGGAGAGGGGAGGGGCGAAGCACCCCGCGGAGCCGTAGACTGCATGCACCCCATAGGCTGACAGCGCGCTGGAAGCTACGTCCTCGTTGAACCAGTCATACGTCGATCTTTCGCCGCGTGATCACGCTGCCGCCCATTCCCACGCACGAAGAGCGGGGGTCAGGTGACGAAGATGGAGCGGCTGATTGGTTCGGAGAATGCGTGGCTTCGGTCGCGGTGTCAGCTTAGGGTGAGTGGAGCGTGGAGGCATCTTCTCCGCGTTGGGCGCCAAATTTCGAGTTGGCTTTGCAGAACGGCTTCACAATGAGCCCGAACCCCTTCGTCGTCCTGCTCTTAGCTTGGGCTTATTCTCGGAAGCGGTGGGTGGGGGAGACAAAATAGAACATGGAAGAGAGAAAAGAGACACAATCCATGGCACGTGTGTTTATGAGTGAACTTATTTGCATATTGGACAGCTTCTATGAGAGGCTCCTGCGGCTGGGGGCATAGTTTAGCTGCGTCGTTCATGAAATGCGTTCAATGACAGTGGGGCTCGAAAGAAAAAAAGAAATCATATTCAGAGTGGGCTACTTGTTTTGGGTAGGCCGCCTATTTTCACGCTGTATAAGCACTACTTTAGCGAGTTGCCTTAAAGATTATGGAGATGGCGCTGCGAGTTGTGTTTTTCACCAGGACGTGTGTGTTTCAGTTCACCCACCGCTTGTTGTGGGCGCGTTGCAATTTACACGTCCCCAAAATCTGAAAGGATGCCGGAAAATTCATAATTTTCAGATTCAAACTTTATATGTAGTTAATTCCCGTTCCTCTTTCTTATTTCTGCCCCCAGGCCGTAGAAGATTTCGCTTCACGTTTCTAGAGACATGAGCATCTCCTTTCTAAAGGTGAAGTTTTTGACGCTAAGTGGTATTACCTCTCCTGCTGATGCGAATACTAACCAGCCCTTCGAGAAACGTAAAACGTGCACCTAGTGTCAGAAGTCGGTATTTACTACCATTATTGTTTTGTTCTCCCACAGATATTGTCGCAAGGCATCCAATTTTTTTCTAGCCATCTGACAGCCCGTCTCTCGCCAATATTTCTACTAAAAAAAAACAACGTAGCATTTAGGTTTAGAAAAAAATTCGCATGACGGTTGAAACTCGATGCACTTTACACGTACTCGTGCTATTCGTAGCTCTCTCTTATTAGCGCTGAATAGATGACTGGCGCTGAAAAGTTTGCCATTTGTTGTCTATAGAATTCTCATCGAAATGCCGACATCAGAATACCTCGCAACTATAGACATCATTCAGAAAGAAGGTTTTTTTTTTTTTTTTCTCGAGGCTTAAAACAGCTGCCTAAGGAGGAGTAGCCGGACCCAGCAGACATGACTTCTCCTGCAACACACACCCGCGTGAAAGGATAGACCAACTCGAACCTCTGACGTCAGGCCCCTGTGGTGTTCCTGCTGCCGGGTGTGTGCGAACGCGGCTTTGTTTGTAAACAGTGGGCTGGTCGATGCAAGTGGCGGTGAACGTGTCAGCGTGACGCACACTCTGTCTTACACGCACGTCAGTGTGGAGACTTCAGTGTGCACCGTATTTTGCGCACTATAGTCCGCACCCGGTACATATTTCGCGAGCAAAAAATACCTCGGACATAGCAAACCTTGAGAAATACCCGCTTTGTTATATAATAAAGAAGTTTGGATCGTCAGAAATCACCATTAACATAAATTAAGTACTCAAAATTCGTCTAATCATAACGTACAATTTTGAAAAAAAAAAAATATATATATATATATATCCTTATACTATAGTGCATACCTGTGGGAAGTCCACACCGTGTAAAATTTCAACTTTTAAATATGTGGAGTCCGCATAGTGGTGTCCGGAAAGTACGGTGGTAATTTCAGGTGTGCCTGAAGAGTTTTGATAGGGGCCGAATGGGTTTGCGATCGGGGTTGCTTTTATTTTCCGCAACAAAATATTTCGCATCTTTTGGTGAATGTCAGATTTTCAAGTTTATCCCGGAGTTATGATAATGCAAACTGAACAGATAGCAAGATAGCATAGTACTCCCTTGTCTCGAAGGTCATCAAAAAAATAAACGATGATGATAATGATTTTTTTTTTATGAACCGGTCTTGTTATCTTTGCTTTCATTCTGTATAATAAAATTAGAATAATAATTATATTCATTATTATTATTAGCATATCGTTACTTTATTACTTCTTGTCGTTATTATTCTTAATATTATACTACAAAACAAGTCCCTCAACGTTTCCAGCATTTTTTGTAGCGCGAAATATCTTTCACAACGCCGAACAAAAGCGATGTTTGGGGCTTCTGCCAGAAGGCGCTTTTGTCTTTATTTCTAGTTACCGTTGGGTGGTTTTCAATTTTTTTGTAAAATTTAAGCTGCACTCCGTATTTGTTCGTGAGCTTTATTTTAGAGTCGTTGTTTTAACTCGCAGATACCAAAATATGTCATTTAAACTAATTGGAAAAACACTCGAAGGCGGTCAAATGCCCTCTCGCTGTCTTCGTCTTTTGTACTTCAAGAATCTTGGAGATTGTAACTTCATTTACAACCACGTTTTTTTACGAAATGTTTTTAATCGTATTGAATAACAGTTTTTAGCCAATAATAGTGGTCAAGTGATATTTATCTTTAGATATGTATTGTGGTCTATTGTATAAATCAGTGGTTCTCAAATGGGGGTCCGCGGACCCCAAGGGGTGCGCGAAGCCACTTCTGGGGTCCGCGAGACCCTCAACAAAAAAATATTATTTTTTTTATTTGACACGTTTTTTTGTAGTTCAGTCCGGCCGTGACTAATTTGCAACCTGCTTCCGGAACTACGACAGCAATTAAAGGCACCTGTTTTACGCTCCAGACGTGTTAACTTCCTTACGTACCCCCCGCTGGAAGGGGTCCCCCATCACTGCCAGCAGTCCGCAAGGGGTCCCCGACACATCCATGGCTGAGAACCACCGGTATAAATCGATAAAGTTGTTAAAATGTTACCGAATAGTAAATATGTGGTCGTACATTTGGGAACCACAATTGCTGATATTTATATATCTTTAGAGATGCGAGGACAATAGGTTTAAATTATGTCATTTCCTTTTTAATAATCGGTTTGATTAGCATACACTAAAATCCATGGGCTGTAGAAGGCAGCCCATGGGCACTTGTAGAAGAGATGACAAAAGGAAATGAGTGATATTTTTTTTTTTGTAACGTAACGATGTCATCTACTTAGTTCACCCTCTAAGCGATCGATGAGTCTGAGTATTCAAATAGGAAATAGCGTACTTAATAAAAGCAGCGCGGGAATAACTAATTTTTCGCCCCTCCCTCCCCCGCCGTAGGAAGCAGCAAAAGGGAAAGCACATCGGAATTTCAACAAGAAAATTGTGACACTACGGCAAATGTTTTGCCAGTGATTAGTTCTTTTTTTTCTTTTTTTTTTTTATTTGGAACAGCGACTACATTGATGACACGCAGGTTTCATTTGTAACCATTTAATCGCTTGAGAACAAATCGAATAAAGAATAAATTATTCGGCTAATACATTATACCGCCGTATTGAAATAATTGATTAATCGGTACGCTAAAATATTAATTTCAAAGCCCTCTTCCCACACAATCTTACGGGTACTTTTCCTATCTCCGATTCTAGAATTTTTTTTATATTTAAAGTGGGTGTTAATTCATACTCCATGAGTTTTTACTAAAAGACAAATCATAATTTTTGGTATTTTTAATTTTCTCCCGCGCGTTCGATAAGTAGGCATTTGACAAGGGGGGTTCTAACCGCACTCTGTTTTACCATGATTCCACAAAATGCCGATACTACAGCCCCTGCGGCCCAATCAGAGCGTCGCATAGAAGCACGTGACAACGTATCATCCGAGCGCAGTCCTCTCGTGGAGAGCAGTCATGTGCATCGCTCCCTCTCTCTGATTGGTTCACGGGTCGTACATTTCGCTTTTTTTCAAGTTGGGCTGTTGAGGAGTATAGGCGCGCATATTCCAATGTGGGTCGAATTAATTTTTTTTATTTGTAGCTACACTGACTAGATTCCAGTGGAATCAGTTTTTTTTTTTTTTTTTTCAAGCTTTTTGTTGCGAATTTTAATTGACACCGAGCTGCGCTGTAGATACATTAACATTTCTGTCCCGTTTGAGTCACCCGGTACGGTTTTATCGTGCTTGGAGACTTGTCGTTTCCAGACCAAATTTATACGGAGACCAACGATTAGTCAAAGTTTTAACTTCAGTTCGAAAGAAGACAAGGTGACAATTAGGCAGTTCAAAATAGCATATATTAGAAATACATTTATACAGACATTTATTAAAAATAAGTTCTATAGAAACAGCATTTAATTATTTTTTGCTCTTTTGAGGTACTGTGCCCCCTTCGACCTTTCGTGACCTTTCTTCTTGCGGGTTTCACTGGCAATGGTTCGTTGCTACTTTTGAATTGTACTTTGTTTCTCTATAAAGACCGGCGACCAGTTCGCGCTTTCCGCTTTTCCCTCCCTTCCTTCCTTTTCTCCCTTTTCTACCTTGTCCACCATTGCCTGTTTCCTCCTCTCCCATGGTGAGGAGGATCTTCTGCCTTGCAGAACCTCGAGTCTGGTCGTCGGTCTTTAAGTCCGACCGGAGCCGTCGCTCACGGCTTAGGCTATAGGTGGCGCAAGCTACCGCCCGTTACAAAGGGTATAGCCATTAACCTCCGTCCGTCCGTCCGTCCGTCCGTCGTCGTCGTCGTCGTCGTCATCATCATCATCATCATCATCATCATCATCATCATCATCATATTTGTGTCTGCTAAACCAATCAAGCGCAGAACAAAGCGCATGATGGCGGCGGCTTCACTGATTGGTTGAATCGTCGAAAGCAAACACACAAAGGCATTGAGTGCCGTGACCATGCACTTTTGGCGCCTTCATGATTGGCTTCGTGCAATCGTGGCGTCTGCTGCTGTTTGACTTGAAGTGAATCGGGGTTCATGAACGTTTTCATTCTTGGGGAACTGAACCTGCGGTAACCTCTACGCATCCCTTTTCTTCCCACGCGTCAGAGAGAGAAAAAGAAAAGGGGGCGGAAAAAGCTCAGAGACGGCGTTTACTATGCGTCTGTGCTCGCTGCGTCCACAGGCCTCGTCTTTCCATCGCAGAAGTCAGTCCCCGTGACCCCCCGCCGTCCCCCCTTTGCCTGTCTTCCCCACTCACCCGGGAGGGGGGACTCCCGCGCTACGCCAACAGCGGGAGATGCGTCCCAGCAAGACGGACTGGGCCCCGCAGGAATCCCAGACGAGACAGCGGCGCTTTATGTCTGTTGACCCCCAGCAGCCACCGAACCGCCGGGGTCCCCCTGAACCCACGCTGGGCCGACCTTGGTCAGATCCCCGTCTTCGAAGTTGCGGTACGCGACCTGCGACGACGGCGCGTGTCTGATTAGACGTGCGCGCTCACCGAACATCGACCGATGCTCGTCGATGTTCGCTGCCCGATATAAGAAGTCGGGTGGACTGGCAATTACTCGATGGGCGAAGCTGCGAGCCCAGTAGATCTAAACTGTTCCCTTGATCTTTCACTCTTAAAAATGTTCCGCACGTCAACTTTCCCGCACTGCACTTGGAGACGCAGTTATAGAATACACGGAGGTAGCTCGGCAAAGGACGACGCCTAAAATGGTTTCCGCCTTAAAAATATTGTTTTGCGACGTGATCACCTAAAATAAAACGCAAAAATATGCAAAGAGACAAGAAAGTTGACGAAAGCCGATCGCTTATATAGTCCTGGGAAAATGCTCACTGAAAAGGTCCCGTCAGCTCGTAGCGTCAGCTGCATCTGTACTAAATGCAAAACGAAGTACATAAAACCTATCCACTTTTCTTGTCCTTGTGTATTTTCCGCACATTATTAGGTGCTCGCGAGCCATCTGGACCGAATTTGCGTTTTTATTTGCGATTGGACACTGAGCAGGGCGTACGC
Source organism: Ixodes persulcatus (assembly GCA_013358835.2). Taxonomy (NCBI): domain Eukaryota; kingdom Metazoa; phylum Arthropoda; class Arachnida; order Ixodida; family Ixodidae; genus Ixodes; species Ixodes persulcatus. Next base: position 70,816 of record JABSTQ010010674.1, read on the forward strand.
ACGCGAAAAGCCGTGCTGCAGTGCCAAAATGCATAAATCATTTTTATGTCTTAATTCATTTCGACTTTCTTATTCGCCGAGCTCTACCTCCTCGTAAACTACAGTGATTGACTCCCCTAGGGCTCTGCGTGAAACATGGCGTATGGATATTTTTAAAAGTGCAAGGCTATTTCGCCCTCACATCTATGCAGTCTGTGCGTTCTATATTTTTCGCACTTATTACTTGCTCTATTTTGCGTGGTATATTTAGTTATTACTTTTTACTAAGTTATTTGTTACTTTTGTAATATGCAATGAGTTTGGGACCTTTAGGAGTATAGACCAACACGCGGCCCTGACGTCACGCAGCTGCGGTGGCGCTGTCGATGGCACTGCGCATGCGCAGACGCTTCGCTTCACGCGAATTCGGTTTCTGCGCACGCGCAGTGCCCACACCTGGTGTGGGCAAACGCGGGTTTGTTTGTAAACAGCGTGTCGGTCTATAATAAACAAATCAATAAATCCTTGAAAATCTATTCTCCCAAGGCAAGACAGACTGCAGTTTTACTTGTCTTAGGCATTTTTATCTTTTCTAAAAGGTTGCCAATAGTTGAAAGTTAGAGTTAAAACCGAAACTTTCGCGAACCCGAAAAAGGTGTACAGATCCGCAAGGTCACATCACCTGGAGCCTGAACCTCCGCTTGCGCAACCCTGACGGCGTCCCCCGCTCCACGTAACCGCTTCTTCCCGCCGTCTGACGTCAGGCTCCCATATTTTCCCGCCATCCGCCGACACAGGACCGCCCCCGACTCCGTTATGGGATTAGGCCGCGACAGAGCCCCCTTTCCCCCAACAAAGGATACCAGCCGTATCGCACACCTGGCCAGATCGTTCGGTGCTGCACGCGCCAATCTACGCTCCAATAGATGGCCCCACTTCCCACCCCCTCCCATTTAGATACACACAAATGGAGAGACGGGGGAGAACAAAGGCTCGCCGCGGCTTCCGCGTCAATGTTGGGACGCGCGTGCGTTATGGCTCAGGGAGTTCCGTTAGGAAAGGGATTCGGGCCGCCGATACAAGGCGGGGAAATGAGCGAACCTTCGTGCAGGGCTGCTAGTCTGGGTGGGGGTGCAGTCGCGTGCTCCGCTTTATGAGCTCGCTTTCCTTTCATAACATCGCTTTTTTTGTTGTTATTGCGAAATTCGGTTATTGCCAAGTTCGGCTATTGCGAAATTTTGATCGCGAGCGAGACGTGATTTACCACCTGGCGAGTTATGCCGAGACTCGAGAGCAACGGGGCATATGGTTAAACTACATTCGGTGCACGCAGCTGGAAAGCCGATATCACTTTTATGATGTGTTGTGAGGTGACTTCCATTCAGTCATACATATATTTACAATACAGGTCGATGGGTTGAAAAGAGTATCTAAAAAGACGTGAAATAATAAGAATCCTTTTAAAGAGTGAAAAACACCGAGCAACTACTGACACTGCTACCTAAACAGTTAAGGGCAGACATAATTAAGAAATAAAACCTCGAGACCAGGAAACAACCGAATGTTGGAGCACAATTAAGAAATAAAACCTTGACACGAGGGACGACCGAATATTGGAGCGCAAAAGAGCGGTTAATTCTTCCAGTTCTGAAATTGTAAAACACCTAAGTGAATGCGGAAATTGTTACCCAGATTGGAAGCAGAAGACTGTGCTCGAAAAAGAAAAAGATCAATTTCAAAGTGTAATTAAGTAGACAATTAAGAACACGGAGCTCCGGAAATTGTATAAGCTTGCCCTCTTTGACATTGGACGATGAAACTATAGCATTTTTGTCCGTTTCATCCCAAGTAGGTTGGGACCCGGGTATTTTTTTTTTTAATGTTTTTCTCCTTGGAGCAATTGACATTTGAAAACTTTCCTTAGACCTTTGTTCGATACTCGTGGTTTTTCGGTGGTCTGTGTGTGCCTGCCGTTAGGACATGTATTAATTGGAATACGTCCAGAAAAAACGACGACAAGCAAGAAGACTCAGTTCGTGTGCTCGAGGCTTTTTTAGTGGAGTGAAAGTGCCTCCTGTCTAATATGTATAATGTGAATGGAAGATGACAAGGAAGGCTATTGTGGAAGTAAATGACAGCTGTATGCTGTGCTGGTTTTGAGACGGTGGTGTGTATGTCCCCCTTTTTTGTTCCCTTGTTTCCAGGTTTTATTTTTTAATTATGATAGTTCACCTGCTCGTCTGCGTTTTGAATCTTATTTAATGGCAGACATGTCTTTAGTGGGTCGTAATCTCTTTTTTTTATCACTCACCAATTTAGAACATATTATGCTCTGATAGTATCAGCAAATATCTGTTGCTTTCGAAGAGTGCAAAGCTGTTCGGTATAGAAATGCACTAAAATCAAAAGTCAAATTTGGGGGTTTTACGTGCCAAGCCAACGACGGGCATCTGGCACGCCCCAGCGGAGGACTGAGGATTAATTTGGACCACCTGGGGATCTTTTGACGTGCAACCGAAAGCTCGGTTACACGGCGCCTCCTCCGCAATAAGCCTCCGTCAGATTGCGGGCACCTCGGCCGGGATTCGAACCCGCCACATGGGGATCCGTAGGCCAGCGCTCTCGCCTCGGAGCCATAGAAATCCACTATATGCTCTGATTCCTTGCATATATGACCGACACCCTGCAATTACACGAACACAAGAACAGTACGCAGTGTGGAAACTGCAACAAGTACCAGGAATGGTCATGGCGGAACCAAGCGCACCATTAAGGTGATTATTTCTCGTTTAAAAATGAAATATGAATAGTCGTCAAGCTTTATTAACAAATCATTTGCCTGAGAAGACAAAGCGGCAATAGTCCCGTTTGGTAACTAATAGATTCGGCAGATAAAAAAAAAAAAACATTTGAGATCCGTTAGCGATAGTTTTAGATTATTTTTAAAAAAGCTCTAGAGATACGTCACTGCTAATGAAAACTGCTTGACTGCCGGTTGTACAAACATATTTTTTTGCACGAACATGCTTCACCAGAAGTTGATGGGGATTACCAGGTGCTGAATGATGCTCGCTGTTTCACTCGACGTCGTAATTTCTGAGGAGCATAAAGTCTGGATCACAGATTCACACACTTCCAACTGTTCACAACCGAAAAACATTAAAAACCGTTTTTTTTTTTCTAAACTGAAACCGTTTGAGACCGCTGACGGCTACAAAAAACATTGACGTATCTGTCGGGTGGCTCTGATTTACTTCCAATCTTCATATATTTCCTGAATTAGACTGAATGTTGCGCAGTATTTGCGAGATAAAATCACACTCTCTGCAGTAAATGGTCCCTTATAACTTTGGCACGATTATCTCAGTCCCAAAAAGAAAGAAGGATGCAAAACATATTGGCTTGCTTTGTATGTTTATACAGCCTTGATGGAGATACGCCTCAACGGGTAATCGGTCTCTTAGCTGGAGATGAGAAATTTATCCAGTGCAGTACAACCGCTAACCTGGGGTTTTTAACGTGCATCACGCAGTAGTGATCACATGAACGCGTGCCGGTACTAAACTCATCCAGATCGAAACGGGCGGGGGCGGTGGCGAATGGAACTCCGGAGGTTCCCAGCGCAGGCTTTCCCTCCACGCTCCGAGCTGAGACGCGTTAGCCCACTCCTGCCACTTCCTCCCCCTGAAAGAAGAATGCGTAATATATTTACATTATACGCGGACCGGAAGTGGGTTAGGGCTAGCCGGTAGGTGTCGCCTGAAGGCTGTTTCGTCCTAAGCAGTAAGTAGCAAGCGGGTGCAGCGCAGTTGGTGGTAACTCAATTTTGGTGATAATGGTCATAACTCAACTAGGAAGATGAATATAGTAATTTATTATACAATCTTAAAATGTTTTAAAACTGATAAGGAGGAATGCAGCTGCAGCTAATTTGAAACCATCTATATTTAAACCCGGAGAGGCACTCGCAGCGTAGAAGCGCTGTCCGTGTCCGAACATCATAACACAGCTCCGCAGTCAACGAGTAACACGTGGAAGAACGAAAGGCCGATGAGTATTTAAACATTACAAGTTTGTGGGAATAAACAGAAGGTTTGAACGTCCCGATTCAATCGATCATAGAATCCTCGTTTCCTTACTAAGGATTCTGAATATTCAATTCTCAGGTGATTGTGTGCGTATTAGCCTGGCATGTGCGTCAAAATGCCCACGCCTACATCTCAATGGGCACGCGAGAAAAGTTGGTGGCTGTTTCTGAAACAATAGATGGGCCAAAAACAACGGCGCATATTTTTATCTTTCTTTTTGCGGCGTCAGACGAAGCCAGAAGATGCCCGTAGTGGAGTCACCGCAAGGTTATACCGACGGTATTCGTTGACTGGCTCTCCCCCATCCTACCCCCTGTGGGTGAATTTTCCCCCGCGGGGGAGTCAGAGCATCCAGACTTTGATCTGAGAGACTCAACCGAGCACCCCCCCCCCCCCCCCCCCCGCTCTCTCTTTATAGACGCACACACTTTTTACACGCGAGATCAAGGTCTCATTGTTCGCGGGCCCCTTACAAAAAAAAAAAAAAAGGAAAGACAGGCAGGGAAAAAATCAAAAAGAGATATAAAAAAGGAAAGAAGGAAATAAAAAGATGGCGCCGGCAAAGCCGTTGGTCGTGCAACAGGCACGAAGGCCTGTGCGAGCATTTCCATTGTCCCCCACCAGACTGGGCTCCCCTTCAATGGGGGTGGATTTTTGGAGTAGGCAGGCTTTGAAGGGGGAGTCTGGGAGGAGGATGAGGGGAGCGAGAGGAAGGAGGACGGGGAGGGGGAGAGAGAGGAGGCTTCACTCAACTGTTTCCACCCCTCTCTTACCGAGGAGATCCAGGGGAGGAGGAAGCATGAAGGGGGATTCAAAATTTTGGGGATGTGGGACCATCTGTTCCCGACGAGAACTACGTGGCGTGTGCACTCCGCTGATTTATATGCGTACGAGATGTGTTTTTTTTTTATCGTTCATTTTGTTGTTGTTTTGTTACGCGATTGGTAGTGAATGGCCGCGGTTTTTAGATCTCAATTTTTTTTGTTTTCTTGTTAGGTTTTCGCGTTATCCGTTGTAGCAAGATGTAATTGCCACTGTCGGCTATCGTATGGCCGTGTGGATGAAACTATTGAAACGGCACAATTATCCGGCAATTATGATTTTCAACACCTTCGAAGTAACTGTAACGTGTATGATTTACTGCGATGATTCTATTAAATAATTCCACAGCGAACAGATATCAGGTTATTTGTGCAAGCCCCGGTACTTCGTCCGTCGTGACGTTTTCATCGGCTTTGTTTTATTAGTTTTTTTGTTACGTGAGTTTGCTTCAATGGGACGTGCGGACAGCTTCCAAACGAGAGCTTTAGCTACCCCGACCGTGTCTGAACCTGTCGCACCTAGAACGCCCCGAAGGTACAGCCGCACACCAGGTTCCTAACGTTACAAAAGCGTAGCGTATTGGCGAAGAGACCAAATTATGGGGGCGCTTCGTCCAACTTGTTTTCCACAGAGTTCGGTGCTTACTCGTATCCATCGAGACTTGAGGACTGGGATTTTTTGTGTCATTTCCTTCGAACGAGCGCGGATTGTACACGACCGGCCGCGTTCGGCGGCGTTTGTTGCGCGCTGAGTACGGAACACAAACTAATAGCTTATATTTAGGGTTGTTTGTTTTCGGGTAAAACCCGATTTTACCCGATATTTACACCCCGAACATGTTCCAGGAGAATCGGGCTAAACCCGATTTCTCCCCGAATTCCAAAATCACATAACCAAACTATTTATTTTTACGCCGCACGGAGTTTGCGGTGCACACACAATAGCTATCCTACCTGTGGACGCTACACGACTCTCGAACAATCGCCTAACGAGCGCGCCCAACTCACCATGACATTCTACGGAGGCCGGCTGAGGAAAAGCGACAATAGGCGTTGGGGCCTCGGAAGGACATTTCCGTCCCTCCGCTGTGCAGGTGGAACCGCCTCGGCACGCCACATAAATTTAAAAAAAAAAATGTATTACTGATTACATTTCTAAATTTAACCCAAAATACCCAAATTTCGGAATGTTTCCACAAAAAACCCGATTTCTCCCCGATTATCAGTTTAAAACATAGCACCCGATTTTTACCCCCCGAATTTAAAAAAAAAAAATATAAAACCCGAAAACAAACAGCTTTATTTATATTCTTGTTGTCCCCATATTAGTTCTCCACTTGATTGTTAGGGGCACGAAGATTGGATCTGCTTCCCAGAGAGCCTAGAGCACAGAGAGTGTCCAACTGCTCGGCCGGGGTCACGTGGTTTATGTGCCGCGCTTGCAGTACGAGCTGCGAGGAGGTGACGATCGCCTACAAACATCGTTATAGCTGCTTTCCTCCTCGCCACGCCAAAACGCAGCGCATGCGCACTTCCGACCGATCTTTGCCTGAGGCGCCCGCCATTAAATTGCGAACGCTGCCTGGTTTGCGATGAACTCTAGGCTCTATACTCTTCCCCAAAATGGTTGTGTCTCGGATGGGTACAGTGCGGGGCACCGCTAGCGCGATCACAACATCGGCACTTTTTTCGTATTTCACGCGCTCAAAGGGCTATCGAACAGCAAAGTTTACCGTCTAGCGGGTGCACGACAACACACAGGGTGTCAGGCTATAACCCCGTTGCGCGGTAACTTGGCAAGAATTAGTTGGTTTCCACCTGAGATGAGGCGCAACTTGAGCCTTCTACGTCACTAGTGTGCAGCCTAATAATCCCGCCTGGTGTGGGCATTGATCCCAGGACCTTTCCGAGTCCAGCGGAGCACGGTACCCCTTGAGTTAACCGGAAGCACGGTGTAAGATAATACCGTGACCAGAAGTGAGCCGTCAGGAGGGAAGCGAAGGTCGACAGTCGCCGTCAGTATTAATCATGCACACTGCGAAGGAAAGTATCCGACGTCTGGTGGTTGAATGTTCATTTAATCTTGAACAAATGTTTTACCACCGCGGAGACTTAAGTTCCACTAAACCAATAGATTAGTACAAATCCAGACAGGTTTCCTCCTGTAACTGACTGCTTTGGGCAATACCCTATTGACTCAAAAATATAATAGAGGTAAGAACTTTGTCAGCACATACTGAACTATGCCAAGTATTGCAAATCGAGCAAAGTAAATTCAAAGAACTCTTTAAATCCTGTGGATTGTCGCGTAGGCAACACGCTCGTATTTGCTCTAGTTAGAGAATGTGCTACCAATCAATCAATAATTGTGTTTCTATTGACAGAAAACATTTACAAAATGGTAAAACAGCAGATTGCCACTGTTGGCTATCGTATAAAAAAAAACAGCAAAACTTCTGGCTAACTGGATTATAAAACAGGAAATCTAACTGGATTTGTTGCTTTGAACCTGAAATCCAGTTTGTAGACAATTGTTTGCAAACTGGGCGTCAGGTTTCCAACAAGAAATCCAGTTAGGTTTTCAGTTCCAGAATCCGGTTAGCGAAATGTTATACTGGTTTCTTCGGTAGGGTAGACCGGAATTATTAAACACAATGCCATCTGAGCCACAGAGCGTGCAACGTATGGTATTAAAAAAACTAATATACAACATATGAAATATACAAAAAGTTTAGCTTGCAGCATTACTAATTCACTAAACGAAAGTGGTGGAAAGTGAGAGTCAAGATCATTTAAGGAGGAAACGATAATGCTTTCAGTGTTTTCAATTTCCATAAATTTCGAAGATCATTTAATAAAGCGTTTACGATTTTTGGTTTACGAAATTCACTCTCTACTCGTAGAGGTTGCCACAAGGTGATAGTTAAAAACTAGATAAACTTTCTTTAGTGCGACGAGAACCCTTAAGGAACACTGAAATAAAAAAAAAACGAATTTTAATTCTATAATGGGGACAAGTATTTTTTCATAATTTTACCATAAAATATATGGTGCAATATTTACACTGTTAGGCGCAATTTAGTTGGAGTTCCCGGCCCGTTCTAAGCCCCGCCCACAAATCAGGGCCCCGCCCATTAGTACTTGATTGGCTTGGCTGCTCGGCCGAACATGCTCGGAAGCCTATTGTCTCCGTTATCCAGGCATCCGGTGCGTATAGTCTAAAAGCATGTAGGTAGGAAGCTTCTGGAGGCGACATGAAACCACCAGTTGTGGAGCCAGAAGTGTGGAGGGACACGCTCCGGCGATGACCAAACCAAGACACGCTATTGGACGAAATGGAGAGCTTACTTGGCGCAAACAGCTGTTTTGGTTACCTTTGGTGCTCACGAAGGTGACAAAAACAGCTGTTGGAGTCAAGTCAGCTCTCCTTTTCGTCCAATAGCGTCTCTTGGTTTTGGTCATCGTTGAGGGTGTCTCCCTCCAAACTTCTGGCTTCACCTCTGGTGGCCTTATGTCGCCTCCAAAAGCTTCTTACCTCGATGTCTGGAAGTCTGACACCGCCTGCTAGTCGTGCGAGCAGACGCGGGGCAACCTCGGGCATCGTCTGCTATTCCACCACCGTCTATCGTCGTCTGCAATGCCAAGACGCGGACATAAAAGCTGCGCGTCGGCGTCCGTTTTCGCCCTCGTCCGTCAGCTATTCCACCCCCGTCTATAAACTTCCGCGACACCTGCAAGACGCGACCATGAAAGCGGCGTTTAGCGATCCAGCATACTCGAGCCACAGTCAAATATAAGCGTCTGTCAGCCTCTGTCGGTGTGCGGTAAAAGCGAACGAGAGAACTAAAAAAAAAAAATTCACCAATATAAATACGTAGCTCTTCCAGCTCTTCTGTTCTTGTCGCTCTTTATTCGCATGGCATCCACGAGCAAGTGGGTGAGCGCCAAGACGCACAATTAAAACGCGAACTAAAATATTCGCATTGGCAGGCCAGGTACACTGCAAAACTTGATAGCCACTTTCCTTTTGAAGCGAAATGACGGAAACAGAACTGGACAGACTTGATGCGATCCGAACGCCCGATTGCCTCCAGCCAAATGGCTCTCAAATCCTTACTTCTTTGGGTATCTTCTCGGTATTGAAACCTTGGTTGCAATCACAACGGTCCCACAATTCACAGAGCAGCGGGGCCGCTTTTATGGGAATCAATATCTTTATTTAGCATCAAAACGCGCAAAGAAACAAATCAATCCAGATCAAGCCAACATTGTTCAAGTGCGACGGCTTAGGCCAGTAACGCTACGTACCCTAGCACCCGCACAGCACCAAGAGCGCTTCCGAAGGGCGCCATCTTTGTTGGCGCCCTTCGGAAAATTTGAACACCTCCGCGAGCGCAGAACGACTCGCACTCATAAAAATCGACGAGATCGACGAGCTGCAGTCGCTGAACACACAGCGGACGCCGGAAGTTAATTAGTTTTTGAAATTGAAGCGGAAAGGCAATTTCGTAATATTTTTAAAAACAATAATGTCTCTATTTAGATTCTTTGTTTCTCGAACATCGAGGTATTCTTGACTAAAATACTATTACGTGACGGAGATACAATTTTTCAACTAACATTTCATACGTCAATCATCTCTCCAACCAATGCGAGGAGACAAAAGGTGCTTAGTCTTGTAAGCACCGGTCGGGGCCTAGAGCAGGGCTCTCTCCCCCCTCTCCACCTTAAATTGCGTCTAACGACGTGAATATTGCTAAGATGTGTTTTTTTTTTTCTAGTGGAAAGATTTACAAAAAGAAATGAAGCCATTTAAAAAAAAAAAAACATTTCAGTGTTTTTAAAGGTATTGTTGGCTGCTTCTGGGTTAATAGTCTTAAGAACATTACACCTTCTATGTGTTTCTAACTATCACAAAGTGTGAGCATTCACATCTTCTCAAATAAAACGCCCGATTGCTGTTTAATGAGAAGGGTATAACTCAAATTGCCCTTTTCTAAAAAAAATGAATAATGGGCATCAGATAGGTACGACATATTTAGCACAAAGCTATTTTTAAGGCCTATAAGGTTATTGTAAAGTATAGAGAACTAAATTATTTTTGGAGGGGGGGAGCTGAGCCTTTAGTCAAGTGCAACAAGCACACGCCAATTTTAGATAAATACGTATAGCTTGGAATGTACGACGTAGAAACGGTTCACCTCGGAGGCCAGTTGCCAGGGAATCATTACGGTTGCGTCAGAATCATCCGGGAAAAATTGCACACATGGAAATAACTTACAAATCCAATAAAAACAAAAGAAAAAAAGAATTAAGCGCATCAATGGACTAAAAACATCTTAGGCAGGTGTTCCAATATCCGAAACTAAGGAAAAGAACTTCGAGATATATCCGAGCAAATGGTATATAGCGCATTTTTCAATCGCAGATAGTTTAATGAGGATCCGAAAATTACTTTACAACCTGTTTATGTTTCGTTTATATTTTGCCGTCATGTAGCCTCTATAACGTTTCTCAATGCAAGACGTCGTTGAGCAGGTTAGTCGAGCGCCAAGTTCTTAGCAAAAATACCGTAGAATCTTTTTTTTAACCAGAGTGAAGAAGTCGGCAAGTGTTCTCTTTTTCAATCTGCCTTAAAGCACGCGAGAAAAAAAAAATAACATGCATTGCGGTAATTCCTAGAGGAACTAACGTTGGAGTAGGATGGTGACAACCCAGTTCCTTGGCTTATGTTTTTTTTTTTTTTCAGGCACCAGGTCTAGGTTAACTTCACGGTACCGGGAGCGCGTCTCCAACTTGTGTGTTTACTGCGTGTCAAAATGTGATCCATTAGTTTCCGTCCAATCACGTCGTAGAAGGGTCATTTGTCGCCGGCCGCGATGCTGGCGGTGTCACAGCTGCGCTGGTGGATCTGACAGACGCCTGTTTTGTTGCAGGTCGCTCGTCAGCTTGACGGTTCACGGAAGATTCGGCAGCTAGGAGCAGTGGCGATCCCGGACATCCCGGAATTATCGCCCCTCCCTCCCCTCTACACCAACTCATGTTTACAAACAAACCGGAGCGCCCCTAGCGGACGCCACCGGCGCCGCGCATGCGCGATGGGGGTGTGGGCAAGAAGTTCGCCGTCGCCCATAAACAAACCATTGAAATGCGATGTTGTCGGTGTGAGTCCCCCTGCCCTTTTTCGCGTTCGAATTGTTGATTCTACGTCTTCCTGGCGATATCTGACTACTTGAGCGGCGTCAGCGAAATTACCGAGGCTCGTTACACCGCAAAACTTCGCGTGAATAATGTGACATGTGGCGATTCATTCCGCGTGGACGCCGCAGTCTGTACGCTAAAGCCTGATTCGCATGATGAGATTTCGCTCGCAATTTTTGGTCGCGACGCCGCTCGGGCTGCAAAAGCGTGAACCGTAGCTGAGATGGTCGACGTTGATACTGAAAATCGCAAGGAATCGGACCAAGTGGATTAGGCATAGCAAGTCGGTGATGGTCACTGGTAACAATGATCAACATCTCCTTGTATCTACTGTTTACATCGAGCCTGCGCGTGAAGGTGGCTTTGGCAGGCTCGCAATTTCACGTGCTAACGCGCACGAGCAGGATCATGGCGACGCCCAGATGCCCTGTTTGCAGTCGTCTATAATCGGATTTAATGCTATTATTTTTTTTAATCTGGGTTTTGAGGCACGGCCCTAAATTTTATTTAAAGAGGTGGATGTATTTTCAGAAAATGCGATATTAATTATATTACTTATTGAGTTGCACAGTTTGTTGTTCACCAAGATACTACATATGAGTCTCTTCTCAGATTGTATTGCGCATTATTACTCATTATCAAAAACGAAAGCTACAGGCCTCGAAGAAGCGAATAACATCTCAAAAATCCGCTGAAAACAATATTAAAAAAAAATAAAAATAGAATAAAAACTATATAAAAATAGTCTTAACTAATACAATGTTTCCTTAAAGGCGGCCTGAGTTTTGTTTCTTTTTTACTTTTTTTGTTTTTTTCTGAAGTGAGGTTTTGATTGAGAAATTACGAAATGACTTAAAATACACGATTCAGTCGCATTTTTATTTTATATGTCGTACTATTGTTATGTGACGTTTATTGAGGTTTACAGTCCCACCCCTAACGGCGATCTATACTTCGTTTCAGCTAAAGTTCAGACGCAGCCGGTGCTACAAGCTCGGAGCTTCTGGCTTTCAGCGTCCTTGCCAACACGAGTGGTGAGGTGCAAGCACTGTTCTCGTCCACATGCTCGCGCTTGTAGCATCGGCTGCGTCTCGACTTTGGCTCGATCAAAGTATAGAACTGCGGTTTTACGCTCACCGAGTGCCCGACACAGCAAGCTTTCCTGAGCTTCTGTTTCGCGAAACACGCGTCATTGGAGGAACTGCGTTACCCAAACGTCCCTCTACGACCGGAGACAAGAGCGAACTTCAAATCGCCACGAGGCACGCGACAACCTTTCACCTGGCCAGCGTGTCACGCACGTCTCTTGGGCAAGCTTCAGATTCCCAAAGTCCGTCCCGCAGTTCGCCGCTCAAGCAGCCTCGAGTGCCCCAGTCAGGCCCTCTGGAAACAGTTCGAACGCCGCTGCAAATTAGGCTGCCCGGTTCGCGGCGAGAAGCTCGCTATACTCCCTTCACCCTTTAAAGGGAAGCTGAAGCGGTTCTTGAAAGAAAACGAGTTCGAGGTGTATTCTAGCGTATTTTTATCCCGCCAATTGTAATCTCACGTTCACTTTCCCCGACGATGTAGCTCAATGCGAGAAAACAAGGAGAGGCCCCGTCCAGTCGTTACGTCATAAAATTATCTTTCGGCCGCCAAGAGCATGTCCCTCGTGTTGGCAGCGCCCACACGAGCGACATGCTCTTGCCAGGTGTATTCCCTCGCACTGACACCAGTCGTGACGTCTTTTTCTGACCTTTTCCAATGTAGCGAGTGCGCGTCCACAGCTTTGAAAGGCGCTGAATGCGCGCGAGATCGGAGCCTTCCGAAAACTCCTTTTATGACGTAACGCTCCTGGAAGGAGCGGCTTCAGCGGTACTTTTGTTTTTGTTTTCTGCAGCCTCTACGCACTAAATTGAAATATAATCTCTATATTCGTGATCCTGGAGGCCAAATGAAGAAGATTTTAATGTTTTTACTCAAATTCAGAACCGCTTCAGTTTCCCTTAAGGCTGAGACTAGAAACTCCGCCTTCAGCGCGAGCTCGGTGGCTTCCGCAGTGCTTTGCTTGCGCGTGCCTGCATGCTCACACTAGTGTTAGGAAGGGCAGAAAGCTCGCGCTGAAGGCGAAGCTTGTAGTGTAGTAGTAGTGAACGGAGTTAAGGGCGCTTCTGTTTTCCTCACTGTGGTAGTGCACGTGCTGCCTAATGCGGTTAAGTTTTACTTTTCATAGTGTATATACGCTTGTAATTGCACGTGCTTACACCAGTAGAGGAAGTTGAAGTATCCTCACTCATGGTTCTGAAAAAGTTCCACCAGGCGGCGATCGACTGGCCGCCGCCATGTCGCTGCTCGTGCGGGCAAGTCAGTGCCATTGCAAGCTTGACAAAGCTATGTTCACGCGCACGAAACACGTGCTTGCAGCCATGGGGCGTTTGTCAGGCCCATGCTTGCAATTGTATATGGACAATCGCAGGCAAGGCGCCCCGACTGGTGCCCCATGCGTGCAAGCGCTTGCAACTTGCACGTGAACAAAGCTTTTTTTTAGCAAGCTCGCAATTGCACGGGCTTGTGCTCACGAGCAGAAACATGGCGGCGGCCAGTCGCTTTGCTCCCAATCCTCTATAGAACCATAGAACCACTAGGGAAGCCACGCTCGGAGGATCAGCACTGCAGTCCCTGACTGACTTGTGGGCACCGCCATTTTGTTGCCTATTTGAGAGTTGGCGCAATAAAAGGGTTAACTGTTCGAACCTTTTGTGAGGAGGGCAAAGCGTCTTCCGTAATTCCAGATCAAGCTCGATTCAACTGCCAATAAAGCGTAACTGCCAACGACGATTTTAGGCAACGAGATCACTCGAGCGTCGCCGTTCGGAAGAGCATTGAGTGGCTCCAGACTCCGCTTGGCTTTCAGTCCCACCGGAGCCAGCGCTGCAGTCCCATGGAGCCGATCAAGCAGAACCAAAAGTGTATCAACACGACGCTCGTTGTTGTCCTTGCGGGTTAGCAATCACCGACGAAACCAATCACAGAAATCGAATGCGCCGTTTTCCCGAGCTCTTTGACGTGCGTGATTGCTTTATCCGGTAATGAGGGGACCCACAAAGACACCGTGACGATGCACATTTGGCGCGGCTCGATCGGCTGCATCGGATCGCAGCGGCGGCTCAGGTGGGCCTCGAGGTGCCCCCGCAGTCCGTCATCCCAAATGGCGGCGCTGAATGGGTTCCTCCGCGGCCATCTGGAGCATCCCCACCGACGGCACGCGAACAGAACCCCCCTCGGTCCCCGCGCACCCACCCGGTCGATGAACCCCCCGTGGCGCGCGTCACCGCGCCACGCGACGTCGCCGCCATCTTGGAGCGGGGCCCACGGGCGCACGCAGCACGCGCTCTCTCGACGGAGCGGACCCCATTCGAGGGGCCGAGGGTCCCCCCACGAGCTGCCCACAGCCGCCGATGCGACACCACCCAGATCACGAGGCCGCAGTGCCGGATTTCTTACGTCACCAAGCGGGGGCTATTAGCGTCCCAGTATTGGACGCCAGTGCTGCGCCTTCGTTTGGCTGCTGGGACTCGCGTTCGGTTGGTGAGGACACGAGGCCCCATTCGAACGCTGCCGCAGCACTCCTGTTTGCTCCTTGTTGTATTTATTTATTTGGACTAGGGGTCTCGGGAGGAGAGCGGGCAAAAGGCACCCTACCCGCCGTGACCAGCTAGCCTGTAGTCACTATACATAGTTTCAGCTTAAGTCCTGACGCACCCGACCGCTACTGCTAATGTGACCAATCGAGAACCGTCAAGAGAGAGAGTCGCTACGCGTTTTTGTTTTCGCTTTGTTCAGCGAAGACAGAACACGTACACAAACATGACGAATAAAATAATCCTGATGTTTCAACCCTGGGACCGGGAAGGAAACTCGAAGATACTTTAGAAGAAACGGAAGAAAGATTAAAGAGAATTGACCTTGGAAGAAGGGTATAAAAGCGTCGTATCCGATACATTTTGTTTGCTGAGTTGGAGACGCTTGTCCGTCACCTTTCTTCTGTTTCTTTTCAGCTATCTTCGAGTTTCCTTTCCAGTCTTGGGGTTTAGACATCACGATTAATGCGCACCAGCTCGCCTGCACGTTGGCCATTTTTTCGCGAACACAGTGAAGGTGCGCGTTAGACGCTGACCCATCAGCTCGTTGCGTCGTCGGCTGCGTCTCAACGTAAGCCGAAGCAAAGTAGAACATCCCAAGAATGGCTGTGCGTGGCGAGTTCCAAGGTTCTAATTACCACTGCGGAGCCAATGAGAGTGTGGCATTTGCCAGAAAAAACGCCTAAGGACGATTCGCAAAAATGGAAGCCTGAACACCACGCCGTGCGTTTTTTTCACCTGTCAGTGTCATCCGCTGGCAATGAAAAATACAACTATTAACAAAAAAAAAAGAAATTGGTAAAAAACAACAAGATACATCATCAATGGCTTATATAAAAAAAATAGCGCGTCAAATTTCATGCAGCATATTCTGCGTTCAATCTGTGCACCACGCAGGCCTCCAATCTGTGACGTCAGAAACCTAGCGGCCCGGCCTTGTCGTAGAGAGCGTGCTGCCCAAGGCCCGCAGGGCCGTCCCCACTTGCCGGATTCAAGGCGGCCGAAGATTTCGGGGGTGGTGGTTGTTACTGCACTACCCCACTACTCGTAGAGGGAGGGTGGTGTAGAGGGGTGGGGGAGGGGAGAAGAGGTGCGCGTATGCTGGAAGCCGACATCTGTTGCGGCACGCCAAGTGGACAAGGTTATTGCGACATGTGTTCCTTCCGCGAGGGGGAGGCGATCTGGCCGGGCTTGGGTTTCACTTTCGCCCATCTTTGCGATGAGGGCGATGCTTTTCTTTTCCTTCTTTATTTTCCAGATGGTCGTTGAATATTTATTGATATGTTGCTGGCCGAAGAACCGACCCCCGTACAGATGGTGCCATGGAGCGCGTTCTTCGGGAGAAAGTCAGTCGATCTGTAAAGGGTGCCGTTTTAGGATATTTATTTTACTTTCGGGCCACGGGAAAGAGTAATTATTAAACAGAAAGGAATGTTTTACACTTATTTTAGCGAGGATGTTAGACACTTGCATGACTTGGGTCAGATGCACAGATGGCTTCGTCTAATTTCCCCTAAATTTATTTATTTGACCCTCAGGGCGTCGCATTACTGAAAGGGAAGTGGTTACACATAGTGCCACTAAATAAGCTACGCTTCAGAGTAACGACACTTGGCCATATTGTGGCTTAAAATCATGGTTGCCAGTTATCTGAAGCTTTATCTGAAATCACAGGAAACGCTTTTCCGTCCTCCAGAAATGTTTAAACAGTCCGCGACAGAGAAAAGCAATATTACATGAGCTTCCTGACACCGAATCGAATGCTGAGGAAGTCGCACTTTTGAATCATGACGATCTGCAGTTGCGTCTGCTCTGCACAAGCCCCAATATGGCGACGCCCACAACAATGTCGGGGAACGGAGTGCCGATACTCTAAGCGCAGCTCATTTAGTGGCTCTAGTTACACACATTCAAACAAAATTTAACGCATGGGTAAACGCAATAAGCATTGGTTAGATGATCACACGATCTTAGGAGCTTTGAAAAACAGCATTATCTGTGATTGAGGCTCTGAGTGCACGAAGGTGGTTCCAGTTACAGTCTGTAGAATGTAGATGGTACGAAGGCGTTTCGAAAGAAATTGGTGCGGGAATATGGGATGAAATCTTTGGGTTCATAGTCAAGTCTAGGTGAAACATAAAGAGGAGCTGTGATAAGCCTACTGCGAAACATTTCGTTGATTTCATAAATTTGAGAGAATATACTTAGTCGGGCTATTTTTCTAGGGCTGATAATTCAGAGCGACAAAGATCGTATTTCATCATCATTATTAACACTGTCTGTTCGATGAAACTTAAAAATGTAAATCTAACGAATATGTTTTATACAGCTTCCATTAGATCGATAAATATATGGTGATCAGGTCCCCAATCAAATGGAGCACATTAAAACTTGTATTGTACAATGTTTTTGTATGAGATTAAATTTAAAGACCGAGGAGCTAAATAAAAGGTTCATAGCAAAATAAAAAAAAAATTTCAGGAAAAAAAAAAACACGTGAATACCGTTTTCATTAATGTAGTCAATATGCAACTTGCATTATACGTTAGATGTGAGGTGATCACCGAAGTAATTGTAAACAAAAACTGGTTCAAGGTAACAATTGTCTCCTTGAATCAGCAATAATATTCAAAACATACATAGCTCCGTTTCCCTTTAGTCATGTCGTTTTCTTCCATGACGCATACTTTAGTTTAAAGTCATTATACACATACCGAAAGAAAAATAGCGCTTCTCCTTAATTTCTCATTTGCATGACTATTCCCCGACATTTAAACAAAGCTTGATCTCAAGATTGCAGCATTGACAATAGATATGAAACGATTCAGTCAGCCTCCGGGATCACAAGTTCATTTTCAGTTGAAAGCTCCACTTTTCAAAAATGCACTGACGGGTGTGCCGAACCAAAAGCTTCTAAAGAGCAGCAGCTCGACAGAGTCTTCGATTCAATTAGATCGAGAGGAGCTTCGAAAAAGACGCTACCCTGATTACACATTGTGCAGTAACAATAATAGTGACAAAAAAAATCAAACAATTACAAAACAAAACAACACTGAGCACACTAGATGAGAGGTACGCGTAAATCGATTGATAAAATCATAAAGTCCTTGCTCCCATTAGAGAGACACTGCAAGGAAAAGATTTTTTTCATTTTCTGCACGACAATCTCAAATATTAAACGATGTAATTTTTTTTTAAATGCCTCGTATGGGGCACGTATCTTCATAAATCTTTTTTTCCACGAAAAAAAATATCGAGCAATATTTGCGCTGTTAGACGCAATTTAAGTAGAGGTCACAGCCCGCTCTAAGCCCCGCCCACAGATCAGTGGCCCTACCCGTTTCTACTGTACTGGCCTGGCTGCTCGACCGAACAGGCTAGCAAGCGTAGTGTCTCCGTTTCGTGTCCTCCGGTGCGTGTAGTCTGGAAGTCTGACACCAGCTTGCGAGCAGACGAGCGGCTGCCTCGGGCATTGTGTGCTATTTCACCGCCGTCTATCGTCGTCTGCAATGTCGCGAGATGCGGACACGAAAGCTGCGCGTCGGCGTCCTTTTTCGCCTCTGTCCGTCTGCTATTCATTGGCCGTCCAACTTCGGCAACGCAAGTGCGAGACGAGACCATGAAAGCGGCGTTTAGCGTTCCATCATGCACGAGCCACGGTCTACTACAAGCGTCTGTCAGCGTCTATCGATGTTCGTAATAAGCGACCGAGAGAACAAAAAAATATCAACAAAATAAATATGCAGTCTTTCTAGCTTTACTGTTCTTGGTTTTTTCTTTTTTTTTTTTTTTTACATGGCATCCACGATGAAGATGGGTGAGCATCAAGACGCACAATTAAAACCCGACGAAAAAATATTCGCTCAGGTGAACCAGGGGCACTGCAAAACTTAAAAGCTTGCCTTTCGAGGCGCAATGACGGGAACATACCTACGTAGACAAAATTTAAGAGAGTCGAACGCCCGATTGCCTCCAACCAAGTGGCTCCCTAGTTTTACCCGTACATGTCTTCTCTGCATTAAAACCATGGTCGCGGTCACGACGGTTGCACAGCGGGGCCGCTTTTACGTGAACCAACATCCTTCTTCGGCATCAACACGCGCAAAGAAAAAATCAACCCAGATCGATCCAAATAGGGAATGTGGGACGCTAGGCTTAGGGCCAGTCCCGCTCCGCAAACAAGCATCCGCACAACGCTTCCAAAGGTGCTTACATGCGACAGTTGTTTACTGCAAACTATGTCGGTTGATAGGATCTTCCTCTAAACACCTGAGTGAACTCAAAACAACCCGCACTCATAAAAATTGACGAGCTCAACGAGCGTTCACGCACTCCGCAGACGCCGGCAGCTATTGAGGAGTTTCAGCAGATATAGGGGGCGCTCCGATCAATCCAACATGGCGGAAAAGAGGGGGATAGATTTGCGACGCCCGTAGACCTGTAGCTTATAAATTAAACAAAGCGTGTCGTTCTCTGCTTGTTGCCGTGTGCGAGATGATCACCACTTCAAGCAAGACCTTCCGTAATGCTACAAATGAAGTGTTCAAGCCAGTCGAAGGCAAGAAATCTTGCCATGGTCAAGATATATGTGCAAGTGTTCAACGTGGGCTCTCTCACGCTGGTGCGGCTGTCATCAAGTTGAACTGAAGGTACACGTGTCCAAAGAAAGGTGCATATCAACAATGTTTGCGCGTTGAAACTATGACGCGTACTTTATCTAAATCTAAACTTATCGGTCTGCGGCTACAAACATTTTTGTTGACATTGCTTAGATGATGTAACCATTCAGGCCTCGCATTAAACGGTGTTACGAACTCTTGGGTTGTTGTTCTGGTTAATTGCGTTAAAAAGCGGTTGGATGGAAAGCAGGACAGCTACAGCATACAACGGACGATCGATGTCTTTATCCTGTGTTCTATGTATCCAAACATCGGTATCCTTGGCGTCATATTGCGACCAGCTGGTCGCCAATTCGTCCCGTTTTTACGCATAATGTAAACAAGCCCGAGAAGCGCCAATCTCATTTCGATGTGCTTGTGCGTGCACCCCTGCGAGCCTCCTTTTGGCTCTCGTGGGAAGCTTTATTGTAATAGCAATAGCCTCATCGGTCGTTTAAGTTGTATGTGCCACGGTGATATCTGCTGTGTGTGATCTGCTGTCAAACAAAAGTCTGTATTAAATGCCAGAAGAAGAACAAAGGTGACGTTTCTAAACTTTTTTTCTTTTTACAAAACAGGGCAAAGATTTTAAAACGAGAAACATTTAGGCTGATACTTGAGTGTGCTCAAGAATGAATGGCAAAAGGTGCTTATGCTAAGTGGTAGATGTACAAAGTGGATTTTCTTTTTGCCTCTGCATTTTAATTGGAAGATATGTATCAGCAGAAGACACAAGTCCTTTTGAAAATGTCTTTTATTAGGGCGAAAATAGGTTTTCATACACAAACACATACACTGAGTATTAGAAACATGGCAGATAGTATTGGTTTAAGGATTTTAGATCTCTGTTATTCGAATGTATGCTGTTGTTTACAGAGTGGATACACATCTAGTTATACGAAGGTTAAATATAACTTCTAGACAAGTTTGACAGAGTCGCGGGGTCAGGGAAGTCCACCACAGCATTTGTACCGGGATTATCCCTTTACTGCCCGACCTTTTTATTTTGAAAAAAAAAAAATTGCTTCATATAGGTTGTATATTATAAACAACCCTTTCTCTAAATTCACAGACGCGCTGGTTTCGGCGACTCTGCTACACTCTCCCATTTGTAGGAGAAAATCGTAGTTCTCCTTTATGTTGGTCATCCTCGATTTCACGTAGACCGCATGAAGCTCCATTCTTCCTCCGGAAAGTTCTCGGGTGAGCCTGAAGCGGGGTAAGTCTTCCGAAGACATTTTCTCAGCGAGGCAGCCGAGTCGCGGTCCCAGAGCGGGATACCGAACTGACGCTCACCTACTGCAGCCGTCATTACGTCATCCAAAACAGGCACCAGTGTCCACGCACACAGAACGCAGAATAGAGACCTCGATCGTCCCTTGTATGCTGTAGCTGTCATACTTTTCATCCAACTGCTTTTCAGCACAATTAACCAGAACAACCGAAGAGTTCGCAACACCGTTTAATGCGAGGCCTGAATGGTTACATCATCTAAGCAATGTCAACAAAAATGTTTGTAGCCGCAGACCGATAAATTTAGGTTTAGATAAATTATGCGTCATAGTTCCAGCCTCAACGCGCAAACATTGTTGATATGTAGCTTTCTTGATGACAGCTGCACCAACGTGAGAGATCCCACGTCGAACACTTGCACACATATTTTGACTATGGCAAGATTCCTTGCCTTCGACTCGCTCGAACACTTCATTTGTAGCATCACGGTAGGTTTCGCTCGAAGTGATGATCATCTCGCTAAGACTAGCTATGACCACACACTGCAGCGATGCAGGCGTCGAAGGACCGCAATCTGTGTACATATGCAGTCAGTTGCCGTCACCCGACGCTGCACGTTTGGTATTCAGGGCTTTCCGCCCAGGTTCTTCGTTTGTACTTTGCACCGAGTGTTATTTCCTGTGCTTGTGTGTGTGCTAAGTGGCTGGATATGGGCCTCAACAGCGTTCGCCGAAGAACGTCTGAAAAAAAAAAATGCCATCCTGGATAAAAAACACGAAGACACAATGCACCAGCTTGACCGGGACTATGCACTGGGTGCGGAAATCAGGCCCTGTGGATTATACACCAAATGCGAACTATCTAAACAAAAAACAATCTTGTTTAGGCTCAAATTTGTTTTTGCAGACTATAGGCCTGAACACTGGTGCCTGTTATTATGCATTGTATATTCACTGCGATTTGTTGTGGCGTTAGACGGCCTTTCTGTAATGATGCAGAGGGGTCAACTGAAGCTCGAAATAAATATATTTAAGCGCATCTAGATGCGATGTCCCTTAAAGCCACATGGTCAGGGAAAAGGACTGTCATCACCTAATTTGCCAATAGCGTACCAATGGGCACAATCAAAATCCACCGAGTCAATGGTCCGTTTTTCACCGCAATATTTATTGCCGCGTAATCACCAATTTGGCCCATTAAAAACTTTGAGGCTGTAGCCTATAGCACACCCATTCTGGATCTGCGAAGCTTATGCTGTAGACATGCATCATCGCATGAACATGTTTCTTATCAATCTTAAACGTAAAACGCTAGTTATGCAATGAAATTCTCATATCGGCACATTTTTAGCAAACTGAATGGTCCCACCTGTTACACTTTTAGCTTTGGAAGCAAACCAATTTACAATACCACTAGTACCATACATCGTGGCAAGCATTAGTGCCGCATGTGGCAGCAAAATGCTTTAACTAGGTAAGCAAACCTAATCGATCCTGTTCATTAAAGCACCTAGATACGGGAGAAATCATCAATAAAAAAAGAGGTCACTCGAAAGGGAAGTTTTCTAGCTAAACAAACACGACTTATTATTGGACGTTACGCAATGTAAGGCAGAAGACATTCACTCCGTGATCGGTCGTGCATGATAAAAACAAAGGTGGATTAAAAACGCGATAGATTCGCCTTCGCACGGAGTACTTACACTTAAAATCGTTTCAACAAAAATCGACTACGGCCCACCTTGCTAGCAGCAATCTTAAAATTTATTCGTGTAGTCGTGACACCCGTCACACCCACCAACCGAAAGCGTTGCTGCAAGTCCCTCCGCCGTCAACTTTGAGTCGCTGTTGAGCCTGAAGAACTGCTCTATGAGGCCCATATCCAGTCACTGTGCACACACACAAACACAGGAAATAACGCTCGGTTCCAAGTACAAACGAAGAACCCGGGGCGGAAAGCCCTGAATACCAAACGAGCAGCGTCGGGTGACGGCGACTGACTGCGTAGTACACAGGTTGCGCTCCTTCGATGCCTGCATCGCTGCAGTGGGTGGTCGTGGCTACTCGTAGCAGATCGTGTCACCTCTCTTGCTCGTAGCGGAACACCAGAGCCGCGTAATATTCTTGCTGCCGAAGTCTATACGACTACGGTCGCGCCCAACACACTTTGCACAAAGCCAACGCCCAGCAAGCCTATCCCCCTCTTTCTCTTTCGGCGACCGGCCGCCAGGGCGGTGACACCGTCGCTGAAACTCCTCAATTAAGGAGATTTCGTAGACCTCGTTTCCCCCTCCGCTAAGCCCTCCGCAACGAAGAAATTACGACTGCGCCTGCACGCCGATGGCCTTGACTGTAGAGTTCCGGCTATCGTAGCGGGTTGCGGAGAGCGCTGCGGGACGGCGAAAACGATCTACGAAAACTCCCTATTATCCTTTGAAACCGAAGCGGAAAGGCAATCTCGGGATGTTTTTGAAAACAATAATAGGGAGTTTTCGTAGGCCGTTTTCGCCATTCCGCAACGCCCTCCGCAACCCGCTACGATACTCGGAACTCTACAGTCAAGGCTATCGGCGCGCAGGCGCACTAGCGGCGTTGTTGCGGAAGGCTTAGCGGAGGGGGAAACGCGGTCTACAAGAACTCACTACTGACTCTACCTAGATTATTTTTGTATATATATAAAAGTCAATTGAAATACTATCACTGCACGGAGATACAAATTTACAACCAACCTTTCAAACGTCAATCGTCTCTCCAGTCAATAAGAGATGTAAGCACTTTGTAAGCATGGGGCAGGGCAAGAGGGCTGGGTCCTCCACAGTCTGCACCTTTTCATTCATTCATTTCATTCATTCATTTGTTTATTTTCTGTGCTCACGAACAGCTTGACGCCTTGTTAATGATGCACAGCAAAATGTTCACAGGTTAGTTACAAAAGTCTTAAAAGCTACGAAATTCGGGTTAAAAACATCAATATCTGCTGCCCTGAGGGTATTGTAGAAGTGTTGAATACGGGTCGTGGGACTGGTTTGGATGATGTCATTAACATGGAAAGTCAGAGAAACCCTCAAAACTCGACTCGGAACGTGAATATTAATAGCAGATGTGAGATCTGGGCAATCAATTAATCCATGACAACGGCCTAGATATTGCGCAAATTTTTTTTTCGTGTATTTTTTTTTATTTTTAGAAAAAAAAAGTGTTTTAGTGCTTTTTTTTTTCTTGCACTGTCTTTTTAAGAATACATTTATTTAGAACTGTCAGAAGGTTCTAGCGAATTGATTGTAAATTATAGTTTCTGCATATCCAACTAGCCCACCTCAATATCTTAGTACAATTTCCGCTGTTAAGAATTACCCACCCATTTCTTCGGGCGACTAGTGCTGCGGCTTTTGTACTTAGTCATATCGGAAGTGAAATATAACATAGAAATAATTGCTGTAGGCATATTCAGAGCGAAGAGAATAAAATTTGCATGCCTGTTTTTATTAAAAATACTTCGTATATTGAAAAAAATATTCCCAAATAATAATTATACGCGACATGTTTTTAATATAACTCGACATAATTTTTAAGCGATAGAATATTTAAGTTAGTTTTTTTTTAGTTGCTACACAGACCAAATGGAACATGTTTAAGTGGGAGTCGAACAGTGTAGAATGAATCTTACGTTTAATAAATTCAACGAGACTCTGCTGCACCTGCCCTACGAGCTGAAAGGACCGATCAGATTGGGTCGAAGCGCACCATCACGGTGTTCGTCGAGTTTCTGTACCTGTTCTATCATCGCTGAACCAATCATAAACAAAAAAAGACCTAGTAATTTCCGCTTTTGACGCTTCTGCTTGATTGGCCCTATTACCTCGTACCGTCAACTGCGTCTCTACTTAAGCTGAAACAAAGTACAACCATGCGAAAATCAATAAAACGTTGCGCTCTAAGATAAAACCATTGTGCGCTCACCTTCCTGTTGAATACCTAGGTCGACAAATATGTAAAGAACGGAAGCATGACGATGCATAACAAAGCTTAGAATACGAAAGATTCTGAAAATAGTAATGGGCTCTTGGAAGATGATCGAGTGAAAAGTTACGTTTACTGTCTCGGCGAGAAATCAACTTGCAGGTCTCATTGTATCACACGTTCCTTCAATCACTTTTGATTCTACCGTGTGCGCTGGTTGCCAGCGCGGTTTGCAGGAGAAACAAGTGTTGGCTCAAAAGAGACTCCGAAGCGTTTTACTTGTAGCCTTTAATCCCTGTCCCTTAACTTCAGATTCGTGGACAGGACAGATTCTTTAAGTAACTACTTACAGGTGATTGAGTTGATGCTATAAATTGTCAATAGGTCAGTTCTGAACAGTGGCGAAACTACGCAGTCTCACAACTAAAAAGATAGTTCAATGTAATCAGGTTTCGAAAGCCTGCTGGTGATGGCAGTTCCTATGCGGAGAGCAAGCTCGTCTGCTTCTTGCACAGCGGTTGCGATGATGTCAAAACACCGAGCTCTTATTGGCTCATTGAAAGCAATAGTGGGCGGACCTCGAGGCATCTGGCAATGAGGACTATCCACTATCCTTTCAATCAAAGCAAGGCAGAGCTCGACGTCGTTTTGACGTCACTGCAACTCTTGCGCAAGAAGCGGACAGCTCGCTCTCTTCAAATCTTTACAACGCGGTCTTATCTCCCACATCCTAAAGTAACCGCTGTGATACCCCCGTCAGACGGGCACTTTAAAGAAGTTCCGAATAAACTCATTTAAAGAATTGCCTAATCAGCGAAGGCCGACAGGTGCGAGATCGCGAGCTGATTCGCCGATTCTTTAAAGAAGTTTATTCGGAACTCCTTTACGTCTGACAGTAGTCTTCCCTTAGCGAAAAGTCGTTCGAAATCAGTATACTGAATGTATACTAATAGTGCACTTAGGGTATGTACTGAAATCGTACTAGTTTCACACTTTTATGAAACAAAATAGTATACTTTTAGTACAGCACACGTGCATATGTAGTATACCATAAGTGCACCTCGAGTGTACATCTAGCATAATATAAGTGTACATTTAGTACACTACATGTATGCTTTTTGTGCACTAAATGTACACTACCAGTACATATATACGGGGTGTCCCAGATAACTTGCACCACACTTTAAAAAGGAACCGGGGCGTTCTGCGGGAGTGAAACCAACTGTACGCTGTTAGCAAGTCTCTTGCGAAAGTTCACGCAATTTTTTTAGTGCGCCTAGTTATTTAATTAAGACTAACAAGCTAACTTTTGAAATCTTCGTTTAAAAGCTGAGGTGTGCATTGGAAAGTTGTAGAGCGCATTAAGAAACACCCCATTAAACTATTTTCAACAAGGTGCACTTTGCATGCTCCTTTTTCTGTGCGTTCTTTGAAGGCCGGAAAAAAGCACGAAAGCGTATTATGTTGCAAACACTTTAATTGGGTGTTTCTCAATGCGCCCTGCAACTTTACAATTAACATCTTGGCCCTCAAAAGAATATTTGAAAGGTTAGCTGATTAATCTTAGTTATTTAGATAACCAGGCGCATTAAAAAAATCTGTGCACTTTCGCAAGACGCTTGCTAATGACAGTTGATTTCACTCCTGCAGAGCGCTCCGGTTTTTTTTTAAAGTTTGGTTTAAGTTATCTGGGACGCCGTGTATGTCGGGCGTTCTGAATGGAAATAACGGTCTAAAATTGGCCAGAAAAATCGGCGCCTGCATTTAAAAAGCTGACTTTTCAAAGGTGTTTCTTTGAACGGCTGGATTCCAATTTGTGAAATTTCATGACACATAGCTCCATTCTCGTGAAATGTTAAGAAACACCGTTGACAACACTTAATTGGTGATGATGCAGAGGTGCCATTATCGGGGGATGCACTCTTAAAAATGAGTCAGGAAATTTCCGAGGAAAGTCTTGGCAGCTCTATTTCCAAACATTTCTCGTCAAAATAACGTACAATGGCATGTTATGAAATTATGTGGGAAAAGTTGTAAAAAAAAAAAAGAGGCGCCGCGTTTTTAAGTTGTGAGTATAGACGTGAAAATGACAATTGAATCATTTTTAAATCTTCCCTCGTGAAAATAATGTACTGCCGTTTTCCAACATTGACTAGGAGAGTTGTCATTTTGATTTGCGACTATGTACGTGAAAATTACGAGGAAATCTTTGGCAGCTCTATTTCCAAACATTCCTCATAAAAATGACGTACCAGCGTCCTCTGAAACTTTGTGAGAAAAGCCATAAAGAAAAGATGCATTGCATTTTTCAACTGAAAGTATGTATGTGTAGCATACAAACATTATGATCAGTGTTTTTCACGTAATTGATAAGACAGGAATTGAAATCCTACTTATCACTTTATTCAAGTTTCCGAGCCTGCCTCACTGTGCACACTCCTTTGTGATGATGGTGTGCCATTACATCCTGCGTAAAAAGAGAAGAGAAAATGACCTTATGCCACCCTATGATATAACACCACATAACTCGCTCAAAGGACCACTATGTGAGGAAGGCAAGATAGTAACCACTTCATCCTGACAGAAGGGTGAGGAAAATCGGACAATAGCATTTTTGAAAGCCTGATATGTCAGACATTGGTGGTGTGCCTTCTTTGCATGCCCAGGGCTCTGCTACAGGTAATAGTGTTCATTGCAGGGTACAACATTTATTACCTAAAATCCTAGGCATCATAAAGAAAATGTGTGACAAACAATAGCCTTTTCCAGATTCAAGGTTGCAGCTGCTACATTTTAAGCACATATGGATTAATGAAGGCCACAACAAAAACATTCGAGAATGACCATTTTCATGGCTGTACTAATATTAACATTTTATTTTAGAAGTTTAGTATATTACGGTATTCGATATTGGTTTCAAGATTAATTGTACTACTGTAAACGACTTATTTTTTGCGAAGGCTTAGTTTTTGCAAGTTTATCGAAATTGCTTAAAATTGGTCCTGCAAAAAAGTAACCCCATAGATACGAATGCATTGAACATTACTCCTGATTCCTAAATTTTGTACCTGCAAAGTATTCCCAACACTAACACTTCATAAAATGTATGAAATATTGAGCTCGCGAAAATAAAGTCGTTTATAACATTCAAACCGTTCAAAGTGCTCGCAAAGTCACAATTGCGATAGATTTGCTTTGTTCAGTGCGCTTCTCCGCATGTGCCAGTGCGCTGCAGAGATTAGTTCTGGATGAAATCCCAAGAACAAGACATTTGAACGTGGGACATATGCACTTTTTGATAAAACAGAATCTCAAAATTTTCACATCGAATGGTTTCCCAGAAGACTTCTCGAGTGCGCATGCACTGTTACTCCGCAACAAGCAAGCTCTCTTGGGATGACAAGAAAAAACCCAGCGCCCTGAACGCTGTTCGAACCAGCACTCGGGAGAATTGAAAAGCCTGTCAAGCGCTCGCTATCAGAACAGGCCGCTTACTTCCGGTGGCTTCATACCTGTCTGCTCGATGCATCATTCAGCCACCTATAATAGAGATCAGTGGGCGGACGTCACTTTTACTCTTTTGATGCAGTTCCCTGCAGGTTCCCATAGGTTGCAACCTGCTAGCCAAACTGAGTCAGGCCTGCAGCCCTGCGGGAAACGTCAATTCCACCCTTTTAGACGTAGACACCCACATTTTGCGTATACCTGAAAGAAGCTCTAACACAGAGGAAACAAAATGATTGGCACTTTTTGAATGCATCCTTTTCTTTTGCTGAAAACATACATACAAGTCACATGCTATTACACATTCAGTGGTGCGGCTTAATTTATGATGAGCACTTTTTCTTATATAACTTCGAGCTTTTCGAGAAAAGATTCAATATAATGGGTCGGACATAAATGGTTGCTATGAACTATCCTACACATTACCTGATATCATAAAAGCACTAGCGCAGCGTAGGGCTGCACTGCATCAATTACAAATTTGTAACCACTTAAAAGTTGGCATTTATTTAAATTATTACTATTGGCTATTCTTTGACAAAGAATAACTGGGCGAGTTGGTACGTTGGTAGTCTTTCAACTTTATCGAATATTCAGGTCCTTTTCGCATTTTTTCACGTTTTTGCTTTCTCTAACTGCTCTGCTTTTTGTAGCGGCTTCCGCCACCACTAAAAAACGTGACATCTAAACTCACTTTATTTACATCACGCAATCGTAAACTTGGAAAGCGTGCCGCTTCGGCATACGCAAAGAGACCGCGCGTCTCTACGGCACAGGCATCAGCACAGGCAAGAAATCATGCTGCTTGCTCTTGTAACGTTTTTATCGCTCCCGCTTTATGAAACAAATCGTTGGCGAGAGGCTGTTAGGACCACACGTCACAACTATACTTCGTTTCACCTTATCTGCGAGCGAAGCCAAAGCTAGAAGCGCGAGACCAGCGCTTTTTGCGTTTCTCCCCAGCTCGCGCGCACGAGCAAAGCCTGAACGCACGGAGCTTTTGTGCTCGCGCTTCCAGCTTTGCCTACACTCGCACATAAGGTGAAACGAAGTATAGCATTACCTGTGATTGCTTGATCTGCCGTCAGACTGCACTAGAACGCTCCGGAAAGCGTCGTCGGGCGAGCGTCGTAGGACGGCGCCACCAACATGCCCTCGGCTGTCCCTCGGTTCCGCCGCACGCGAATCTTTCTCACTCTGCGGAGAGAGCCATACATTTTGTAGATACGCTCTTTTCAAATGACGAAATAACACCGGGTAGAGCATAGTTAGAATCAAGCATAGCTTAGCAAGCACACGGTAAAACAGCGGCGCACTACTCAGAAACAAACGAAACTTCCTCACCGGGGCTTGCACCAGTCGGCCATGACTGTCCGCCACTTAACTTGCATTGGTAAGACGCAGCGTCTCCCAGCTCTCAGTAATCGCTTGCAATTCTTGAACA
The DNA here is from genome assembly GCA_013358835.2 of Ixodes persulcatus. NCBI lineage: Eukaryota > Metazoa > Arthropoda > Arachnida > Ixodida > Ixodidae > Ixodes > Ixodes persulcatus. Next base: position 100,323 of record JABSTQ010010674.1, read on the forward strand.
CGGTATTCGCAACTAAGATATCTAAAATATCCGCTAAAACGGCTAAAACGTAAAAAGGGAGCGATGCTCGAAGCCTACGGAACTCCAACGACGCCGGCGGCCGAAGGGAAGCTGATTGCAATAGCGCTGGTCATGCGCAGTTTTCAAAAGTCCCTTTTTTTTGCTCTTTTTTTTTTTTCAAGACAAAACTAAGCAAATCAATATATATTAATGATAATGATGTCCCTATATCAATTTTGTAAACAATTAACAAAAATTTAGTCAATCTTAGGTTTTATCTAAACTTTAGGCTTTTCTCAGTGTAAAACCGAAACTATATCATGCAATTTCTCCTTCGTCGCCAAGGCTATTTTGATTCATCTGCGCATGCTTGCTCTCCTGGGATTTCGGCTTTTCTGGAAAGCTCGGCTCTCGCGACAAATAAATAATGAGGGCAACCTCGTATTTTGTAAACAATGAGCGTGCCCGATTTTTTTGCCGAGGGAAAGACACGTAAAATTTACGTCGTTTTTTTACAGCGTGGAACTCTCGATCCACTGTGTTGGCGTGTTCGTTGTTGCAATTGTCAAGTTCTTTTCATGTGAATTGAGATGTCTTAGAGTTTTGCAAGATAAATCTACACAATGAAACACTTTCGGTGAAAGCTTGAGGTTGTCACATGAAGGCGCCGATTTCTCCAGCCATTTCAGAGCGAGCTTCCATTCATAACACCACTTTGCTTATGCGGTTCAGAAGTTGATTTGCGCTGCATGTGACTATGCAAGGTGGAGCATCTTATGTCCCCGTTATTAGCCGTGGTTTCCTTTGCCTCCTGTCCTTTTGCTTGCTGTGGATGCAGATATCTGAAACAGCGTATAGTGAGCTGAGACCTGCATTACAAAAACACTGGATCATCCTGCAAACGTTATTTGTCTACTAGCCTTTGAGGCAGCACGCAAGTGGCGGTGCATTTTGAAAACAGACACGTGCATGATTTTGCATCAGCAGCATCAAACACTTGGTGCAATTGCCCTCGATCGTCTAGCTTCACAATAGTGTTGACAGTTTTTTACAGTAAACTTTTATTCTTCAACAAAGGTAACAAATACAGTTCAGGGAAAATAAAAGCTACCTTTGCAATAAAAGTAGACATTTCAAGTGATAAATATAGTAGAAATGACTAGCTAAAATAATTATTGACAAGTTAGATAACGCTACTTTCCGTGGCGTACAATGTAGCTAACTTTTCTATTTGTGCTATTTTTAGGGCTATAGTCAATGCTGCATTTGCGAAGTAAGTATGCTCTGACAGTGCCAGTGCCGGTTGTTTCCCCGGGGAACTTTTGGACCACGTGGTCTGCAGTGAAATGAGAAATGAAGCATCCCTTTGTAACATTATGTCAGCTGTACACCCGGTGATATTTTTTAATCAACAGGTTTTTAGAAAAAAAGGGGCTTGCTGCCACGTTGATGCAGTCTTCAGTGTGTCGTGCGACTCAGCGGACATTACATGGGTGGATAACCGTGGCAACATTTTTATTAATTAACTGAAATCCGTCAATTACCTTTTTTTTCTATTGCTGTTTTAGAGGCAGTCATTATTAGAACGTAACCCAATCAAAACTATTCACGAAACAGCGAGGGGCTTTGAGATATTTATTTATCAAATTGTCCACTTTCTTCCCCCAATTCAAGAACCACGCGCGGCAGGGGCGGGGAAAATGGAGAGTGACTTAGCGGTTTTGACATGGCATGTCGCTAATGTCATGTGTGTTTGTGTTACTGAGAACTTCTCATATTGGAGTTCCATGCATTATTTATTTTCTAGCGAAGTTACAACCCTTATAAAGTGCTGTCGGATTCAGCATGAACAAACTTGCACACTTTTGACAGCGAGCTTTTAGTGAATGCTCCAGCATCATACTTCAAACGGTGCGTTTGAAGCAACTACGTAAGCATAACATCCTGCGCTCTGTCCAGCGCGCTGTTTTTTGATCAGGCCACGGAAGGCAGACTTTGAGAAATAAATAACCCAAAACTCGTCGCCTTTTCGCAAATTGTTTCGGTTGGGCGAGAGTTTATTCATAGCCCCTTTAAAATTGAAAATTCATCATGGTCAATTACACTGTCAATTAAAAAAGTTAATTAGACAACGTACTGTGACGTTCGTTTACTCATCTAATGTCCGCCGAGGCTACAAATATCCTGTGAAAACGGCATCGGGATATCTATCGCGTGTTTAATGTGCTGATCTTAAAAAATCGCACTATATATATATATATATATATATAACTGATAAGAAAAAACCCTCGGTGAAAACAGCAACAACGAACGATTTAATCTTCGACGTTTCGGCCGGAGTCCGGCCTTCGTCTGGAAGAACTTTTACAGATGAACGCGGGTGGTATTTATACAATGCTACGGTCGAGTCCAAGTTTCAAAAACGGCGGGATGACGGTTGGAGCTTTGGTGAGAGGGAAGCGTAGGGCAGTTCGTATCCGGGTGAAGAAGCTTGACGGTCGGGGCCAAGTTTCAAGGACGGTGGGATGACGGTTGTAACTTCTTGAGAGGGGGCGCAGGGTGACTTTGTGGCCGGCGGGCAGGGGTTACCCGAACGATAGCGTACAATAGACGAAGGTTAACGCGCAAACTAAAATGCTGTCTCAAAAAAAAAACAAAAAAAAACGGCACGGTCACTTGTGTTGTTTCGTGGGGCATGCATGAGTTAGACCTGAAAGGGAACAATGTTAAACCTAGAACAAAAAAATATGTATATATATATATATATATATATATATATATATATATATATATATATATATATATATATATATATATATATATATATATATATATTCGTTACTATAATTTGAGTACGCCGACCGCAAGCACTCAAAGTAGACCTTTAGTATACTTAAGTCCACTTCCTGTATACTGATTTTGAACTACTTTTTACCGCGGGCACTACGATTCTACTACATGTACTAGTTTTGTACGGAGTATACTTGCAGTCCACCACCATTTTTACTAGAAGTACTCTTTAAGTACACTTAAGGTATACAATCAGTACGAAGACCACACTGAAAGAATACTTTTAGTATACTTCAGTGCACTTTTAGTGTACTGATTTTGAACGACTTTTCGCTAAGGGTTGTGCAGCTTTGCTGCCTTGGCCCGACATTGTCTAGATTACAGCGAATTTAATCTACCACCAGTTTTTAAACCACTTGACATTCCAGCTGTTTCTACGTCTCGCCTTTCGTATTGAATGCTCGATGGGGCAAATATTTCTATTGCACGTGCCACGCTGCAGATAGCGGGAATATCTCGAGTATCGAAATGCCCCAGTCGTGCCACGCGCCGCGATCAAAATCAGTCCTGTGTCCAATCGACAACCTAGCGATAAAGATTTCCTATTGGGGCCCGCCAGCTGCGTGCAGAGTCATATTTGCCCTGAACTCCACCTAATTCTCCACTACTCTACCCCCTCCCCCAGTGAAGCGAGGGACTCCGGTGGACTCGAGAATTCGTCCGTACCCAGTGAAAGACACCTTGTCCCTTCTGGCATCATCGGTACGCTCGCTTCAGAAAGTGGCGGCCTTATCTAGACACCTGGGTGTGCTCGGGGCGCGATAAAAAGGACCGCACTCAAACCGCCCCAAGATCTCCGCACACACCGTGTTTATTCGCAATCTTGGAGTAGATGCATCTGCTATTCCCTCGAGTGCCGATCTCCGGTGAACACGTCGCTCGATCCACCAACATCGTGCCGCCACTCGCAGCGGTACACCAGGTCTCCGAGAATTCTACTCTGGGCGAAGCAGTCAACGATGCCGCAGCTGCAGCTCGTCATTTCCCCGGGGTCCCGCAATAAAGACGAGTCCGCTCGCAGCATTTATTCAATATGCCTTACCACACGCAAGTTGATGGTCCGAATGCATGATCAGCTTGCCGACCTGTGTTCGTTTTATTGTAATAGTTCTTCCACGGCGAGTACGACGACAGAAGCCACGAGGTGATCGTACGTAGTATTGCTTTCGTGGAGAACACTGCGCATAATCACTGATAAATAAATTATTAACGCCGACTTATTATGTACCCGCTTCGCGCCTCGTGGTTGGTTTTTCACCGTTCTTATTGGCTCATGCCACAGTGGCCTTGGCTCGATAATAAAATGCTCGGGACAGGGTATTTACGCTCGCCAAGGTTTTTATTTCGACATGACATATGAAAGCCAAACTACCAAGAGCACAATTTGCGGGTCGAAAGTCGTTTTCTTTTCGCCCGAAAACCGCCGATCGGGAACTGGCCGCTTTGAGTCGCACTCACTCTCTTCTCCGTGGTCACGTGCCGTTTTCTATGGTTTGCAATCACACCATATATAATCAAATTCGTGGGTCATCGAAGGCATGCACTCAATATTAAAAATAAAAAAAAGCATGATACCCATTTCCTGTGGTTTCTAAAAAGCTACAAATACGCGGATTGAAAAAAAGTTGCACAGCCACGTGACTGCCACCCTTTCTCCACTATATCTCTTCTTCCTCCCCAGTACAGTTTCAGTTTCGGTTTCAAGCAGTTGAGTTTTTTTTTTTTTTTTTTTTTTACTTTATTAAAAACATATACGTGACGCTGTAGCAAAATATTGATTGCCTGGCAAAACAATTAAAGAAAAAAATGTCTCGAGGGGTGTCGTGTCCCTTCAACCTTCCGGCGAATATATTCGCAGACGCCCTCTGAAAACACAAGAATGACAGTTTCCGAAGATCAGGCTTTCACTGGGCCGCCTATGAGCTTGCACTCCGAACCGATAAGGTCGTCTTATTTAGCGTTTGCCCAATTGCGATACTAAAAGCGCCGCGCATACTATAACTACTGACAGCTAAGATATGCGGGGCATGGCTTAATATCTTCGGAGCTTTTATTTCGTGATTTGTATTTGGGCATGCCGCAATCTCCTTTGCTGCGGAGCGAGAAGAGGACGTTCGGACTTAAGCTCACTATATCTGCGCTGCTGAGCAACTCAGCTTTAAGTTGGGAATAGCCAAATTTGCTACGCATTTATAATAAAAGGGTTTCGGTTATAATGCAATCATGCAAAGGTGCGAGCGAGCTAGACAACAATGACAATAATAATCCCCGGAGAAAGGGAACAAAGGATTCTCCAGGAATTATTATCCAGCTCGCACGCACCTTCGCATTAATTCCATTAATGTCGTAAGCTGAAAATGCAGGGCGTTCACACTCGTTGGTGTTAGACGGGTGGCAACTGATAAAATCCGTTTGCTCTAATGACGTCTAACTCCTGGTTAGCTTAGTTGGTAGAGCGCTCCACTGGAAATGGAGAGGTTCCCTGGTTCGATACAAGGACCTTGCGGATTTTTTTCGATGGCGCACTATTCCCCCAGCTGTGTCTGGAGATTTGTGTTTTTCCTCTCTCCCCTTCGTTTTCTCCGGGGATTATTATTTTTACGGGTTTTGTTTACCGTTTTCCCAAATTAGTTAGCGATATACGCTCGACGAAAATAATCCCCGGAGAAGGGGAACGAGAGGGACAAGGGACAAACACAAATCTTCAAACACAACTATAGTCGGTAACAGGTCAAGAACGAAGTGGAAGCTCCTCCCACCTCTTTCCACTTTAGTAGAGCAAACGGTGGAGAGGAGGTCACCTCCTCTCCAGCGTTCACACTACTAAAGGGGAAAGAGGTGGGAGGAGCTTCCACTTTGTTCTTGACCTGTCACCGGCTATAGGTGACTGGTGCGCGACCGAAAAAATCCGCCTGGTCCGGGTATCGAACCCGGGACCTCTCTATTACAGGTGGAGGGCTCTACCAACCGAGCTAACCAGGGATTAGACGTCAGTAGAGCAAACGGATTTTATCAGCCGCCACCAGTCTAACACCAACGAGGGTGAAGCTTGCAGTTTACGGTTATGATTACGATGCAATTAAATGCGAAGGTGCGAGCGAGCTGGACACGATGCAAAGGTTAAGCTCGCGTGCAGTTTTGCATTTAATTGCATTATAATCAATATACGCTTACTCTTATTTAGCTTTCTGACCATAATATAACGTTATTCTTATTGACCAGAGGCCGGATTCTCAAAACTATCTTACGACAAAAAAGTTTGTAGATATAACTTACCTAAAAGTTACGAACTTTTCGGTTCCCGAAGCAAAATGTCCGCAGTTTTTGCATAAGTTAAGACAAATCCCTACGACATAGGTCCAAATGCACTTACAAACTTGTTCGCAACCATTCGACGAGAATGGCATGCGAACGTCGCGCTCGTCATTGACTAGCAACGCGACGCTAGAAGATGTTTACTGCAGCAGCGCCTATTCCGAACTCGTCGGACACTAGAAACGATAGCCGATGACCACCTTGAGCGCTACTACCTGCTGCCGAGGCCCGCTGCGCAGCGGCTCTGCGGTGCCCGTGGGCGCCCAAGTCCTGCTGGCGCTCCGGTGGCACCCTGGCTGCGCTTGAGCGATGCACCTGTGCATCGTGTTAGTATCAAGTAACGGGTCAACGTGGGATGCAGTTGGCACGAACGACTCTCCGTTAGGCTAGTTGCTTCACACTAACAGCTAATTAAATAGCACGAACAAGGGCGTAAAGAATAAGAAACGTACGATAAAAACTAGCCTTAACTTCCTACCGATTCTATTGCACTGCCGATCCAAACAATATCGCCCATTTATAAATTTCGTTCGAGTAGCGAATGTTACCACTATATTGTTTATGTGTTCGAATGTGTGGGTATGAAGGTTGCTAAAACTGAAGCTCGGGCTAGTTGGTAGAATCAATGAACGATATTTTCGAACTGCGCGAACATTTTTCGTGTTTGGCACTAGCCGGAACGATTAAACTTAAAGCGATTTCTGGTTTACCTCATTCTACGCTTGGGCTGGTGTCCTTTGTTGCTGACAAAGGCCGACAACCCTTGCAGTATTTGGCAGCGCTAAGGTGACGGAATAAAGTTCGTTCGCTCGTCGACTCGGCATTCACGCCAAAGGTTTCGCGCTTGATGAAAAATCGTACACAAAGAGACGAGGGCAAAAGTGGGAGCTGCGCGATTTTTCATCATGTTCAAGGTTTACCACCTCGCCCAGCTTACCACTTTACTACGTTTCGCGCTCCTTATGCACACAGCGCGACACCGTATAGACCCCTACGCACAGTTGCGTTTGAGAGCGTTTCAGTGCGTTTGACTGCGTTGCGGCTGCGGGAAACCACGACATCCCTGCTTCGTATGTCGCGTGCCAAGCTATTTCTTGAATCGGATTCCATGCTTCATACGAAACGCACATGTGCCGGTGACTAGCTTTCGTTTCTCGACGCAACGCAGTCCAACACACTCAACCACTCTCGGTTTCTGCTGCGTGTCTCAAACATTCAGATGGTTGTCACAGAAATGGCTAACGTTGTACAAAGTTCTGATTTGGGTCACTAGCCTTAGCGCTAAAACCCTTCGAAGTGAAAGGCGCCGCTGGCGCGTTCCCGCTAAAAGTGTCACCAGTGTAAGTAAAGCCTCTTCATGTTTCGAAAGTAGCGCCAGGTGTATCGATGCACGAGGCACGTGCAACGTGCAGCCCTTGGGAAGATCATGGCGGCACAGCGTAGCACTGAGCTAGATTTCGGACGCGATGTTCTTCCCAGAAGTGGCGCGCGGCACGTGTCTCGAGCATTTCCACAACAATGAATGGCGCCGCTTTTCCCAGGATAGAGGGGCTTTAAAGGGAAGCTGAAACACTTCTTGAAAAAAACGAGTTAGAGGTTAATTCTGGCGTATTTTTATCCCGTGAATCTGAATATCACGTTCATTTTCCCCGAACATGTAAAAGAACGCGAGGAAACACGAAAAACCTCCGACCAGTCGTGACGTCATACTAGGATCTTTGGGCCGCCAAGCGCGTGCCGCGCGTGTGGGCAGCGCGTGCAATTGCAAGCTTGGCAGGTAAATTTTTCCGCACTGACCCCAGCCGTGACGTCTCTTTCTGACCTTTTTGAAAATAGCAAGAGTGCGCGTGCATAGCTTTGACAGGCGCTGAAGATGCGCGAGAGCTGAGATTCCGAAAACTCCTAGTGTGACGTCACGCCCCAGAAAGGAGGGGCATCGGCGGTACTTTAAAAATTAATTTATGCAGCCTCCGTGCACCGAGTTGAAAAATAATCTCGATATTTGTGACCCTGAAGGCCGAATGAAGGCCATTGAAGTGTTTTCTTCTTAAATACAGAACCGCTTCAGTTTCCCTTTAAGTGTGAGTACGACGGTGGTGCGACGTATATCGCAACAACTTGTTTCACGAACTGTAAAAAGATCAAAGGATGCCCTACCTCGCTTCTTCTGGATGCTCTTATAGTCGGCCCATTTCTTCTTCACGTCGGCGACGTTTCGTCGTATTCTGGAAAAAACCTTCGGAAACCTTGCTTTCCTTGCAGAAATGTTCAAAAAGCCGGGACTGCACATGATAAAACAAATAACGCCGACTTGACTTAACAAAATGAACAGTTTAATCGGACGTTTTATCTCCCATGCGGGAGACATCCTCAGTGAGTGCCAACGGTGACACGAGTGAGAGCCCAGCAATGTTACACTGCTGGGCTCTCACTCGTGTCCCTGGTGGCACTCACTGAGGATGTCTCCCGCATGGGAGATAAAACGTCCGATGAAACTGTTCATTTTGTTAATTTAAGTCGGTGTAATTTTTTTTATCGTACATATTCTTAGTAACTTGCAGCCAAGCCAAGCGGACCATCTGCCTTCGCGTCTATCGCGATCCTAGGTTTCTAGTATCCGTCGACTAACGTTTCCAATTCTGCCTCTGTGAAGTTCGGCTTCCGCTGTTTTTTACTCTCTGGCTGCGTCGTCGTTGTTCGCGGCGTCACTACACCACGACCTGTCACTACTGCCGTCGATGAGCTCTGATTGAAGAAGAGTGGGTAAACGTCAAAGCAAGCTGCCTCGAGGTCTACTCACTATCCTTCAATCGGAGCCAATCAGAGCTCGGCGTCGTTCTCACGTCACCAGGACCCCCCTGTGCAAGAAGAAGACCAACTTGCGCTCAATCAATCAATCAATCAGTTTATTTTTTCTTTCAAGGGGTACATGCTCCTTGAAATGGTATCTTGGCGCAAAAGGCGATCGGGTCGCCTGACTGGGCACCAAGGTCCAAAGGGCGGGGGGGGGGGGGGGGGGGGGAAGTCCAACAGCAACAGCACTAAGGGTTAAACTTCGACAAGAGAAAAAATACGGATACAAGATGAAATGGATACACACACACATACACACAAGAGATAATGGATGCACACACATTATAAAAATGTAAAGAAGGAATACTAGCTCACATTGATGTTGTTTATCTAAACATTGTCGTAAAAACAAAGATTAAAAAATAATATAAGACATCGAGCCAAAAATAAATAAATAAAAATAAAAGTACTTTCTGCAAAAATCATAAAAGTGAAGAAGCTAGATTACACATTCGTAAATTCCAGGCCCATATAAAAATAGCAATTTGGCATTGTCCACACAATAAAATCTAAAAATCAACGTGATCACAGGTATACAAGGTATACAGCGCTCTGTTCTGTCCGGTGTGTCTCTTCCCTTTATGTCCTTTTGATCTGTGTAGTTTTCATTATGTACATCCAAAACCAACTAGCCCAACTTTCTACTTTATTAAAGGTATACAAGATTTGTAATAAAAGCGGATGCACAAAAATGCTGGCTAAAATACTTAAAAATGTTTTGCAACATATCTATAGAATTATCAACTGATTGGCAATCAAAAAGGAGCGTAGATCTTTTTTTAAATGTAGTTTGGTTTCTAGTAATTATAAAATTATTGCCGACTTCATTTAGGAGCTGGGGAACCTGAAAATGTATCATTTGTTTTCCGTAGTTAGTCCTAATAAATGGTGGTCTGTATACGTCCTATTTTCAGACAAATTTGCAGGAATGAGGTCAAAGCCGCTTTCTCCGTTTCTATGAGTAAGCTGCCCAAGCTTATAATCGTGAAGCTTAGAAAGTGGAAGGATATTTAATGTGTCAAATAGGCTTTTGGCTTTACTGCCGTGATACGAGTTGGCCATTATTCTTAACATACGTTTTTGTAAACTTAAAAGTCTATTGTAGTTGGTTTTAACCGTAGTGCCCCAAACTAGTAAACAGTAGTGAAGTTTTTGATAAAAGAGGGTGTAGTATATTTGTACCTTCAACCATGTCGGTAAGAGGTCTTTTGTCTTATAAATTATTCCTATTGTTCTAGAGAGGTCGCTTTTTACATGCTCAGTTTGTGTTGTCCAGGAGGGTTTGTCACTAAACAATACCCCGAGGAATTTGCAATCAGTTATACGGTCTATAATGCACTTGTTTATTGTCAAACAAGGCAGTTTATTGATTTTTTTTATTTTTGGCGTAACTAACATATACTTTGTTTTTGCAGCATTTAATTGCATATTATTTATGTCGAGCCACCTGTTTAAATCTCGTAGGTAGTTATTAGCTTCTTTTTTCTATTTCATCTACGGGAGGTACCAGAAAAAAAAGAGACTAGTATCATCAGCATACATGACTAGGTTTGGAGAAACTGCGATGTTTATAATGTCGTCTAAATAGATTATAAAAAGGGGAGGTCCTAATACTGATCCCTGAGTGACCCTATATTTAACGGTCTTACGATCAGAATGGATGTCATTGATATGTACGAACTGCTGGCGATTTCGTAGGAAACTTTCTATTAAATCCAATACTTTCCCCCTAATGCCATAGCGGGGAAGTTTTTGTAGTAGGATGTCATGATTGATAGTGTGAAATGATTTTCGAAAATCTAAGTATAAGCCAAAAGTAAGAAGTTTATTTTCAATGTTATTTAAAATTTTATCTTTGATATGTAACGAGGCATCTTCTGTTGATTTACCCTTTTGAAATCTGTACTGAGCTGTAGATAGAACTGAGAGTTTTATTAGGAAGGCTGGAATTCGACTGTTTATTAATTTTTCAAAAACCTTCGATAGTACGGGAGCACGGAGATCGGACAGTAATTGCTAATATCCTTTTTATCGCCATTTTTATGAATGACAGTTACTCTCGCAGTTTTTGAGGCATGTGGGAAACTACCTATTTCAGATATAAGATTCGTGATATGTTGCAAGGGCTGACTTATAATGTTAGATACGTATTTGATCGGTTCCGCTTTTATGTTATCATCCCCGCAAGCGCTTTTATTTTTTAGTGATTTTATGACAGCCTCAACGTCAAAAGAAGTGACAGGATTCAGCATAATAGTATGTTCTAGGCGGGCTCGTGTAAAAAGGCTCGATGACATGGTATTCGGGAGATTGTATGCACCAACGTTTATAAAATAATCATTGATCGCATCTGCCATGTCACGTCCACTGAAAACGCCTGACCCAATCTGCAGTTATTAGGGGGCGTATGGTTAGAATTGGGCTTGACGATAGAGTTTAAAGCGTTCCAGATACGCTTAGGATCATATTAAATTTTATTAATATAATAATAGGTTTATTTCCAACAAAAAGTACAGTGTTGGTGGGGGCTTTTGAAAAAAGCTGTTGATACAGCTTGACTAGTCCTAAGCCTCCATAACTTCAGCAGCTACAAGCAGCGTGCATGGAAAAAAGGAAATACACTGAGAATACTAAACAAAAAAAGATTGAACAGTCGGCAATGAGATATATGAAACTAAAGAAAATAAGCAGACACTATAGCAAAACGTCACTTGCATACATCGTTCAAGGCACTATAACAAAAAATTCTGGCATACAATATTTAAGCGTAGACAAAAAAAAATGAAAGTCGTTTACAGCTCCCTGTAACACCGAATACGAGTGCAGCTCTTGAGGAGGAGGATGGAAGGGTACTGAGGGGAGGGTATACCCTCGTCTCCTCCTCCTCCCTCCTCCCCCTCCTCCTCAAGGGGGGAGGTCACGTGACCTCGGGGGGAGGGGGGGGGGTCACCTGAGCTGGCGGGTCACGTGACCTCGGGGGGGTCACCTGCGCTGGCGGGTCACGTGACCTCGGGGGAGGGGGGGGGGGGGGGGTCACGTGACCTCACGGTTACGCCGACGGCGACGCCGCTCAAACCGGAAACAGGCGCCTAAAGCCTGGTTCAGACAGTTGCGTTTGACTGCGTTTGACTGCGTTGCGGCAGCGAGGAACCAGGACATCCCTGCTGCTAATATCGCGTGCCAAGATGATTCCTTGAATTGGATTCCATGCTTCATACGAAGCACAGATGTGCCGGTGACTGGCTTTCTGCACTCGACGCAACGCAGTCAAACGCAGTCAAACGCAAGTGTCTGAACCGGCCTTAAGACCTGCGCTCTAAAAAGAGCACTGCCTCACAACATTCGAGGAAAAACCAAAAAAATAGTCTACGTTAATTAACTGTACAATATACAAAACACAAGCATATTCGCCTTTACAAAAAAATACTCAGAAAATACACAAAAAGGCACCTTTCAATCGTGGCCGATTTGCCCAGGGGTACCCACCGATAGCGTGTCAAGTTCTATGTCGTGCATACGAAGGTGGTTAAGGATGGTCGGTAGTGTGTATGCTATGGTATAATGGCCGTAATTTGTTCTAAAAAGAGGCACTTGCCAGGGTTTCAGAATGCGCGCTTGGTACGAGTGTACTTTTTGTGTTAGATTCGCAAAATATTCAAGATGATGTAAGTGCATGTTTTTTTTTCAATCATATATTTTGCGCAAAGGCGATATCTATACAAATCAACAATTTTAATTACACCTAGTTGAGTAAAAAGTGAATCTATTAGATATTCGAGTGGTACTTTGCAAATAGTTCTTAATATCTTTTTTTTTGCGAAATTAATATTTTTTTACAGTTAGTAAAAGTAGTTGTGCCCCATACTAGATGACCATAGTTTATATGGGAATAAAATAATTAATTATATACTAAAACTTTACCTTAAGTGGAAATATGTGTTTATTACGATATATCAAGCCAACAATGCTGAACAATTTGGTTATAATGTAATTAACGTGATCATTCAATGACATCGGCTCTGAGGAAAAAATACCCAATGTTTTAAAAGAATTAGAGACCAACTCAATTTTAGAAGAGTTTAAACATATGGTCTAGTTTATATCCACTTGTTTATTCTTTGGGCGAAATAGAACTGCCTTAGTCTTATTTATGTTTATTCTTAAAGCGCTACATTTGCTCCATTTCGTTAGTTTTTCTAGCGTCTCATTCGCGGTATCTATAAGATCTGAGGCGGTATCACCGCAAGGAAATAAACTAGTGTCGTCAGCATAAATAATAAACTTCGTTGATCGGCTGACATTTGCAATGTTATTTACGTAAAGATTGAATAAAAAAGTGCCCAAGATGCTTCCCCTGGGAACGCCTGACCGAATAAATTTTATTGCCGATGAATGACCGTTAATGTGTACGTATTGCTGACGGGACGGAAAACGCATTGACACCATGTATACAAATTATGGTTCTGCTTCAGGCACGTAGCCAAGGGGGGGGGGGGGGGGGGAAGGTGCATGGGGCCCGAGTTCCCCCCCCCCCCCCGAAATCTTCCATTTTGTTGGGGCCTACTCTTCCCCCTCCCCCTCATACAGGCTTTTGTCATGGGCACCTCCCCCCCCCCCCCCCCCCCCCGAATCAAAATCCTGGCTACGTGCCTGTTCTGCTTCACTACAGTATATTTTGCCATCGTCGCTCGCTGAACTGCAACCAAATAAGCTGAATTTCTGTGAGAAATCAAAGAAAATGTTGAGCAACATTTTATGACAGCCTAGTTTTCTACGTCTTGCCCGCAGTTAAAAGTGTCGTGTATAAATTTCAAAATGCTTTTCGCGCTGGAAGTGTCTATCAGTGCAATGGTATGAGTAGTGGTGTTTGTGCTTCTCTGTATAGCTTCTGCGAGTATCTCTTTGAGCAATAATGTGATAGGTTTTGTACGTTTTTAGGTTTCCAGCTAAAAAAATTTACTTCTGCAATTTTTTTTAACGCGTGCCAGGAAGACGGGACCTTATCAAGCTATCAAGCTGAAAGAACTACTTTTTGTGCTGGTTCCTTCTATTTTTTTTTTTTTTTTGTACATATGAAAAGCGAAATAAAAGCCTCGGCCATTTCTTACTTCTCTGGACGTTTTCGCCGAAATTACGTGATTTACGCTTTTTGTTTGCTGACCTACTTTAAATAGCCGTAGCGAAAGGAGCCAGTCTTCGGTGTTATTTTTTTTTAGCTTTACAAAACACCGCACTCAGCCGATAGAATACACAATAAACCAGTGGCGTCACAAGGGGGGGGGGGGGGGGGGGGCGGACCACCCCGGGTGCAGCGCTCAGGGGGGTGTCACGGCGGGCCATGAGGGGGGGGGGGGGGGAAGTCGCGGCAGGCCGCGCGAGAGCGGGGGGGGGGAGTCGCGGTGGCCCACGCGAGAGCGGGGGGAGGGGGGTGTCGCGGCGGGCGACTGCCCCGGGTGCCGCTGACCCTCGTGACGCCACTGCAGTAAACGCTTCAGTGTCGTTTTGCCCAGACCAAGCTGGGGAACGTGGTTCCTGTCATAAGACCGGCAATGCATAATCTCTTTCAGTTACAGGCCTATTTCGTTAGAAGCACACTTTTTAAAATTGTGATAACATATAATCTAATAAAGCCTCGTGTCATTTCTTGAGTCGAACTCATATTTGAGCTAATTCCACCACGGTTCTTGTAGACACTATTTTTGTGAAACGCGACTACTCCCTTCCATTCATGAGGTGGCCTCAGGCCTTAACAATAGATCGTTTTTTGACTACATCTTCCAACGACTTCGCGAAAACATCCGTCAAAGTATCACATCAATTACTGCTCGTTTAAATCACCATATATATTGACTCCAACATCTCAAATAAATTTAATGTTTTTTTTTGTTTTTTTTTTTACCTGATCGGATTTAGTTTGTAACATTTAACGATTGTGTTTTATCAACTTAATCTGTGAAGTCTAACATCCCGGAGTGTTTTGTTTAGGACCTTTGCCATTTTTGATACACTGGGCATTTAAGCGAAAACTTTCAAAAATATCACCCATTGAAAAAAACCAAAAAAAAAACACTGATTAGTGTTAGTAAAAATAAACATGGTTTTGATCAGAAACTTGCTAAGCGTCATCGAAAAGCCCCGATTCAGACAATTTTGGCAGACTTCAAGTACATATAAAGCGATAGTCTGTGCTGAAGATGCCGTTCGTGCAGCAGGTACAAGGCCGGTGATACGAAAGCGCCAAGTTAATTATTAAATGATAGTCAATTTTTTAGATAATGAGTATGTTTTCTGCGGCCCCTGATGTCATTTTTGGGCGAAACCAGCTGAACATACAATTATAACCATTCAAACAGATGATAAGAGAAAACAATGTGCATTCAACCGCTGGACTACCAACTGTTTAATGAGTATTCTTCTTTTTCGACTAGCTTTGTTCTAATTGTCTTCTTCATTTATTTCTGCGTTCTGCCTTTTATGAAAGACTTCTTCATCGACTAGCTTATGCTTTCTCCTCGATTTTCTACTTGCTAGAAGTGCTGTCGCCTCAGCAGAAAGTTTGTTGCCAAAAAGTTTTTTTTTTTCTTTTTAACTTCTCTCGTGGACTTTTTGAACGTCTTCGTTGAAACACCCGGAAGAATAATGACTTTCCCGCTGGCATTCAGTCGCTGATAAAGATATTTTCTGACGGCTGTATTGTTTACTGAAACATTATCAACCAATTCGATGGTTATTTTCTTCAGTCTATACTTGAGACTATTTCTATTTGTTGCAAAAAAAATGTTTGTTTACTCTTAACACGAGAAAAATGAGATCATGACAATTTCATGCCTTCATAATCTCCTTAAATCCTATGACAATAACATTAACCATATCCCACTAGAGCATGTCACATCATCCAAATACCTCTAAGTTTACACAACTAATAACTTCTCATGGCAAACGCACGGTACCTACGTCGCAGGCAACGCTAACCGCACTCTCGGCTTCTTACGTCCAAATTTTTTCAGGCGCCTTTGTCTCTAAAATGGATTTTATATGGAGCACTCATTCGCCTAAAGCTCGAATCAGCATTAACAATATGGGATCCGGCTCAACATACTTTCTAATTCCGTCGCGCTTGCGTTTTACTAATGAAATCTAATCTAATCTTGGACCTTTTTACTTACAATTTGGAAGACGATTTTATAAAAAAAAAATTCTTCTATACCTCTTCATTGCAACGCGAAGTTCTTCCACAACTTGCATATATTTCATCCCGTATTGATCATCAGTATAAATATGCCACTCCTTATTGAAGCAAACAAGTTTTTACATTGCCTTCCTACCCTAGACCAGCTCAGGGTGCAACCGCCTTCTTCGGTCCTTCAAGACCTCCATAGCGGATCATGTTTCTAATCCTAAACTTTGTTAATTTTTGTTGCATTTTTGTTTTAAATGTTGTACCTTTTTATGCATTTTGTAGCAGCAGCAATGTAGCATTTTGTAGCAACTTCTTCTGCAGTGCCCTCTGATACCTAATTGTACCAAAATAAATAAAAATATACTTAGACAAAGGAAGCCATCTTCAATTTGGACCATTCTGCCTATCTACCCCACCTCCGTAAATGCACGCAGCGCACAGTGATGACTGAGAGCACTCGCTCTTTTCCAGGGCACTAGAATTTCATGGGGAGTAGTGCAAAATATTATACTCTTCATAATTTATTTGAACTCGGTTACATAGTGTGGCAATTAATTGATGAACCTGGCGGCAAAAGTGTAGTTTATTTTCACAATCTTACTACCTAACTGGTATCCCCCGCAACATACTGCCCTCTCTTATCTATGCACCGCTACGTGCGAACTTTCCATTCTCGGAAACAGTGGCGCAGATCGTCAGGTGACAACCCTTTCTGCAGGGCCGCTGTTTTCTTCTCAAGCTCGTATACAATTCTTGCTCTGCGTTGGTTGCTCTCGTTGATGTGGGAGCCTTTTTAAAATATAGATTATCTCTTTGTTGTTTAGATTAAACAAAAAAAAATCTGCGTATCGCCGCTTGTGTTGGTATTTTCCAGCTGTTCAGGTGCCACTGCAAGTTTTGCCTTAAAGTGAGGACAAATATGTTTACAGGCGTCTTTCTCTTTAGGAAAAACAAAACGCTTTCAGAATTATAGAAATTGTCCGCAACAATAGGCAACATCCGACTTTTTTTTTTTTTTTTTTTTTTTTTTATACGACCAGCTTGGCATACGCAAAATCTCCACTAAAGTGGTGCCCGAAATCCTCACCAATAAGCACGCAGAAAAACGTCCGAAAACATCTGCACTCTTTTTTTCTCTTTTTTCTATTTATACGTTCTGCCAGCCGTATGGCCAGGGCAGGAGTGCAATGAAACTTTACGAGTTTATCCACAACGATACTTCGTTAGCACAATTGACAACACAAGAAGGAAGCTTATTTCAAAAATCAACCATAGAACAAAAAAATTGAGTTTGAAATTATTTCTTATGTGCAATTATAATTTAGCGTGACAATTGTCTTGTGTTCGTTTCGATATATGAGGCATCTACAGCGTGGGCAAAATAGATTGAACGCAATTTAAACTGACCGCATAAATCGGTTTCTTAACTTATCGTGCTCGAATTTATTACACAGGTGCCTGAGGTTAGTGAAAGCTTTTGCTCAAATTGTGAAAGCATTGGCTCACCTGAGTAAATAAACAAAAATAAAAAAAACTATGCTTTCTCTATACTTTGCATGTACACTAAAATATTAAGTGCTACTGCGGCGCTTATTGGACCAAAATAAGTGAAGAATAGGTAAGCCAATTTTATTTTCTTTTTGCTTCATAAATCTTTCAATCGTACTAAACTCCAGAATAGCCCAGAATGCTCTTCTGATGACTTTGAGACAAAAAGGTTTAGCGATAATTTTTCCCTGGACAAAACCCAGTTTTATTTTCTTTCTTCTCACTCCAGAGGTTTCATGTATTAATACTCTTAACTAATGAATGCTGCAACTTCGAGTACCTCTGTACCAATTTATGAGGTCAGTTTAAACTTTAAAGTGCGTTCAATCCATTTCGCCCACGCTGCTTATGTGAGAGATCAGACATGTACACGTTACCCAAAAAAAGTAACTAAATACCGTTACTCGTTACTCGCTCAAAAAGTAACTAAATACGTTACTCGTTACCGATTCTCAAAAGGAACGCCTGAGTTACCTCAAAAGTAACGAGTTACTTTTTACGTTACTTTGAAGACCAAATACACAACTGTTTTTGTTTCGTGGTTTATTGTTTTCTTTTTAGTAGTCGTTTCCCTTAAAGGACACATGCAAAGAAAAAAAAATCTTTTTTAAACAGCTTAGATGGAAAAAGGCTAGCATAAAACGATTTTACAACGAAGAAAAAAAAATTTTAGAGCTATATTTACGGCGCTATACGAATTTGAAGTTGGCGCCGCCGGAGCCGCCGCTGGTCACGTGGTAGGCCCGCGCGCCACCGCCCTGCGTCGCCGGAGCCGTAAAGCGACGCCGCCGCCGCACGCTGAGCGTTGTGCGAACGCCGCTTCAACGCGTTTCTCCACGCCGCCGTCGCCGCCGCCGCACAAGTTCGTCTGGTTCGGGGCGCCGCCGCCGTCATCTGACCGGCGCACAGGTCGATCACGTCTGCTTGCGCTTTTTCAGGAGTTTCTTTTGGGCTCTAAAAGTTACTTATTAATCTTTGTTTTTTGTTACACTTCAAACAAAGATGAATAAGTTACTTTTAGAGGCCATAGGAAGCTTCCGAAAGAGCGCGAGCACCACGTGACAAATATGGGCCCGTCACGTGATAAATAAGGGCCACTTTTCCGCGGCGCCCGCGGGCGCCAACTACAAATTCGTATAGCGCCGTAAATATTGCTCTAAAAATTTTTTTTCTTCGTTGTAAAATCGTTTTATGATATCCTTTTTCCATCTAAGCTGTTTAAAAAAAAATGTTTTTTTTTCTTTGCATGTGTCCTTTAAGCAGCAGCTGCCTGTCGAAGTTTTCAACAGTTATGTTTCCCCGCTAGCTTGAAAATACATCTCCGGTGACGCTGAAGCGTCGTTCTACTGACGCGCTCGAAGGAACGGCAGTGGTTTGCTTCAGGAAGAGCTGCTGAATCTTCGGGAACTGCGCCTTCATTGAGGACAGCGGGTAATGGGTTATGTGCCTTCCCGTGTTTGCAACCTCCGGGTTTACGTTCGGTCCGTACCCGTTTCTAGAAGGTTCAACCAACGAACCTGATTGTGCTCGCTGGGTGGAGGACATTCCCAGCTGTAGAGTTCAGTACAGCAACGTTTATCGCTGGACACGTCAGTCGAACCGTTCGACTGACGTGTTCAGCGATATACCTTGCTGTATTGTCATACTGTTTATTTGTTTTTCGGGTTTTCCATCTGCCTTTGCCGCAATAGACGCATACTCAGGCTAGAATAAAAACAAGGCCGTTTAAGCGGTGTTGTACACGTTACTCCTCAAAAGTAACGAGATACCGTTACTCGTTACTTGGCCTTCAAAGTAACTAAATACCGTTACTCGTTCCTTTTCTGAAAACGTAACTGAATACGTTACTCGTTACCGAAAATAGTAACTAGGTACATGTAACTCGTTACTTGTAACGCGTTACGTACATGTCTGTGAGAGATATTGCAACAATGCAATATCTGGAAAAATTAATTTTATTCTACTTATTTACCTTCTCGCTTTGATACCACTTAAATTTGTTTGAACCTTTATCAACAGAACCAGTTGATTTATATCTCAACAAAATGTATATCTCTATATCTGTTATAAATAACTTTAACTGTTTTAATTTGAGTGATTTCTTAACTTTCAGCGTTCTGACCGCTAGATGCACCCAGACGGCTGGCGTGCACTATGCTAGGCAAGACGAGATTTCAAAAACTGCTAATTTCACTTCTGGACTTGCATGTTTTAATTTTGTTCTTAGAGTCCAGTGTTTTTCTTTTTTTTTAAGCTTTCTTTTTTACCTGCTGAACATGTCCGTCATAGGTCACATGATAGAACGACTCGCAGCGGAATCTGAACCGCTCGAAAACATTATGACTTTTCACGAAAGCTAGATTTTCCTACTGAGTGTAATGACAAAGGGACTCTCATTGCGCAGGAAAACTCTCACGTCACCGAGAATAAAAAGCGCAAGACAACCACTGTAGTCGAGGTAAAGAAGAAAACGGACGCCGCTGCAGGGGCTGACACGTGGTGGCTGACCCGCAGCCCTGTTTCAACCACTGAAAAATATGTATGCAACGCAGTACGCGTAGGTGAAGAGCTGTTAAGGGAGTTGTTAAACTATCGTTAAAATGAAGCACACCTTTACCACCAGTCTGGTTATTTAATAGTGACGGCTCGTGTGTATGTGTCCGTGAGTGGATGCATGTAATGCGAACGAAAAGAAGGGGAGCAGCAAAGAGGAATGAGAGCTGCAAATACTCTCGCTAGTGAAGCGAGAAGATATTCTTAGGAAGATGTACAGCTGACCGGAATAGACAGGGACATACGTGGGCATAGGTTGAAAGAACGATTTTATAAGAGCAGGGTCTTGCGCGCGGAGCCTGCGATACTTCGTCCCGAACAATTTCGCGGATATTGCTGCGTAAGCTCTCGCAAGATGTTAAGAATTATTTGGGTGCTGGCCGGCAAGACTTGCAATTTATCGTTATGTCGCTCTGAGTGGCGAACACTTGAAAAACGTTTACAGGAATTCCTTTAAAAATGTTGCTTACCTTCTTTTTTTAGGGCATCTCTGAGTCGGATCGCCTCTTCGGGTCTTCCCCCAAATCTGTGTCTTCGTGCTGTATTTTTTTAAAGCCATATTCAGGTGAATATTCCAACAACGTCATCGCAATTAAAACAAAATAAACCTCAGCAAAAAAATCTTATCAAGTCATATCCGTAGCTTGACACTAGTCATGCAAAATTTATATGAATTTTAATTGTTTAACGTGAAATATTTTTTGGCTAGTTGTTCAGCATGTCACAAAGCCTGATAAGTGAAGCCTGATTAGCATGACCGCGAAGCTCAATTTTGATTAGTTGACGAGAGAGGTCAGGTGACCAGACAAGTGGGCAAGGAGGAGTGAGGGAGGCGAGGAGGAGCTCGACCACCTGTGCGCACTGAGGGAAAGGAGCTCGAGAGTATGGAAGGCTTTGGAAGATCCCCAGGTTTATCAGCCCGATAATCGGTGGTATCGCTTCATTCTAGGAACAACTATCAAGTGCACACATGGTACGCGCTAATCTATCTGATGAAGAGCGCCGTGAGACATCGCTAAAAACGTTTATGATGCTAGAACGCTACACGCATGCAACACGACTGCCAAGCAATTGGCCATACCATTTTTGTGGCTTTTCATTCAGTCACAAAAATGTATAATTGCAAACCCTTCTGAAACCAGAACGTAATACTAAAATCTTATTTAAAAACTGACACAACTATGATTCCTAACAGATTAAGAAACTAAGGGTTCATTATGTTCTCTCTTCGTGATTTGTTCGTCTGCGTTCTTAGCGGTTCATGCCGACATTTGATTGGCTTCGATCATAAGATGCTCGCCAAGCCCTGTGCTTCTTAAACTCCGACTGCACCGTTCGTTATTTGATCGACGAGATTCCGCTTCCTTCCGACAGTGAGGGACCCTTTCTTACACACTCTGTTGAGCACTAAGTACGCGGTGGAAGCTACGGGCTCGTTGGGCAGTGCACCCCTTTCCAGAAAGCCTCTGCGCATGCGTACGCCATTGGCTCTGGACTCGCTTTCCGCTGAGCCATTTTCGGAGTGTCCCATCCCGCACGACCAACATTTTCAGCACCCATGTTGGCGCGTACTTCGCAATTTATGCGCTCATTTTTTTTAGCGTCGGTTAGTCTGAAACGTAAAACGCAATAAAAAACAAGGTGGAGGGCAATTCTTCTGCTTCTTGCGCAGGGATTGCAGGGACCTCAGAACGACGCCGGGTTCTGATTGGCTTTGATTGAAAGGTTGGTGGGTAGATCTCTATGCTAGATGCCTTCAGGCCTACCCACTTTTTTTTTTCTATCAGCCAATAGAAGCGCGGCGTTCTAACATTATCGCCACCCCTGAGCGAGATGCAGACGAACATGCGTTCCGCATACGACGTCACGATGCCTATGTATTCTGACGGGCGCTGGGAGGCACGTTGGGCTGCCCCTCATTTGTAGTTCGGAGACAACACCCCCCCCCCCCCCCAGACGGCGCTTCTTACTCGAAAAAGGCAGAGGAATAAGGTCTATGAATAGTTTTAATACGCCACGGCGTCACGCTTAACGCACATGCACATGCGCAAAGAGCGAGCCCGTAACTCCCACCGCAGTGTCAGCTTAGGTATGAACGGATTACACAATCCTCGTGCTCACGCAGAGTACCTTAAGGTACGTTTATACTCCGACGTCGACGAACCTAACGTCCAACGACGTGAAAGGACGTTCGTCCTCCACTTCGCCACGCCACGCTGTGCTGCGAAAAGAATTGTCAACCAACGCGCTCCAACAAATTGCTTCACATTGCGCATGCGCGTCACCATGGCGACCGCGTGGTTTGGTCTCGCTGGTCGCGAATTTCCGCTTCCGTTCGCAACTTGCAGCGCTGCCCGGCTGCACTGCGCCGGTGATGATGTAAGCAGTTAAATGTGTCAAAAGCTGTGATTCGCGGCAGTTGATATCTTCGCGGTGTGGTACGCTCGAAAACGAGGAAATAACGAAGGTAACTTGCGTAGAAAGGAATTTATTTCCTGACGAAAGTCATACGAGGTTAGCGAAAAAAGAAAAAAACTATCAGCCGGTCGTCGTTCTGACCAACTTCAACGAAAAAGCAGCAGATGGTGGTTCGGAGCGACCATGCAGCTTCTAACATATGTCCTGTGCACAAACCTCATGAACTAGCCTTTAGTGTCAAAAACTCACGGATATGACACCGAAATGGGAAGCCGATGTCCGTCGAAGAGCTTCAAGCGCGTCCGCGGTGTCGTTAGGCCTACACATTTTCACGGCTCCGAGACACGTCCACGTCGACGCGCCGGCTCACTCCATCAAGCGAACAGAATAAACAGAGCGCCAACACAAGCACATTCAACTGACCAGCGGCTACCCTACATGACACAAGCCCGAACGGCAGGCAGACGAACAGACAACACAGCCCGACCGATGCCCGACTGGGGCAACGACGGGAGCACGGCAAACAGGGAGCTGGCGTGAAGGCTTCTGGGTAACGACCGTCGCCAGCCGACGCCGAGATTCGAGCAGGCCCTACCTCGGCGAAAGCTTCGCCGACGGTCGGCGAGGCGTGCTGCGCTGCGTTACGTTCGACTGTCGTCGGAGTATAGACGCTCCTTTCGCAGCAACGTAACGCAACGAGGTCGGGCGCGCGCGCCCGTCGGCGTTACGTTGGAGTATAAACGCACCTTTACTGTTACCATACATTAGTTTTCTTTTGCGGAGGCAGTTATAAGCAGAACCATGTTTTTGCGAGAGTCACTGCTTGTCAGTTTGAAACCACTGCCTAAGCTGGAGAAGTAAATAGGAGCTAAACCTTACCTTCTCTTAAATCTCGACTTATATACTTTAATCTACAGGGTACGGCCATAAGGACCAACACATTTATCGCGCCTTGAAAATTCGAATTCCACGTATATACCTAAAATTGGGCACGCGAACGTAGTTTCGCAAAATGTTTTATGACGATTTTATTTTTTAGAGCTCACCTCGGAGGTAGCGAAATTTGTAAAATAGCAAAATCGGAGGCTGTGTATTTCCTATGTCCTATACCCGCTTATTTTTCGTATGCACACTGTTTATAAGCTGGCTTCCGGGTGGCTTACTGAGCGCAAAAACACTAAGAATCACTAGTAGAGGCTGGCGATCAGCCAAGATAATCGCGATAATTAACACTTCTAACGAAATATATGAACAATGACCACCTGGGATCAAGCTCACAAACCAGTGTGCAGACGGCGAACCGGTATAGGGCATAGGAAATGCACGGGCGCCGTTTTTGCTCCGTTTGTAATATTTTACTACCTATGAAAAAAAAAAGTTCTTGAAAGGTTCATTGACGTCCCAAGAACTCTTTCAGCTCGTGAAGAACGGTTTCGCCTCAAACAACATCGCCCCCTGGAGCACTAGAAAGGCAACGGGGCTATGAAGAACTCTTTGCCATCAAAAAAGGAGCTTGAAAGAACCCCTTATTGGTTTTTTCGCGACGAACCCTTTTAGAGCGTGCTTAAAAATACTTTTTAGGGTCAAAATATGGCCAAGCAGAAGAACCCCTAAAACTTATTTTACGACCCGATTTGTTGTTTTTTTTTTTGTTTTTTTTGAGCGTAAAATTTATTGCGAAACTACGTTCGACTGCCCGATTTCAGGTGTGTACGCTTAGAATTCGAAAATTGCAAGGCGTGCAAATGTGTTTTTCTTTGCGGCCGCACCCTGTTTATGGTATTCCCTATTGAGAAAAGCACACATATTCACCACTACGACCAATATCATACGAAGGAACCATATAATATACTATTTCCCTTTTTCTCAATGCAAAACGCACGAGTGAATTTTATGTTTGGGCATGGTCACCTTCTGTAATTTCCCTGTCATTGTTTTTTGGCATTGTTTTTTTCCACATGTGCTTAATAATTCTGAAATTACCGATACCTTATCTAAATGAATTTGGCACATAGCAGGCGGCAATATGTTGTGTTCTTATAAATATAATACGTGTACGAGCGGTGAAAATATTTTTGAGTCACTTAAAATTGTAAAGCCCGCAAAACAAGGCTGCCTAATTATCACATTTGTTTTCATATGGGTATTTTGATGATATTGTGAGAAATGGGATGTATGGGTGCAGATTTTTTTTCTCTCCTTATAGTAAGGTGAGCTCCACACTATTTCGCCAGATTGCTGTTGCCAGTTTTCACCGGTTCTTCTTGATTTGCACAAAGCCTGGTTCATATGCTGGGATTCTTCTTGCGAGTTCGCAGGGGCAACGTCCAGCACTGCAGCTTTCATCACGCGTTTTTCTTTTTGCCGCATGAGTGACGTCGAAACTGTGAAAAATCAAGTGCGAATCACTCCACGGGAATCAGGCAAAAAAGAACGCCAAACCATAACTCCAGTAGGTGGCTCGTATAAAAATACTTTATTTATGACTTTTTACACAACATCAGATTGCATTCGCACTTTGATGAAAAGGCAGCTTTAATAAACATAGATAGTGATATATGTACAAACAACGCCTTCAGAAAGTGTTAACACGCGTCACAGACGCACAGTGTGGACAAAACACCGCAATGTGTGTCACAAACTTAAATGCAAAAGGAAGTGTGAAGCGATAAGAAAAAATCTCGAGATAACCATCATTTTGTGGGCGGTGTCAAAACAACCAAAGAAGGCGATCTAGAAACAAAAAAAAAAAAAACAAGCCTTCTAATCGATGTCACATAGCAATCCAGAAGGTGAGATATCTGCATCGTGACTAAAAGCAATATATAGCATCACTCGTAAAATAGTGTTTTTCTTTCAAAAGTCGCTAGAAAGGTATCAGTATAAATTTAACGTTCGCGCTAATTTAATTTTCTGGAGAGGTGTTTCATAATGAGCGCTTGGATTTTCAACATATTGCGATTCATGACGAAAAACAGCGTGAAAATACAAGGACACAGAGGATAGAATTATACACAGGACAAAGGCGCTACCTCGATCGTGCTATTCTGTCCTGTGTGACTTTGTGTTATTCGCGCTGTTTTTCATCGTGAACGTATAAAAACTAGTTCAACTGTACATTCTAATATTGCGACTCTTTAATATCGCCAACTTTGAAGTCAATAAAACAAGAATGCTTCACATCCTTGGCCTCTGAGGTTCAAAGAGCAGGACCAAATAAAGGAGATGCTGTGGCTTTACAGCTTTGAACAAGTGACATGAGGCGTGTTGGAAAGCCCTTCGCCTTATATCTCACTAATGTCTCTGACAACCGCGAAGGTACATTTAAATTATCCGAACATGGGCCACGGAGGAATGTTGAAATATGGCAGTGAGTCATGTTTAGTTAGTTTGTTCTTATCACAGAACCTGCGTGCGATGTGCTCTGGCCGATAAGCTCACCAGGAGCGGCAGGACAACGGGCCAATCACAGTTGCACTTTAGGAAGCTCGGTGGCTATCTAACCAAAAATGGCCATCTCACAACTTGGACGTACAACGACGCATCTAGGAACACCTCCTGAAATAGGTTGAAGGCCGCGAAGTGAAGACCAAAAAAACAATGCCCCCTTGGAAACCTACAAACATCGTGGCATCTAGTCAAACACGACAAGGATGAAACAGGAACGCAAGGCTGAGATC
Organism: Ixodes persulcatus; assembly: GCA_013358835.2. Classification (NCBI taxonomy): domain Eukaryota; kingdom Metazoa; phylum Arthropoda; class Arachnida; order Ixodida; family Ixodidae; genus Ixodes; species Ixodes persulcatus. Next base: position 126,720 of record JABSTQ010010674.1, read on the forward strand.
GCGAGCTGCGTCTTTATATGAAGCACACGATGATTCCATGAGCGATGGCTGATATGGTGACTCGTCACAGACGCTAAGAAAATATTACACTCTAAATCTTCCGGACAATTCGACTTTTCCTCGGAGCTGTCCGAGAGCTAGTCATCGAAAGTGGTAAAAAGGTTGTACGCAGTTCAATAAATAAAACAATAGAATAATTGAAGGCAGCAACGCTTGACGGACAATTTGGAGCTCAACAGACTTATGCCGCAGAGTCTACGCAATTCCGACTCACATCGTCTAGCTGAAACCGAGCGGAAAGAAATTAAATCAGTCAACAAGCACGAAGAGATTGAGACCACGTCTTATCTTTCTGATGTGAACCCAAAATTAAACGAGGGTTCATTCGTGCGCCTGTTGGTAACGTGTAAGCGTATGCTAAACACAAAAGAGAAAATGCCGCCGTTGCTCGACAGATGCGTGCAGTGAATGTTCTTCATGCAGCGAACGCTCAATATGAGCATAGAAAGTAGCACTACCCCAAGACGTGGTCCGGCTCGTCAAAACACACACAATCCGTCAAAGGTTGCCGCGGAGGCCAGGGGTGGAGACCCCCGCCCTCCTTGACCGGAAACGGTCAGCGCACCGGATGTAGAAAAAAAACAAAAAAACTTGGAAATCCTCCCAACCTCGCTGTAACAACAGCAATAGCAGAAAGCACCGGCTTGGTTGGTTTTTCTTTAGCGTCGATGTAAAGCGACGATGATGTATGGGAGTAAACAACTTTTTTTTCATATAGTTTCGCCTTTCATACAGAAAGTTCTCCGACCGAAGAGCTGAAAGAGCGTCGGTGAGTCTATTTTCACGGGTGTTTGGAGTCGGCCCCAGAAATATTGTTATTGGTTTGTCAATGGATAGTTTCAGATGGCATAGCTAACCGAGGTTTTGGCGTCAGCCTTAGCTACACTCAAGTATGTTCTTAGTTTCCTCCGAGTCCCTCTAAAGAAAGACCACAGTCTTACTGAGATACACCGAAATTTAAGTTTGATTGAGATCGATGCTTGGCACTTTGTTCCGGCTCGACTTGGTCTATAGAGAAAAAAAATATTGTTTCCTTTTGAAGGCGGAGTCAATCAACAGCTCGAAAGTCTGTTCCACCGTTCCTTGTATTTGTGTTCCTAGAACGTTTGTCTGGCTTTAACCTAGATTGCAAACACAAGCTCATTGAATCCCTTAAAGCCAGGGCTCTCTCCATCAGTTTGGTCATAGTCACAGGTTCGTCGCTTCCACCATCATCCACGTGCAGCTGTTTCTCGGACAACTACAACCATCAATTTCATGCTTCATCGTGGTTCCCACTTCTCTTTCTCTGAATTGTTCAAACACTTGGCACGCGGACCAATGTACCAAGACGACCGATATTTCGAAGAACCATAGTTTCCTACACACCGACTACGATGACAATAGACCGACTGGCTGCTGTCAAGAAGGGAAAGCAAAAGAGATCACGTCGCAGCGTTAGGAAAGGCCCAGCGTCCATTCTGCGAAACTGAACATCCTCCGCAAATGGGCGTTAAGCCTGGTTCACACACTTGCGTGAGCCCGACCGGATGCGACTTCAACGGCTCGCGCCGTTCATCTTTTTACGGATTGCTACGGCAACGGGGCGGTGGTAAGCGGCTTAAGACCCCGTTGCCATAGCGACCCGTAAAAGAATTAATGTCGCAAGCCGCTGCAGCCGCACTCTGTCAGACTCACCCAAGTGTGTGAATCGCACTTTAGACGACGATATTCTTGTGCCACAGCCGTATGCGGACATCAGGTTTTCACGCACAAACCACAAAGGAGTGTTTCAGAAAATCGCCGCTGTCTGTTCTCTGGCGCTGTTCCCCTGCCTCGCTCTTTCTCTCTCTCCCAAACTCGGCCACCGGTTCTGGTGCTGAATTAACACCTCCTAAATGACCAGGCCGTAGCGCCGAATACTCAACGTCGCCTAAAGGCCCGTCCACAGAGTCGCGTTGCGCCGTGCAGCACAGCGGCTCACTATTGGGCTCGTCATAAGGGTCGCCATCGCAACGGCACGACGCAAGCAGTCTTAGCGCAGTCACACGCAATCAATCGCGGGTGTCTGAAACGACCTTAAAGAGGCAAACGCTGGCCGTTGATTGGACAAGAGGGCCGCGTCAGCATTCTGCTGAGACTCTTGTCCAATCAGCGCCCAGCGTTTGCCTCTTTAGGTGACGTTAAAAAAGTTAGCCCTCCGGCCTTGAATCCTAGGAGGAGTTGGATGCTACTCCAAGGCTTAGCAGGCCAGTATGCAGGACACTAAGGAAGTACTCACTCACAAACAGCATTAAACACACACATAAAAGAAACGAAGCGGATAGGCTTACAACACCGCGGTTTGCACAACAACAAGAGTAATCTTCGTATAAGTTAAACACGAAGCTGCGCCAAGGTCAGGGCGCACAATGGCAATCACGGGCGGCGCACTCTGTGAGGACGACACTCCGGGGAGAGTCTGTACAGGCCGGCCGACCTGTCTGGCATCGACGACGTGGAGTCGCCGAAGGGACTTTCACCCTGGGCATCGATGTCAACGTCGGCCGCTAGAACGCCGCCGCGGGACTCCGAGACAATGGCCTGCGAAAAAACGAAGAAAGCGAAGCCTTTTGAGCAGGGTTGCCAGGAGCTCGCGGATTAACCCGCAATCTTTTTCTCAGATATAGTGGCAAAATAGCCAAATGTCGCGCTATAAAAATAGCCAAACACATAAAACTTCAGACGAGGTATTTAAAACAGCTATTTGGAACACTGATAACATGACACATTACAGAAGACATTTATGTACAGAAGGACGCAAACAAAAGGATAAAACATCGGCCTGCGTATTTTGGGATAGCAAAAGGAAGGGGGTTCACAAAGTTTTGCTTCCTCAGCCTAGACACAAAGTCTGAATAAACATATTATTATTATTATGATTAATATAATTATTATAACTATTATTATCTGTTAAGCTAATCCCCCCCCCCCCCTTTCCTGCCTCTGGAAGCACCTGCCTCCACCCCTGACTGCGCCAAAAAACTTCAGAAAAACAATATCGCACTTCCGCGACCAACACCAACGAGGGTCCACTTATTGTATGTTCACGCTTGTGATTTGGATATTTTCCTCTCCTAATCTTTTGAGTTGATTGTTGTTTTCCACCCGGCTCAGAAATACCATGTTTAAGGCTTTGAAACCAAGTGCTTTGAAAATGGTGTAATCTCGGGTATGAACTAGCCCAATAAGAGCCAAATAGTCAACCAGTAGATTTTCCCGCCAACTACAAAAATAAGTAACCCAATTGGGCTATGTATAGCCCAAACTGACAACCCTGCTTTTAAGATACACCCGACGTTCACACCACAATCTCATCTTCCTCGTACACATTTCCCGTGCGTGGCAGTTGTGGTCGCAATCTTTAAGCTATTGGGACTACGCTTGGGTAGGCCGGTTGTCTACCACAGCGGACGCTACGAGCCATTCTAGCCAATCCAGCGCCGTGAAAGGATCACGTGACTCTGCTCCCCGCGCGTTGCTGTGCCTCTCCCGAGCGTCACGTGATGCTCACGTGGCATTGGATCGGATTTAGTAAAGTCCCTCGATACTTCTTTTACAAGCAACGACAACCAATACAAATGACGAAGCACATTCCGTTGGAACAAAATGGCGGCATTCAGTTCAAACCTCTGCTGTGCGTCGCCATTCGCTTCCTAAAACCTGCACCGTCACGCAGTCGGCGCTTTAAAGAATGTCGCTACTTGCAGGAAGCTCTTATCTAGGGACTTTAGGATTTAATGCTCCAGAGCGCCCTCTGCGGTCCATCCTAAGGTGAAAAGAATATGCGGAGCACAAGTTCGTCTGCTTCTCTGGCAGGGGTTGTGGTGACGTCATGAAGACGCCGGGCTCTGATTGGCTATCATTGAAGGATGGTGGGTATACCTCCAAGCAAGCTGCCTAAAGGTCTACCCACTATCCTTCGATCAGTGCCAATCAGAGCTTGGTGTCTTTTGAGTCACCACAACCTCTGCCAGAGAAGCAGACGAACTTGCGGTCCGCGTTAGGATGCGACGATCTGATTGAAGCTGAAGACGTCCTGGAATTCGAACAAACAGTAAAACTGTAATATAGACACCTTAAAAACTATGTCTTAAGTTTTCTTTCGACCTTATTAGTAGGAGCGTCGTAATAGCCAAATAAAATGTTGACGTAGACCCGCCCGTTGCAGCGCCCTGAGGGTAGGAAGGCGCGAGAGCGGGGTGAAAAATTAGCAGAAATGACGTCATCAGCGGAGTCAGATGACCCTTGCTCACCACTAAGCTGGGTCGGGGATGATGACGTCATGACGCTCTGGACAGATAACAGGCGGCAGAGAGGATCGCCGCATGCCTGGGGGCAATCGCTGCGCGTATTTTTCCAAATAATGGCGGTTTAGGTTGACTTCTGCCCAAGATAAGTGTGATAACTGAACTCCCGGGAAAATAATCTATAAAGGTCCGTTCCCAACTCAGATTTTTTGAAAAGCGCTTCAGCCTCCCTTTCATACAGGAGCGTTTGCTTACGTTTTCCGACGTTATGTTAAAAGTAGGGCTCCGTATTTTCTGATAAATTCTAAAAAAAAAAAAACACCTAAGAGCACTCGCCGAAAATTCGAAAAATTTCAAATTTGGAGGTAACCATGTGAAAATAAAAATCAATAAAAAGCGAAAAAAGACAGTATTTTCGAATAACCTGTGCGAGGTAGTCGACTTGTGAATCTAGTGTACTCCTCTGTCCAGATTTTTTTTTTCTGGGAAATTCCGGTAGGGAACATTACGATCTTTTGTGAAGGAAAGCTGAAATAAATTTTGTGAATGTGGCGCATAGGATTAAATGCAAATACATTTTATGGAGCTGTGGAATAAAAACTATAAACGTTCAAAAGTTTAATTACTGCTTATTGACATTTTATCACTGTCATCTAAAATATTCTCGGGGAACATTGCATTATTTGTCGTTGTTCATTAGAAATTCTCATTTTAGCGCAGGCGCCGAGGCGTTGATGTCCCATAAAGGTGGGGATGGTAACGTAAGAAAACCGGGCTTTGTGAAGTGGGCTTTACCCAAATAAAGGCTCAAAGCCCGAAACACATTTGCAAAAAAAAACAAAAAAAAAAACGGAAAATTGCCTAAAACACGTACACGGGCGAGACATGGAGGAACACCAACTCGGATTTTTATCATTTCCTTATGTGAACGTTAACACTGAAAACTGAAAACGCATTCCTGTTCAGGGTTCTCTGAGCATTTAAAGTGTATTGCGGCCAATCATATTTGTTAAAGTGGGGAAATAATTTTATTGCCTCTATAACTGTCCTTTCATCTAATTGTATTTTTAACTTGGCTGTCATATATGTTCTACAGAGAGAAACAAAACACGGACTTGCTGAAACCCTCTTAATATATTATACGTAAAATTAAAAAAGAAAAGAAAACGGAAGACAGAAAAAAATACCAAAATTGCTCGTGTTTTTTTTTTAGAATTTTTTTATTGTCTTCAAAATCGATTGCCACTAGCGAACTTATTTTTTAAGAATTTCAGTAATCACACTGATACATCGATCGCCACGCCTGACGCGTAGACAGCGCGTTTTTCCTTTTTTTTGTGTGTGTGTGTGTCAAAGCTCACGAAGAAGATACAGGAATTAAGATGGCAAGTTGAGCTAGTTCTTTCTTTACTAATCCCTAGATAATACGCCAAAAACGTGGACCATACGAATAATGTCGTTTAACACGTGAAAGTGTAGGTGCATAAAATGAAAAAAAACAACAAAAAACGTGTAGTCGAAGCAACAGACAGGAGGGAATGTCTCAAAATATCTCACAATACGAAGGAAGATCTGGACAGGACGCTGCGTAAATTTCATGCTCTGAAAGTCGCGCCACGTCATGTCCAGACTTTCCTTCCTATTATCCGTGTTGTTGTTTTTTTTTCGGTTATTTTTTAGTAATACAAAAATTGTTTGTTTCCTCCGATTTTTCTTATTGTTTTTAATATAGCCGCGAGCGTGGGGAATTTTTTAGAGCACGCAGATGCCACGCGAATGTGCGGGGTTCAAACTCCACCGGGCTGTTCTGCATTTGACCAATTTTCGCTTTTCCGGAAAGTTCTACTTTATTACCGGCTGTGATCTTGAGCTTTAGTTCAGAAGCTTCCTGAACGCACCGAGCGCATAAAATCGTCGGAAACGAGCTTCTTCGGGATCGTTTCCCTGACGCCACCGACGAGAGTGAACGGCTTCATTGCTCCTTTAATTGCAGTCGAAAGTTAACCTCAATGAACGTTTATTTTAAAGTCTAACTTCATCCGCTCGTCTTCATTCGTGAGCATATCAATTGCCCCTAGCTATTTTCTTTTTGGAAGAACATTTCTAATCGTAAGTTTCCGAGAATTCAGCCCGCTTGACACAGACTGAATTCTCGCGCACACAAAAAGAACCGTAGAATAGGGTGCTTTGTCACACGTGTCAACAGAAAGCACTGCGTTTTCTATACATTCACACATCTTTCGCAAATGTTTAATGACAACTGTCAATTTCGTGTTTTGTCCAGGATCCATTAACATTTCGAAATAATTTCAGGTTCTCCCATTAGTAGTTCCGACAACCTCTTCTAGCCACACATGAGTACGCGTGCTTCAAGACCAAGTTTGCCGAGAAGTCTCAAATCCGATTTCGACAGTTTTTTTTTTTTTTATTATTTTTAGAGAAGCTATCATTCACTGGGTTAATCGGTGTTTTGGTGCTGCGTGTCGAAATATTTTAACACGAGCCTCATTACACGGTTTAGTCCTTGCTTTCATTACGTTTTTTTTTTAATTGACTAATTTATAGGCAATGGATGGACAATGGTAAAAAAAAAAAAGTCTTCGCAGCAGTTTTTATCGCTGTTTCTTGACGCACAAAAGGCGGGAGTGGACATATATTGCGGTGCTTAATGAATCAGAGCTCTGATACGGCGCTGCCTTGAATCTCCGCTTGGCTTGATGCTCGACCACAGCCGGCGCTCCGAAAGAGCCAATCAACTTGCGCCAAAAGTGCATTGTCACGGCCGGTGTATGCGCGCACGGGCCTCGAATGTGCGATAAATATCGTCACTCTCTCTGGGTGGAACACTGGGTTAATTCTCCCGCGTCGGGCTTCGTCGGTCCTCTGATTGGATTCAGCGTGGCTCTTGGAAGAAGGCAGGCGGTTGAGCGCCAAAGAGGACCGAGGGACGGGCTCTTCTGCGCAGCCCTCGCTCTCCGCTGGTGCGGGTTATGGTCACGGTCACGAAAAACTGCCTCGCCTGACGTCATCCTTCGCGTCACGCTCTGACGGCGGTGTTGATCGACCCGTCTCGCGCGTCTATATATCGTGCCAATGCTCGCCCCGAGGGAATCCTTTCGAGACCGAACATTGTACACTTGTTCCTAAAAGAGCCGGGAGAGAATTTATCTGGTGTCTCCGCGCCAATGCAATTTACTGTCGCTAAACGGTATGCGGTTGCGCATGCTGTTTCCGAACTCGGAAAAATGTGCCAATAAATAGCTTCACAAATACGCGAAGCGCTCCAAATATTAAAAATCTAATCTCGGCAAAAGTACTAAAGAAAAAAACCTTGATCAGCGTTATTATTTATTTTAGCATTAATACTTCGTAACGAAATGCCAGCAATTAGTGAGGTTTACCTAGCACTAGAATGTTTTTCTAATGTTCGAGTAGATTGAGACGCTTTGTAAGTTCCGTCGTAGATCAAAACCTACGTCGTTTCTGACGTTCTTTTTTTTTTTTTTTTCTAATAGCAATTGCATGGTTAGTTTCATTCGGGTACGTATTCCTGTCGGGAATGTCTCGAGATATTAAGCTATCCGGCATTGAACGCCGGGCAATAAATAAAGAACGACAACACGGTTCACATCGACACTGGTAGAAGCGTGCACGGCTATTCAGGCAGACACGAGGTCCTTGGCCGAGGTACCGGTTTCGGTATCGTACACCGTGAGAACGAAAGAAGAGGGAGGCTTGAGAGAATCAAAGATAGGGTGAGAAAACCCAACTATTTGAAGAGGAATAATTGAACCGCCCATTTATCGGGTTTATTATTTAACGAGTTTATCGGAAGGATCGAGAGAAGTTTAGTTTTAGCGATATCAGCCGCCAAAAACAATAATCACTCTACATTTTTTTTTATATTTCAGTAAATTTATTTACGACAAACCAGGTGCAATACCTAGCCCAACGTGCCAAATACGTCAGTACGTGCTCTAGGTACTGATAGGTTAAAAAAACGCTAAACCTAGGAATATTTCTTTCCAACTGGTTATGACAGGCATATTCAAAAAAAAAAAAAAAAAATATGGGGCTCGAAACAATAAAAAAAAATAAAGCTTAATATTTTTGTTATAATAAGAATGTTTCGATTTGCGGGCGCAACCGAAAAATGTACCCCTGTGAGATAATGATGATAGCGTTTGTGCCCTGTGCGCTGTTAGGTCTAGCAAACTCACCTTGCACACTAGTTGGGTTCAAACGCTAACATCGTCATTCCAGTGCTACAATTTCGGTTTCGCCCGCAAATAAAGAAATTTCTTTATAAACATAAATATTTCGGAAACAATTGTTTTCGAACAACATTCATTTTGAGACGTCGCTGTAATAACCAGATAGAAAAAAAAAGTCCTAGGTTTAGCGTTCCTTTAAGAAAGGCGGGGCTTGTTGCTTCAACTTCCTTATCGACTAATGCCGCAATCCGATTAACTGCCATAATAAGATGCTGGGCAACACCCTGCCTTTCTTAAACTGTCATTGGAAATAATTTAAAAAAAAAACACTATAAGCGATATACGGAGGATTGGACAACGAGAATATGCGTGGAGTGCGTCGTGTTCTATCAACCCGCACCGCGCGCAAAGCCACACCGTCGTGGCGGAGGACCCCGTCCAGCCACGTACCATCTCCCGAAAGCGAGACGGCGCGTACGTAGCCCGCGATGCGGCCGTAATTAAACGCGGCGCCCATCTCTGGGACCCCTCCCCGAAGCGGCCTGTTGGGGGCCGGGAGGGGGGGGACCCCCGTAAACTGGTCGCTAATCGCGCACGGACGACGCCGCAGAGACAAAGAGCCCCCTGGGGGGCGAGGAGGGCGCCATTAAAGCCGGAAGCGGCGGACCGGAAGGGGGGATGGCCAGGGAGCGTGGGAATCGGACGTCGAGGGCCCGCTCGGGATCGACCCGGGCCTGCGTGCACAAGCGACACACTCGGCCTCGCCGCCCGGCACGCCACGCCCACTTGGACGTGGACCGCGGGTAAACAAAAACAAAATGCGCGATCAGTGCACCGTAGACACATACGCAACGTGTGACACTATGCGGTCCAGGGTGCTACTAGAGGCAAAACGTCATCGTTGCTCGTTGTCTTTGTGGATTGGCTATGGACGGCTAAATCAATGAGGCACAGCCAAAAGCGCCTAATAGGTTGAGTCGGTGATTTGTGCATTACCGATCGTGACGATGGGCTTATGGTGCTGCTTAATTTTCTCCATCGAAGAGTATGGCATATTCTGCGGTCGGGCTAAAGTTAAAAGGGAGACTCGTTTTCAGCTTAAGAACCGTAGTAATGCGAGGCTAAGATGTTAAAAACGAAGAAATTTCGAGCTCTTAGTTTCCCGAAAAATTCTCTTGAGAGTCAATCGCTGACAATTACGCGGGAAGTTCGGCCAATTGCGAGGCTCAAAATGTGTCTAGACCTAGACAATGCAGTCTGCGCTGTGGTGTCTAAAAAAGAAAAAAAATCTGCTCACAATAGAACTTTTAGGGGTTCTTCGGCTCGTCATAGTTTGCGCCGTAAAAAGTTCTTTTAAGCACCCCCTAAACGGGTTCTTCGTGAACCCTTTTTGCAGCTCTGAATCAGTAATGCAATTAGCGCCGATTTAGCGTAAATTCGTTTAAACCGCAGTAAACGAAGTAAATTGGTTTAAACCGCAGTGAATTCCTCCCTTTGTCCTTGTGTTTTTTGCGCGCTGCTACCAGTTGTAATCATGAACCAACTCGCCTGCATCGCCACATTGAGTAAACGAAGGTCGCCTCGTCGCAAAGCCTTATTACTTACCCCTTTTTATGCGTGCACTTAAGGTAGTGTGCGTGTATATATATACACGTAAGATTAATTAGTTGTTATTTTACTAGAACGCACTCGTTCCAAGCGTGAACATTTGTGCTTTCTGTGCCATCTAGATCTTATAGGATCTACTTCCCGCAGCCTGCAAACTATGCATGTGCATGGACAACGAGCGTAGACTACGCGACCGGCGTCAACCGACATCGCCTAGATAGAAGGTCGCGGCGCTGAATTTTCAATACGTCACAACTGGGGTCCAGCGCAGTGAACATTTTGGCAGTGTTGGCGGTGACGCGTTACAAGCAACGGCGTTACCGGTAATCCGTTACTTTAATCGGAAACGAATAAGAGCGTACTTATTTTAATTATTAACGTCATAGGCTAGGTTTTCAGAGGAAGTGAAGCCTCAAAAAGCGTAACCGCGAATTTCTCCGCTAAATTTCGCAAAAAAATGAACGTCACGTGACATAGTCACGTGACCTAGGGAAAAATCAGTTTCTTCGCTAGATATTGCGCGCAAATTGCATTACATTTAGCGGGGAAAATGATGTCACGTGACCTATACACAAATTCAGTTTCCCCGCTAAATTTAGCGGAAAAATTTACGCCCCGTGACATGAGTTAGCACAACTAACTCCAACTAAAACTAACTCTAACAAACTCTAACTGCAACTAACTAACTCACCGCTAACTCCTCCAAACACTCCGTTTAGCGCCAGTGGTTTAGCACCATGGTGCTAAAGCAAGAACGTTTCACGTAGCAACACATCTGCAGGGCAATTAGCGACACATTTTTCGAGTAACGGGCAACGTAGTTACGTTACTCGTTACGTCTTCTCAAGGTCATTACTTATAAGTAATAGGAAAGTAGCGATTACGAGGTAACATTCGATTGTCTTAGCCTTACGTGAGCGAGTAGCCTAATTAAACATCGTTGAGTCAACCATATCTCTGATATACGCGGATGACAACACCGTTGTCTCGTTATAGGGTGGTAGACGTTTTAATACCGCTCCTTCCGCTAATGTAAAGATCGTGCAAGATACGTGAATTTTGTTAATAACTCGCCATCTATTGGCAATTTATGTATCCAGTAAGCAATCCGACCCCGCGGACTGAATTCCTTTTCCTCCGTGACTCGTTTCGGCCGTCAGGATGTGCCAGTCTTCGCTGCATACTTGGACAGGCGGTAACTGCCCCCTCCTCTCTTTCGCGTATTCTCCGCTGGGTGGCGCCCCTACTCTGGAGTTACGAACAGTCCCCGACAGCCCAAGAAGCGCGGGGCGTGTCCCGTGCATCTCATTATCCCATCGCAGCCAGTGAGACAGAGGCGGGGAATGAATTACGCGGAACGCACGAGGGGGTCCGAGCTCCGTCCCCGGCCATTGTTGAGGTGACGTCCATTCATTCACTGTCAATCGCGTTTCCTTTCGCGCCCTCCAGCAGAAAGAGGGCGGTCCAGCCAGAATCTCTCCTCAGCGCCGTTTCCATACCGTCCGTCAAATATCGATTTATGTCAGTTGGAGGCTACTTTGCATGTGGCCGGCGAGCGTCACTGCCCAAGTTTCCGGTAGAATTCGGCTCTGCACGGGTTGGCGTGCTCAGGGAGTGCGTGCGAAGAACCATAGACACCAACAACAATGTAGCGTTCTGACGTTTCACACTCCAAAGAAAGTGTGTGATTTCACTTTCCTGCAGAACACTGAGGCAACCAATCGCGCCGAACAATAGAGAAATCTCTGCCAATGACGCAGCTTGGTATACTACTAGACCAAAAATAATGCGATGGGGCCAGGGACAATGAGCGACGGAATGTTCATGCGCATCGCCCTTGATTGCTCTTGGGTTTGAATGAAATACGAACAGTGACGGAACTTCCAGCGCAACACCGGCTGAGCATGGAAGCTTGGGTTGTGCCGGGCAATGTTCAAAACCACGTCAATGGTAGGACGCACACCCTCGCCGCGTCCTACTCTCCACTCCACAGTTTCATCAGTTTCCAGAGGCCTCCAGGAGGCACAGCATGTGTCGACGGCCACGCGCTCTAGTGTTCGCATTTCATTCAAACACGATGGCGACATCGCACTTTTTTTTTTTTTCTAATCGTATTGCGAGCTTCATCGTTTGCTGGGATCCTTCTATTAGCGGCGAGATGTTTTGGTGGCGCCCTCCTGTGGTTCCCCCTTGTGACGTCATTACCTTGCAAACAACAAGTTCGATGGTGTTTGTTATTAGCATGGTGGAAGCTTGAAATCATTGCGCTCTCAAAGGAACACTGCCAACACCGTCAAAATTAAAGTTCTTTCATTCCTCTTATTTCCGTCGATGATAAATCCCCTTTCCGACGTCATAGTCAGCGTTTGGCCAATCGTGGAAGGCCGACCACAGCGACGCTTTCGGTCGCGCACGGGGCTAATAGTTCGCCGCGGTTGGCTGCCTCAGTATTCTGCAGGAAGGTGAACTCGCGGATAGTTTGAGTGCAGAAAGGCGCGGGAAATTGGATGGCGTGACACGGTGTGATCGAGGCCATTAACGAAACGTAAGGCGGCAGCGACACTGGGGTGCACGCTTACCATAACGACGACGAAAGAAAAGTTATAAATGGGTTTACCCATACAAAAATGGTCTATGGTTGGCTATAGAAAATCCTTTGTATGGCCGGCTATAGCAAATTGGCCCAATTAGCTATAGCCGCTTCTATGGATGTCTAAAGCTTTTCCTATGGTCTCCCCTATGGTTGTCTATAGCTTTTTTAATAGAAATTTCGCTATCGAATTTTGTATGGTTTAATCTATGGGTCTCTTTAGAAAGGATGCTATAGCCGCCTATGGCTTTTCTTTTGGTTCCTTTGGCCGTCTATAGCTTCTTGTAAGGTCTGCTATAGAGATCTCTATGGCTTACTTTATGGATCTCTTTAGACACCGTGCTATAGCTGCCTATGGCTTTTCCTTTGGTTTCTTTAGCCGCCTATTGCTCTTTGTATGGTCCGCTATAGCTCATTCTATAGTTTGTCCTATGGTTCTCTATACCCATCGTCCTACAGCTGCCTATGGTATTTCCTATGGTTCCTTTAGCCGCCTATAGCTACTTGTATGGTGTGTTATAGAGATCTCTATGGCTTAATCTATGGATCTTTTTAGACACCGTGCTATAGCTGCCTATGGCTTTTCCTATGGTTTCTTTAGCCGCCTATTACTCTTTGTATAGTCCGCTATAGCTCATTCTATAGCTCGTCCTATGGTTCTCTATACCCATCGGGCTATAGCTGCCTACGGCATTTCCTATGGTTCCTTTAGCCGCCTATAGCTTCTTGTATGGTCTGCTATAGAGATCTGTATGGCTCACTCTATGGATCTTTTTAGACACCGTGCTATAGCTGCCTATGACTTTTCCTATGGTTTCTTTAGCCGTTTATTGCTTTTTGTATAGTCCGCTATAGCTCATTCTATAGTTCGTCCTATGGTTCTCTATACCAATCGTGCTACAGCTGCCTATGGCATTTCCTATGGTTCCTTTAGCCGCCTATAGCTTCTTGTATGGTCTGCTATAGAGATCTCTATGGCTTACTCTATGGATCTTTTTAGACACCGTGCTATAGCAGCGTATGGCTTTTTCTATGGTTTCTTCAGCCGCCTATAGCTCTTTGTATGGTCCGCTATAGCTCATTCTATAGTTCGTCCTATGGTTCTCTATACCAATCGTGCTACAGCTGCCTATGGCATTTCCTATGGTTCCTTTAGCCGCCTATAGCTTCTTGTATGGTCTGCTATAGAGATCTCTATGGCTTACTCTATGGATCTTTTTAGACACCGTGCTATAGCAGCCTATGGCTTTTTCTATTGTTTCTTTAGCGCCTATTGCTCTCTGTATGGTTTGTTATAGCTTCTTCTAGAGCTCGTCCTATGGGTCTCTTCACCATCGTGCTATAGCTGCCTGTTTTTCTTTTTACCGCAATCGCATGAAATGTGAATCAAATTATTTGATGTCACTGTACATCTTTAAACAAAAAACCTTGTAAGACATCTCGAACTTCATAAGCCCATTTAAAACAGAGAGCTAACATTTCAACAAAAAGCAAATGCACTCACCGAGGTGTTTGCAAAAGCACAGGTAAAGAGACAAAAGGAATTGTTTTCAAATCTCCTAGAAGTTTATTAAACACAGGCCATCCTGTAGACAAGCACAAACAAAGCAATCTGTAATATGTAAAGAGGTATTACTAAGCTGTTATACAACTGAGAATGTTGCAAAGCAAACAAGAACCGAAGGCAATTCCTGGGTAGTGTCTAGTTTCCGGCAGCCGGCCGAATTCCCCCCCCCCCCCCCCCCCCCCGAAATTCTACTGCCAGTCGCAACTCATTGTCGCTGCCATCAGTTCATCGAATGACATTTCATCGACAGATCGTTTCATCAACACGTGACGTTTATAAACAACTCAAAATGTCTTTTGTTTTTTGGTAATGAGTTGCTGCAGACACGCCAAGAAGTGGCGTGAACGGGTAAGCTGAATCGGTGAGCACGCGCCTCAGGAAAACATGCGCGACAAAATGTCCCTGCAGCGGGCAATTCGCGTAACGAGTGTCGACTAAACGTGTGTCCAGGAAACGTGTACCCACGAAAAGGTGTCCATGAAACGTGGTTTCACAAAACGCAGGGAGAATAAGAAAGTCAGTATTCTAACTGCAATTCTCACATGATTTCAGACAGCTAAAGGCAGGCGACTGCCGTAGAATTTTGGGGAAATTATATTCTCCCACCTGTCAGAAGATAGGCACTGCCAGGAGATAGACACTACAGAGCGGTCAATTGTCGGCGAGTAGGTTGCAGCGCACTTACGTTGAAAATACCGAACTTGAAAGATGTAATCCGAGATTGTCGACACGGGCACAGCAGAAAAACCACTCAAACACAAAACCGAGAAGGAAGGGGTCCGTGAAGATTCACCACAATGTAGCACAAGCTGTCATTTGCCGAACCGATTCCGAACACTGAACGTATCACAAGAATGTCTTGGGCTTCTTTGAAGAAATCGCTTGTTGCCGACATACGGGTAGAACGTTTCGACCGAGATACCCTTTACCACAGAAGCGAAATTCACCGCAGCCCCGCGGGCCGCACGACACGCGAAACTAGGTCAGCAAGCAGGCATTCCGGGATTGGCGACGGCTAATGCGTCATTTGTCAAACCACGTGATCACGCTCCTTCCGTTACACGCGCACAGAGAGCGGAGTTAAGCGATGAAAAGTCTACCGTTTATTGGTCCGCCGAGTGCGCACCTTCTAAAATGCTTTCAGCTTAGGGAGAGAAAGAAAACAGAGGAGTTGAAAAGCAGAGCTCTTTCAAGGCCAGAATGGGGGTGCGACCACAAAGACTAATCTTCAGGGGCATACCAACAATGAACACAACGAGAGAATGTGTCACTTATATCCTGTTGACAGTTCGACCCAAGGTTGATAGTGCAGTGGATGCTATGTGTGGCCTTGGGCTTAAGGCAGGTGCGTGATCAGCGTTATCACCAGCTTCAAGACTGTTGTCATGTGACCCTAACCGGAGACTCGATTGGCCTCAACCACGCATAGCGTCTACTCTGCTGTCACTACCGACTGAACAGGACAGCTCCATGAAGGCCAGCTTTTGGACTTCCAAAGCTGCTCTTCCCAGAAGTAACCCAAAACGGGGCAGGTTTGAAGAAACCATATTTTACGTCATTAATGGCGAATGCTTTTTTTTTTTTGCGCAGGATGTCCACAAGTAAATAAATAAATATATATATATTTTTTTCTTCGCTGTCCTGTTTGCATTTTTGAACTTCAATTTTGGGAATCTTTGCATCGTTGTGGCATTTCTGATTGCATGGTTAAAAAAAAAAAAATTTGCCGTAATGCGTTCTTCATCCGTGAGTTCAGTCTATAGCACTGTCATCAATTACAATCTCTGCACAACACGATGACACATGGTGGGGCTGTGTGCTCCAAGAAGCTCCAACGACTTGAATGTCTCATAATTTAAAGAAAAAGAAAAATTAGCCACAGCGCTTGCTGACTTGTGGAATTCGCAGAACAGAGAGATAATTCGCAACTTTCCGCGATGGTGGTACCGCGGTGTGAGAATCGCGCTCCCTAGCTCCTGGATGATTGGCCTCATAATAAATGGGCTTGCTTTCACCTTCCTGGCGTGAAAAAATAACGTAAGGCTCTAACACTCCGCATATGTAGAAAAACTAGAATTACTTACGCGTCGCAGACCCAGCCTCCCACCGCTGTTCTACGACGATCATCCAGATGACAGCCATTTTGATAGGCACCAGTGCGCCCCCTATAGGTCGTGAAAGTTGCGAATAGGACGCACCTAAGGTAGCGCGTGCCTAGCGATATTAATTTTTGTTTTCGGCTGTTAACTTGTGTGTTTTTTTTGTTTGTTTGTTTTTTGTATATTTCGCCGTTCTCGACACGGGCGTCGACGGACATTGCACCGCTGCTTACGCCCCTGCCGGGGTGAGCTCTTCTGTTTTCACGACACTCTATCGCGCTATAGACGCGTCTATTTAGCGCTCATGAAGTCTCGAGAGAGCTGTGTCAATTGTTTAGTCAGAGCAACGACGCAGCAATCCCGAAGCGAGAGACGACTGCGCCTCGATCTGGCTGCCCGCGTTCGCTCTGATAAAATGTGAACGTCGGACTCTCGAGCAGCGTTAGCTTGCTGATGATGCAGGACGTTGCTTTGTCGTTGAGAATCTTTGCCCTGCGAACGCCGGCGAAAACGTTCCAGTGCTCGGCGTACCCTATGCAGCAGCGCCTGTCAGCGACCGCCCGCGCAGCATCGCAATCTTTCTGGAGCCTAATGGCAATCTGCGAGCGCCGACGATTTATCGTCGCGACTTGAATTGGAGCATTTTATGCACCCCCGCGAACATGAACTCCCGCGAACATGATCCCCGCGACGACAAACCGCCGGCGCTCGCAGACGGAAGGTTCCGATGCTGTGCGAACGGTTGTTGGGATGATCATGACGCTGCGTAGTGTACGCCGGGAGCTGGAACGGCTTCGCAGCCATTCGAAGGGCAAAGGATTCGCGACGACAAAGTAGCGTCTTGCATCTTCAGTAAGCTAACACTGCTCGAGAGTCCCAAGCTTACATTTCCACAGAGCGAGCGTGGCCGGCCAGATCGAGGCGCAGTCGGCTGTCGCGTCGCGATTACACCGTCGTTGCTCTACCTACACTGATGACATGTGCACCGGCATTCGAAACAGCCCTCTCGAGACTTTATTCGAGTCCAGTAGACGACTTTATAGCGCGATAGACCGTCGTGACAAGAGTAGAGCTCACCCCTGTAGTGGCGTAAGCAGCGGGTTTATGTTCGTTGACGCCGCGTCGAGAACGACGAAATATACACAAAAACATTAAAAATATTTAATACAGCAGGCAGAAAGAAATACAAACATGGCAGGGACACGGAGAAAGTAGAAGGCGCGCTACTAAATACATATACTTACAAAATACACTGGAAAAGACAAATAATTAGAGTAAAAAAACGGAAGATTGACATGACGTCGACGCCAAAATAAGGCAATGCGCAGGTAAAGCAGCCGGCAAAACTGCAATAGTCCTATAGGCAGCTAAGGACGCTATTGTGATCGCGGGCGTATAGCCGCGGCGACGTACGGCCCGTTAACCTGGCTTAAGAAAATTCTCGCCCCGATCGAGTGCATGAATGACTGTCTTCCACTTTCCTACATCTGCAGTAAAAGAGAAAAGGTCGCGGGCCTATAGCCTAAGCAATATCAAACACCATTGAGCCGGGTAACAAAAATTTGATGGTCACGAGTCTATAGCTCGAGAGACATACATCCCTCTATAGCCGGCTAAAGCACATTGAAAGGTTGGAGGCTATGGCTTTGGTGACATAGACCACTATTGAGTCGGCTAAAGAAAATTCAATGGTCACGATTCTATAGGTTTAGGGACATACACCACTCTATAGGCGGCTAAAGCACATTGAAAGGTCGGAGGCCTATAGCTTTGGTGACATAAAACACTATAGAGGCGGCTAAAGAAAATTGAATGGTCGCGAGTCTATAGATTTAGGGACATACACCGCTCTATAGCCGGCTAAAGCACATTGAAAGGTCGGAGGCCTATAGCTTTGGTGACATAAAACACTATAGAATCGGCTAAAGAAAATTCAATGGTCGAGAGTCTATAGATTTAAGGATATACACCGCTCTATAGCCGGCTAAAGCACATTCAATAGTCGCGAATCTATAGCATTAAGGGCATACATATTTCTATAGCTCGCTAAAGGATATTGAATAGTCGCGAGTCTATAGCTGCATAGCCATAAATTATTCTTTAGCCAGCTATAGAAATCAGAATGGTCAAGATTCTATAGCTTTGAAGACATAGATATTTCTATAGGTGTCTATAGCGTGTTTTATGGTTTCTTATGGCTGACCATAGAGGGCTATAGAAGGTGATAGCTCACCATAGGATTTTCGATAAACGTCCATAGACCATTTTTGTATGGGTAGATGGCACAGGGGCCACGTTTGGCAAAAGACCAACGAGCTAATCGAAGCACGTAAAAAAACAAGTAATAGTCAAAGGGTTACGCTCCTTAAAGGCTACCGACACGAGCTCTGGAAATACCAGCTTAGAAAGAGAATGCACGTTAAAAAAAAATGTATATCACCGAAAGACACGACTGACTTAGCACTTCAGAGGTCAGACGGTCATTCTTAGTCAGCGGCCTGTACAGACGGGTTTTAGACGGCACAGTTATAGACGTCCGGACAGTCAATATCCATGGCTAGGTCATTTTCTAATGAAATATTATAAGATACCTACCTACTTCGTAATGTATACCGTTGTGATTTTGAGCAGGATATTTTTTTGGCTCCACCAGTTCATTAACGGAGAGTAGTCGCCCATCTAAGTTAAATCACCTTCTATGAAAGTGGTGTAAAAATAATCATATTCAAAATTGCGTGACACAAACGCGCTGTAGTCACTGACAGCTGACACAATGGGTGACTTCTTATATTCAGGCATCTAGCCTTAGGATTTGTTCGTCAGCCTTTTTTTCGGATAATGTCGCATTCTCATTGACCACACGCGGAGCGAAAAGTCTTCCACACCAAATGGAAGAAACCAATGATCCCTTTGAGAATTTCAAAGGCTGCGCGGCCTCTACATAGTACCAACACCCCCTAAACACGCAATTTAAACTAAGATGAACACTTAATGACCCGAACGGCATGGAGAGTCTTTGAAGATAAACAAGCTCTGTTTTGACACTTTGCCCTCCACGCTTCTGCAAGGCGCTGGCTTTCCTAAGCCGTTTGTACGTTAGAGCATACACCTCACCAAAAATCACGAAGTAAAGTGAGAACAGTGAACAAACGTGTATAAAAATGGCGCTTAGGTGAACTTCACCGAACGCGGCCTTTGAGGGAGCATCGTCTTGTTGAACGGAAACTCCCCGCGAGAGAACATTCGCACCTCAACCGCTCAACGCGAACCGATTTCAGAAAAAAAAAAAAAAAAAGAAACAGAACCGCCGCCACGACCACAACTGAAAGATGCAAAGTGAGCAGCTCGAACCGCCTTTTAGAAACGGCTCTCATAAAAAAGCGATAATGCAAAGGAATAAATCGAACTGCACAAGGCCAAGAAACAGAAGGACTCGCTCGCGGTCTGAAGGGGGTTCCTTAGCTACACAACTCCCGCTTCCTCTGTTCTTTCTATCAAATACTTTATTTCTCTCATCGGAAACCTTCAAACCACACGTCGCGAGAAGCAGGGGAGCGATACCGAACCCAGATCCCCTCGCTCAGGCCCGGCCGCACAAAGGAAGCCTGCGAATCTCTGAATGGAAACCAATCCGAAACCAAACCGTATGGCTTACGAATGCCCCGCGCTCTCTCGTATTCTCATTTGTCTCTTTTTTTTTTTTTTTCTCTTTGGACTTGTTTTTATTTTGCGTCAGAAGCGAGGCTAGGAGTGAATGAACACAATCCTAGGCCCGCAGAAACGGCCCAAACAACCGTCGGATCAGAACTAGAAGAGGGGGGGATCCAGGCTGCAACAAACCAGCGATCTACACCCGATGAAATAAATGGATGGAAAGAAGAAGGGCAACATCGTAGAAGCTAGATCGGACCCCTGCAGCAAGGAGGCGGTAACCGCGTCTCTGTACAATGGCGCCAGAAGAAGCGCCGCACCAAACGTTGATCTCCAAATCGAAGGTTCTTCGAGGCTCTGGCTACGGCTCTGGCTACTTTTGGGGCTCCGAGCCGCCGGATCTCAAGGTGACGAATTGGGCGGGAACGGATTTTTTTTTCTTCACCAACTCCACGATCGGAATCTTTCTTCCCGCCTTCTGGAAGGCGCTTACGGATACAAAACGACGCGCGTGAGAGAAAAAGAGGACGAAGAGGCGAAGGAGGTTTTCCCGATTACGCCCCTTTTGGCCGGAGCGCACGCGCTGCTTTGTTTTTCCCTTTCTGAGTGCGTGGGAACAATAATAACGACCGAGATCGTTCTGTGCGATTTTGGACGTAACTGACGGCGGAAGCTGTTAGTTTTGGTGAGGTACTCGTTCAAAGAGGGGCGGCCCTGGGAAGATGTATCTAGCTAGTTAATAGAGTACTTTTATTGCGCTTTACGAGGTGATTATCTCATCACTCCTAACAATATGTCTAAAGTTTACCCGGTAGGTAGACTGCACAAAAGTAAAAAAAATCGACGCTTTCACCCGGCAGACGTGGACGAGCAAACCTGTATGAAGGCAAACTTTAGGTGAAAGTTTGACCTGAAGTGAAGTGTAAGAGCGAGATTGGAACTCCAAACAAGTGGAGAAGGTTATACGTGTCCCAGGCCATTGAACGCCATGCGAGTGTCTTTTTTTAGCGCAGCAGAGATTACTGCGAACAATCGAAGGAGTTCGCTATTGCCGCAAAATATCGAAGCACCTCTTTGCCTCTACGGCTGAGGTAATATTTTCTGAGTGTGAGTGTCTTTCGACGGTTCTCAACTTCGCATCAATGTTGATTTAAAGTCCGAAATTGTACACCGCGCCGTTTTTCAGAAATTCAGCAAAGGCAAGACATGTCATTTTGACCCTTTCTACAACTATTATGCGCGGGAATGAACGAGACGGATTAATTGAGTCCTTATTCGATTAAAGGTTGGCGATTCATCGGGTTAGAGGTTTTAATCGACGCCCAGCACTAGTTTTCTGTATGACGAATGTGACGTCATGCTGTCATGCAGACTGTCTTTTGTATACGGTATTAGGGGTGTGGTCGCGGCGTAAGGCGCACTTTCGGGCTCTACTAAACCAGTTTTACCACGCGATATGCTCTAAAACAAACGGCAGCGTTTATTCCGCGTAAGTCACTTGCAGCGGAAAAATTACCGGGCGAGCTTAGCCACAAAAATGCCCCTCACTGCGATTGAAGCACAACTCGATCGTCTCGCGTGTGCCGATATATGTTCAGCTTTCACTGTCATACGCATTTCTATATGTCTCAGCGATCCTATGATGTAGTCACCTAACCGGTTTAGACTAGTGCTCGAAATAGGAAGCAGCGCGCATAGTTCGCGCGAAGCGTCGGATTCATCGAATAATAAAGAAATTCGCTATTGGCGAGTCACTGGTGGCTAAAAAAAAATAATTGCTAAAGCCGCAGTCAAATTATTTGCGCGTTCTCTGCAGATATCACGAGAAAATGATCCGCGGGCGTGCCTGAAGCATGTTCGAAGGCATGTTTGCTTCATACGTGGCTTTAAACACGTATAATGACAGTCTTTTTTTTTATGACCAACGTGCCCGCCACGCAAGGAAGAAGCAGACCTCAGTCCCTGTCTGCAGAATGTATTCTGTAGGACGCATCAGCAGTTGGACCGAAGCTTAGAAGTACACCAGTTCTGTACTTTTATAAAGCACTTCGCAAAAAAATGCATACTTTAGTTTATTAATTTTATATTAAACGTAAATTTTTAGTATCCATAGACCTTAGTTGGCAGGCTGGTTCGAAAGGCGGACCAGACCGCCAAAGAACGACGTATAGTGAGCTTATATTTAAGGTATAGGGAGGTCCCACAAAACACTTTTTTAACTTCCGGCGCGTCACTCTCCGCCGTGGTAATGAACAGCGCGCCCACCCCTCTCTCCGTTAGTTTGCGAGCGGACGCTTAGTTATTGGCGTCGTTTTTGGTGTTGGTAAAACGAACAAGCATGGCGAGATGGCTCTATATATTGACTGCAAAACTCCTAAAGTACAACTATACCCTCCTTATAGTGACAAAGCCTGGCAGATTGCCACGAGACGCGGCCGCCGAAATGGAAAAGGTAAAGCGGCCAACGATGGATCAGAGGAGAGCCACGTGACTGGCACCCCGCTGCGGCGAGACGCCGAAAGACACCTCTCCCGAGCGAAAGGGTGTGTTTCGGGTCCTCCCCGAAACAAAAGCTGCGCGCTGACGTTCAGGTTCCCCGAGAAATGGCTCTTTGATGCTCTGTGCTACCAGATCCTCGTGCTCCAAATCTGCGACCGAGTACTCTATGGCTCCGTCGTCGAAATGCCAGGCTTTGTGAGTACAGGGGAGACTATGGTACAACTAGGGACCATAATGGCGGAAAAAAAAAACACAAAACGATGCTTCCTTTTTCTTGTTTTTGGAGTTGCTTCGTCGGCATTTGTGGCCGCCATTTTGGCCGCCGAGGGGTCGGCTTCTCGATGGCTGGCTCGTCAAAGAGCAAATAATGATCGGTATATAAAGATCGAGTACCGGCCGGTGCTTTGTCGTGCTCCCGACTACTGTGGCTGGCGCAGTACATCACGATGCAAAATGACTCGAGCCGGCTGAAAAAGGCTGCCTCCGCGCACAGAAACACGTACGACGTAACTTCACCAACATGGCCTCCGGCAAGATTTCGAGCAGGAAGTGCATCGCGCGAAACCGCCCTATGCATCAGGTATCGAATCTATACTAAAATACACTCGAAGCATTATTTTTGCTATATACGAGTACAAAATCGGATTTTTTTTTTTTTTTCATTTTGCTTTTTGTAACAGAGAACACCGTGGTGTTACGCAAAACCTGAGCTTCGATGGAGAAACAGCATAAAACGCGCTCGCGAAAACCGGAAGCATCGGCACGACTCGGCAGCCGCAATAAATCTCCGAGTTGCTCTTTGATTGCGGTAAGAGAGCGCTTCGCTCGCAACAAGCGCGTGCTTGGTCAGCTCGTCGGAGGGACTCGTGAACCCTGGCCCCAAACCAAAGCCCGGGAGGTCTCATGGGAGATTACGACCTTTCAGATCCATTCGTCATGCGGGAGAGAAAGAGAGACACACACACACGCGGGGAGGCAGTGGTGTTTCTGTCGGCATGTCCCTGACAGCTCGAACCGCCGGGGATCCGATTTAAATGGACTCTACTTCGAGGGTCGCGGCTCAGCCGCATTAACTGAGAAATCATTTTATCGAGCTTCCAGAGTGTGAAATCGCGTGGGTCCGTTCGTCAGGGTTGGATAGCTACATTTGGCCGGGAAACCTGAGGTAGATTGTATATAGCTAAACAACGACTCAATTGCTTCGCTAAATTTTGCTGGAAAATCTACACGTTCAATTTCAAAATAATTGGCGCGAAAACGGCGCCGCGCTGGGGCAGATCGAGGACGCCGAGGTCGTCTGGCGTCTCAGGAGGTGCAGAGGGTAGCAAAAAGCTATCGAATTACATCTCCTTCGGCAGCAGACTGAAAGAAGGCGCTGGTTTTTAGATAACGAAAGTGAGTTTTAGTGCGTGTAGGGACGACCACTGTGCGTTTGCGTTGCGTGTTCCACACTGCGCGTGCGCGGAGGCCAAACTGCGGTTTTGGATTCGCGCATGGCAACGACGCGCATGTGCAGCATAGAGCTCTCATAAGGCAAACGCACAGCGATTGCGTTTGCTCCCATGCGTAATACTAAAACCCTCGAGTGTCCTGGAAAATTCCACGTCCTTCAACATACTTCGGACGGCAATTGTTTCAGCATACATTGCCCACGACATTATTTTGTTCTTAAACGAGCAAGGCGTTCATGAAAGTTACAAACATTAAGGTATTCTACCACTTTTTTATTTTATATTTATAGTCTCTGAGAGTTTAAGAAACGAAGAGCGTGGCGAGCACCTCATCGTCACTCCGCGAAACACTTGGCGCCATTTGCCGGTAGAAACGCTGAAAAACGAATCACGTAAACATCATAATCCAGCCCTCTGCTTCTTCAATAACCAGCGAATATTGTGGCGGTATTTTTTTGTTCGAAATAATTTTATTATTTTTCGGTCCGCCCATGTGCCAAATGTAGGGTGACCGGGCTTTTGTCAAGCTGCACTGTTGCAGCAATGTCGCCTGTCCCCAAGGCCCATTTTCTTCTATGGGAGCATATTGCATTCGATCGATTTTATGGTTGTGTAAAGTGGAGGCCTTAATACTAATCTCGAAATATTTTTTGTTTCTATAATATTGATATATAATATATATTATAATAGTGGGGAATCTGCCAAGAACAGTAGCGAGCTATATTCCACGGATCCATATATCCCGAGATTGCACCTCACAAGGAAAAGAAACGATTCCGCAGTTGTACCTAATATTTGACGTTTTGGTCTGTACACACTGCGTATACTTGTGAACTTTTGGGAGGTGTTAAAGTTGTCAAGATTACTTTCTTTTAATCCTGGCTAAGTAGTACATCTTCGTTAAAAGAAAAAAAAATCTTAAATTGAAGCGCCAATTTAGTAAAGAACGCCGTAAAAATTGTTTGAATTGAGATTGATCGATAAACAGTCATTCGATTGGACGAAAAAATACAGTTGACCATCACTTCTAAACAAACGAAAGCGACTGCTCACACTGCCGCCAAACAAACGATCGAGAGTAAAATAAAAAGCAAGTTGTCATAATGCGCCCATGTAAAAAAAGATGCGTTTTAACATCTTTAAATAACGGAATAACGTCCACAGAACACAAACATCAGAAATACAGAAAGGATTTTTTGGGGGGAACATAGACACCACAAAGTACAGACGATAGAAAATCGGGCATCTGGCGGCCGCCATTGTTGCTCCTCGTGTGAGCAAGCGCGTGCAATTGCAGACCTGCCAAAGCTATCTTCACGCGCTAGCTGCACGTGCTTGCACGCATGAAGCACCAGTCGGGACGCTATGCTTCCAAACGTCTACACACATTTTCAACGCTTATCATCGAGGCAAAAATGCCAAATCAATCGATGGAAACACGTGCGGCGTCTCATATTCCGTAGAAGAGAGCTCCGAGTGCGTTCCACGGGCAGGTAGACAAAGATGGCAGCCTACAGTTGGCGATTATTGGAGTGGTCTATGGGTCCCTAACATGCCATCGGACGTTCTTGCAAATGAAGGCTCGAGTAATTCCCTCATGATGACACAATCACTGACGCCACACAATGGCAAGTGCTTAGGAGTTGTCAGGTTCGAACGACGCGACATATGGCGGAAGCCCGAAGAATGACGTCTAGAAAGCAATCTTGTCTTCAAGGTCTCCCAAACGATGACCTAAACGACCAAAGAGGAGGAGACTCCAATTTTCAGCGTCAGAAACAAAAGTCTATCGCGTAAGCGATTACGCCTTGACCGCTTTAAAAATCTCACTTCGTCCAGTGTCTTTCTAACCAAGTTGATCTAGCCTTCCACCTTGAGCTGGACCACTGCGTAGGCTACGCGAGACCTTAACCAACCACGGGCTGTACAAAGTGTTGCGTCACTGCCTTCCTCAACCGAAATAACGAATTAGCTGTCCATAATCCGTCACGTGACCTAAAGGAGGAACTCTCGCAAGCAATCAAGCGGAGAGAACGAACCATGTTATATTACTCGAGGTTGATGCTTAGTGGACCACGAAGAACGCTACAAAACCACCCGAGACAATAATACTCCACGCAAGTTGCACGTGCGCAAGGGGTGGGCGCAGCGTGAGGCAAAGTGAACGGTCACGTGAACCTCTTCCGAGTGGACCAATATTATTCAATTTCTTACTTAATTGCACCGTATAGAGTTTTCATTTTATTGCCTCGAAAGGTGCCTGCTAACCGTTAACCGCTTTCTATTTTGTCTGTTTAAGGATGATTTCACTAATATGGAATTCGTTATTTGGTTACTTTGTGCCAAGTATTGATTTCACGTTGTTTTGCAACTAGAAACAATTTTTTTTTGTCGTTTTAATGTTGACTAGGTCTACGGATAACCATTTATCATATTTGAGGTGATATGTGTATAAGGGTTTTTACAAAATAAACCCTATCTTGGTATGATAATTGAGCCGTCCGCGTCGGTCCACCTCGGCTGTCGCGGGGCACAGAGTCACTCGAGACGCGGTCACGTGGGGACGCGCCGCGTATTGCGGTCACTTCCGGTCATTACCGGCGGCGGCCGTTGATGAGGCAAGGTCAACGCGTCCAAGGACGACGCAACGCCGTCGACCAGTCGCGCCCGTCTCCAGACTATCCCATTGTTGTCGGGAGAGCACGGCGGACGACAAGGGATAGCTACCAGGAAGCTTCCGAGATGGGCGTGAGCTTTCGGGGCAATCCTTCGTCGATTAGAGTGCCTTGTGATGCGTAAAATTGCGTCGACTATCGCGGAGAGCGGTCCGATCCGGTAAGAAACCCTTTTCGAAAACCCCGCAAAGCAACATTGGCGGTCGCTGTTTTTCGGGCACAAACTCCCGATATCGGATCCAATCCTGATCCTCACCAAAGGTCGCTTTAGAGCCCTCTACCTCGCCAAAAATGTCTATAGAAAAGTAAAAAATGAAGGGGCATCAATCGTCCTGGAAAATCGTGTTCTTTCTGGCCGGGAAGAGCGGAACATGTTCTTTGGGCACGGAAAACCCAAAAACGTACAAGCCAAAAGAAAGTAGAAGCCACCTCCACAAGTGCAAAAGTAACGTGTGCGCGTGTTTTTTTTTTTTTTTTTTTGCTTCTCTACATTTGGTTAGTTGCTGATAAGTACGTGGGTCGGAGCACGCAGTTCGGGGTTGAGTTTAAACCTGAAACTGATGGTTGTTGCCATTATTAAATATTATTATATTATCCCAGTGATGTACTCGCGTCTTACCACGTATACGATACGAGTACCTGGCTGCTTATTTGGGCGAAACCAACTGAACATACAAATATCATCCATCCATACAAATGAGAGAAATAATAAAACGCGCATTCAACCGCTGGACTACCAACTGTTTAATTAGATGCTTCTTTCTCTTCGACTAGCTTTGTCTGTTCTATTTTCCTTCTTCTTTTGTTTCTGCATTTCATGATAGTATTTTTCTTCTTCGACTAGCTTATGCTTCCTCCTCAATTTTCTCATTGTTAGAAGTACTGTCGCCTCGCAGGAACGTTTTCTCTCTATTGGATACGGATGATGAACCAAAGCACTGGTCTTTTTCTCCTCTATGGCCAAGGCTTCAATACCTCGCTATGGTGGCATAACCTCGCAGGCAAAGGTGGTGACATGATCGTAGTTGGCCTTGCACGTTGAGCGACCACCTTTCCTCTTCCAGTTTTTTTACTCTTCTTCCAAAATAAAATGACATAATGTTATTAGTTTGCCCTTTCTTAATTTTCGTGTTTACAAAATACAAAATAATAAGAAGAAACATATTTGATTTCTTTTTCATTTCTGCGCATCTTTTCTGCAGAATTTCACCGACTCCCAGGACGTTCTCAGAATTGCGATCATTTTTCCAACGACGCGAAGTGTCGCTGGAAAGATGATCGATAATAACTTATAATACAAATACGATGAAATGACTTTCCCCGCATTCTGACTCGAAGAGGTCTTGCACAACGATAACCAAACGGCTGACAATGTACCGTCCGGCACTTTTTTATTTTTAATTCACGCAAGATTTAAAAATGCGCGAATTGCGAGTCGAATCCGGTTCCGAATTTTCCGGATGCGGATACAGAGTGTGCGGATACGAATCGGATGAGGAAACAATAATTTAAGAACATCGTGGATGTGGCTCGGATAGAAAGCCTGTGGATGCGGATAGGATTCTCAAGCTGTTATTCGCGCAGGGCTCTATAGTAATCGGTTGGAGACGCGACTTGTAGCTTAGATAATGATTCGAAATATTTTAGTCGAGGAAACCTGCAGGCTGACTGACTTTGCTATGGTGAGGTCCTCCAACTGCTTAAGCGATCTATATGTGTCACCTTGCTGCAGAGACGAGCATGTATCCGGCTAGAGCGTTTTGTCGATTGGGAAGAAATCACTCGCTCTCAAGGCTGACAGTTTTATTTTATCATGCAAGAGAGCGCAACATAGTCGTTAGGGGTATCTTTGCCATTTTCCTTGGGGGAAGGTTCATACTCAATTACCCAGTATTTTTTTTTTAAAGGTGCTTTGGCTTTTAAAAGCTCAGAATCTATGATTACATAAATTGTTACTTAAGGTTATCGATTGCAGAAGAAAAGCTGCACAAAACCAATAACAACATGCAGTTATTGACTGCACCCAACGCGATATGTAGGGTGCAGTCGTTAACTGCACACTGTTCAGTCTTGTGCTGTTTCACCTCTCAGTATTATGTTAAATGTTATGTCAGCCTCATGTAAATAATTTTCGGTTTGTGTCGCTAACTTTTTTATTTTCAAGATCTCAGTTTTTCAAAATGACAAAATTTCATCACCTAGCCTGTACTTTTGTTATTTCTATCGTGCCATCTTGTATGAGGTACAAAAAAAAAACAGACAAAAAAACCTTAAATTAAGCTATTATGGCAAAAGAGAATGTTGCGTTATATTTGGA
The DNA here is from genome assembly GCA_013358835.2 of Ixodes persulcatus. Lineage (NCBI taxonomy): Eukaryota > Metazoa > Arthropoda > Arachnida > Ixodida > Ixodidae > Ixodes > Ixodes persulcatus. The sequence continues at coordinate 155,719 of JABSTQ010010674.1, forward strand.
ATCTTCATGATACGGACTAGACAAAATGTGCTAAGAATAGCAGAGTTTACATAGAACCGCCGCTGTACGAGTATAGTTTCGTCAATTCTATTCGGTTCTCATTGCAGCTCTCGTAGAGGTTTCACGTGCTATATTTGGGCTTGGAAGGCCTGAACATTACATTGGCACCCGCAGTAGAAATGAATGGCGCCTCCCTCGGTTTCGCAGATAAAACGGTTTACAATCTTCGTAATATATTTTTTGATCCTTATTAACAGAATATGTCACAAAGAACACAAACGTACAGATCACACTCACAAAAAAAAAACAAAAAAACTTTAGTTTATATTTTCTTAACACTGCGTACAATGTGGGTTGACTCTGAAGGACTCTATGGAGGTAAGTTTGTGTTACTGTGTATTCAAAGCGCTCGTTAATATACACTGGAAGTGTTTGCTTTTGTGTATTTAAGATGTCTGTTATTGTGTATTAAAAGTGTTTGCTATTTTGTATACAACACTCTCGCCAATAGGATTTGAACCCCAGACCCAGTAAATCTGTCTACTTATGGATTTATGTCCGATAATTATCTCGTGTTTTAGCAAAATTAATATACGAATAAATAAATATAAAAGCTCGTCGCGCGCATGGCTTCAAAGCTGCATATGCCTCGCGCAGACTGCGGTCTCCCTATATAGGTGTTGGTACTCTGCGCGAACTAGTTCTCAAAAAATGCGCACGTCAGAAAAAAAATAATTGAAGATTTTTGAAACGTGTAGATTGTTACGATATAATGAAAGAAAACGTATAATGAATGCCAGGTTGATTAATTTACCTCAACGCACGAAGAGTTATATCGGTAACGCGCCGAGGGAATCCACCTTTATTACTATGGTCAACGAGGATCGTTGATACTGATTGTTTGCGAGATCGATAACATGGTCGTGAAATAACAAACGATTGCATTCTGAATTGACGCCTGCATTTTATCCTTGTTTCACCTTGAAATAGTTGGCCACCTGACTTGGCAGTGATGAAAAAAAAATCAACAGCTCCTGAAAAGTTACGGGTGCACATTATTTTTTTATGATAGATATTACTGCAGGCCTCCGAAACCAGAGGCTCGCCTGAAAGTTTTCTTTTCATATCGCACACGACTGTTCTTTTGAAAGATCCGTTTCCATGAGCATGGCACGCAACAGAAGCGTACACGGTTCGAGCCGAAATATTTATATACATATATAAAAAAAGAAATATGTAGCTGATTTGGCGCCGAGGCTTCTGTCCGTCGGCACCGAATATTAATTTTCGTGAGTACCCTGAGCGAAACGCAAAAAAAGCTCTCATGTAGTGTTCGCTGCAATTGTGCCTCGCAACGTCGTATATTCTACCTGACCTGACGTGTGCTTTGACTGAATAAGGAGTAAAAACTTTGCTAAGTTCTTAACAATCACAATATTTTACGAAGCAAGAAAAAACAAAAAACATGGCTCGTTGCATTTCTTTCACCCCCGAATAAATGTCTCGTGACTAACCGGCTAGGAGCAGTGGTCCTTGTAAACCGTGTCTGACGTCTGAAAATTTATTGGCATGAAACTGACAAGTCTGTTGCGTTGAAACCTGAACATTTTTCACGACGGGCAGAGTCGGATGTGCGCATCCTGGCAAGTATAGGTATTAAAAATCCCAATGCCGCATCGAGTTTCTCAGGACTCACACGTTAGGATCCAATTACAATTGTTACAATATCCCGCTGGACACACAAATATCAGCTGCTGCTGGGTGCGGCTTCCCATACCCTGCCGAGCACGCGCGATTGTGCAGTGAAAGCATCGTTTATGAGTAACGTGTTTTCGCACTCAGATAGAAACGAAGTTTAGCCCCCGAGAAGAAAGCATCCTAACTCACCAGGTTCCTCCGAAGTGCCTCATCCTCCGCCTCTGCTGCTCCCATTTCATCCGCACACAGAACGGTCCCACGGAAGCCCAAGCAACGGAGCGCCCCGTACACGCGTGCTAGGAGGCGTAGCCGAACCACTGGGCGAGCTCGAGGAAATGGTTCTCCTCTTCCCCGGACACCCTGGCCGCCTCCAGACTCTGCAAGAGCACCTCGCCGGCCCGCGAAGAACAGTGTCCTCCTCCACTCATGCTGCTCGAGTCCGGACTCGGGCTCAAACCCGGCTCGGGAGTCGACTCCGTGGACGGCCGGAGGTTCTCCAGAGCCGCGTCTCCGAGGACCTCTTGCAGCCGCGTGATGTACTCGACGGCCGACCTCAAGGTCTCGACCTTGCTGAGCTTCTTGGAAGCCACGGGCCAGTCCGGGAGATGCGACCTCAGCGATGCGAACCCCATGTTCACGAGGTGCACGCGCTTGCGCTCGCGTTCGTTGCGGCGGGCCACGGCCACGGAGTATGGTTGACCCGGGGTCGGGGACGGAGTCTGGAGTTTTCGGGGTGGTGCTTTGCACCGGTGGATCAGGGCTCCTGGAGGAGACGACGCCATTCGTGCCGACACCGAGGAGTGCTGGGACGCGAGTGTCCTGGGTTTCGGGCGTTGGGAGCACGAGGGGTCCCGTCGTTGGGAGAGGGAGAGTACGGGGAAGGAGAACCGGGAGAGGACAATGTTCTCTCTCCCCCTGAGGGAGGGGGCTTTCCCGTTCTCCCATCCGTGAATGGGACGAGGGAGGAGGAAAGTCCGCTCGCCCGTGGAGACGCCTGGGGGTTGTAGGCTGCGGCGGCCGCAGGCGTCAGTTGTAGCTTGGGCGGCGTGGGATGGGTGCCTGCCCGTACGTCTCCGGTCCGCTCGCCCCCCTTTTCACGCCTACGGACATTGGGCTCCTTTTAAAGTAACGCGTCATTACTGCCTGGGGTAAGGATTAAATTTTGTTTTTATGTCGCTGGGGGTGCTGCTCAGCTGTACAGTGACACGGTCCTACTCAGGCAACTCGAGTAGCCCTTTGCGTCACATCCAGTTTGACGTCTAAATAGAACATTTTCCATATTTCGGCTGTTATTGAGAACTGAAAAGCGTCGTTTTTATGGCTTCACCTAGAGATGTTTCCAGGATTACATAGCTATTCTGAGGACATAGCTGAGGACATACCTACATAGCGCGTGTCGTGTATTCACAAATCTCATGTGGAGTAGTCCCGTGTTCGCGCAATACGCTTCCTATCTTCGTGAATTTTTCATTTAAATATACTAGTCGATAGCACAGCTATCCCAGTTGGGTGAAATTTTAAATGATGACATAACTATTATATAACCAAGTAAAGATGGCCTAAGTATCATCAACATAACTTTGACTGCCAGTAGTGTGTTGATCATCTTTTAATGAGCATTACACGTCGGCCATATCGATTTGTAGTGTTTCTACCTTCCTTTAGGGCATGCGCCATTTCTGGTCCGTATTTTAAGGATCTTGCCAAAATAGTTAGCAAATCAAGTATATCTGTAAATAAAAAAAAAAGTTTTTTCGACAATGAAAACCTGTACGAAGCGCTTTTGCACCTCAGATTTATTTTTGTCATTACTGAACTGGTGAGCATACCTGAGTCATTGCAAGGTACCTTTATGTGTACGCACTACAAGAGCGTTCGACAGCACGCCGAAGATGCGTAAAAAGTCTAAGAAAATGAAAAAAAAGACAAAAACAAACAAACAAACAAAAAAAAACAGCACGGAATGCAAACGTATTTGCGCCTTGAGGGGGGAGCGGTATATCTAAGTTGGAGATATACTCTGTTGCCTTGACGACCAGAAGTGTGTGTCGGAGCGAACGCTGCAATGTCAACGAAACACTAGATAAAACTAAGCGCCAACGCCGAAAATTTTAGACAAACCAAAACGCGTAATCCTTGCAAAAAAAAAAAAAAAAAACACAGGCAGGCAATAAAATATTGGAGTTCTTACCTCCCTGCACAAGGTGAAATAACGTTCAGAAATGATCAACTGCCCCGCTGAGTTCCGAAAGCTGTCACAGGCAAAGTAGCGGCCGAATCAAAAAGTAAAACCAATAAAATATATATACTTTTTAACACAGAACGTGTTTAAGCGATTCCGAGGTAAGTGGGAAGTGACGTCCCACTTATTTAGCGGGCTTACTTGCCGCTAAATTTGGCGGAACATAAATCCCGCTAAATATGGCGGACGATGTTCACGCGACGTCGTCAGCATGATGGGTGTCCCGTAACAACGTGGCTCCACGCACTGACTTCACGTGACCTGGTCACATGCCGTTAACGGCACGAGACATCGTGACTTGACACTGTGACGTCATGTGACATGGCCACATGGCTGATTGTGGTGTCATGTAACAGTACTTCGAGTGACATTGTGTCACGCTAACCCAGCAAAGCTCAAAACACGTTGCACATTGTAGCCTGATTTTACCTTAAATTGAACCGTTTAAGCTACACAGTTTTTTTTTTTACAACTGGCTGCATTACATTTTTCTGGTACGTTACAATATAGGGTACACTAGTTAGGTTTCTGTACTATCCACTTGAAGGAACAGAGCTTCAGTCACGAAGTAAAAAGCAGCAGGGACTTCAACAAATCTATTCTAATCATAGGCAACGAGTGAATTAATGCTATATATAGGCAGATATGGTCAAGGGCGTTTCATCAAATATATTTGCACTTTCTGGTTAAATTTTAAGATAAAATTAATATTTCTTCGGTTTTAAAATACTGCAATTCAAATTACTACATCTATTAAAACAGCGAGTAACGTATCACTCAATAATACTTCTGGTGCATCATCTTGAATAGTTTGAACAAATTAATAAATTCGACAGCTTGAAGAAATCACAACTGAAATAATAAAATGAAGTTGAAATTTACCAAATTAACACATATTGTATTTTTACTACCGTTCTCGTAGCATCCAGTTTTTCAGAAAACAAAAAGTGTTCTGAAATACACAAATTTAATAACGAGGATGTTTACTTCACCGTGGAGACGCCTACGATCTACACATAATCTTTAGGACAGTTTTTGAATGCTTAGAATACTACAACAAAACAAAAATGGAAAATAAATTGCAGTGAGCAGTCTAGCACCAAGTTGTAAGCTGAATTTACAGCAATATAAACCAGTTATATGTATGCCTTTTCAGTTCAAACGAGCTCTATTAAAATGATAACACAAAGGAAACACTTTTTTCCGGTTTTTATTACCATCCAAATGGAGCCTACACAAGTTTCAATAATTAGGTTTTTTATGTCTGCGATCGGCAAAGGTTAACTGACGCATTTTCTTTTGCAATGGCGGTGTCTTCTAAGGTGCATTAGCAAAAGCTTACTATAACCGTTAAAGCACTGATCTTATTTAGTTTTAGCGAATAAAATCTTCTATATATTTTATATCTGCCGGAAGTTAGGCTCGTATCTTATCCCACCAATAAAATGTAAAGTAGCGTTCATAAGAAAATAGCCGGATTTGCGAAGAGCAGATCAAATGCGTATAAGTTCGTCTCATTGAAGTTGCATTTTAATCGTTGCTTTCGAAGTCATTGTTATAGTCTTATCAGTTATATTTGACATCAACCTCTCTACCAATGCCTCTGTGTGACATTTGTTACCCTATTCAATGAACACTCTCCCCACGCTTCTAATAATTATTAATCTCGTCTTATTTCCAGACGCATTATAAAGAGGTCATTATTTTTCTCAATACGTGAGTCACGTGATTATCACATAGCTGTTATTTGCTACTTTTCAGGTGTCTTTACAGCCCAAGAATCCGGGAAATTGAACAGCAGTTCACCGCAAAACGTTGAAAAAGTTGATGTCAGCCAAACAACTGCCGACATCGTTATAATCCCCGGAATAATTATAGACAACAACAATCTAAGAGTAATAATTAACAACTAAAAAATTAGAACCTCCGGTAAGTAAGCTTTGTATTACTAGGCCTGGCGTATTGTTCTTTCTATAGACCAATTGCTATATTCCCAAGCATCACGGCAAGCACACGAGGAATCATGGGAACGGTGTTCCCAACTGATGGCTAATTTTCGACCAACTCCATGCTTACACGGTTGATGAGCGTAATTCGGAGTCAGCCTGAACGAGTGCCTGATATACCCCAAGGACCTGGCATATGACTTTTAAAATTGCTCGTCAATGTCACCATTTTGGATAATGCGCATGCGATCCACCTTTCAACCTGGCTGAGCTGCAGAAATCTCTTACAAACTTATCATTCTCGTGAGTGTTGTTTGAGCAGGAATTGCTTAAAAAAACGATAATTCACAACAACAAAAACCAGGATTTAGCTCGAAGTCCGCGGGGCTGTTTATAGCATTTTTAGCGTTTCTAATTTAATATCAGCATGATAATAATGTAAGAGATTTCTGCAGCCCACCCAGGTTGAAGGGTGGACAGCATGCACAGTATCAAAAACGCTGACAGTGAGGAGAAATTTTAAAAGCCATATGACAGGTCATTGGGGTATATCAGGCGCTTGTTCAGGGTGACTCCGAATTACGCTCAAAAGCTGTGTAACCAAGAATAGGGTTGAAATTGGCGATCACTAAGGAGCTGAAGGACCGCCATTCCCATGATTCTTTTAGCATGGGCCAGGGCACTTGGGGGATATAGACCCTTTCAGGCAATATTTCATGGGCGCCGCCATCTTGACGTCACGTGACCCTGCCGCCATAGCCGACCTTCAGTTTCTCGCCGTTGCTCCGCGTTGTGTGCTGCACCGGCCACCACCGGAGCTTTGTTTTTGTGCTCTTTACGTTCCGCGTTGAAATCGTGTGTTTTCTTTAGTTCTTTTCGATATTTCGGGCTTTCACTTAATCATTTGATATCTACATTTCAACATAGCTCTTGTATTTTCTTATTTATGGAATGGAATCGGACAGTGAATGGATCCACGATACAAGATTGTGGCCTAGGCTTCCGAGACCATGTAAGTTCATCAAATTCTTATGTTTTTGTCGCTAATAAAGGGCAGTCAACACCATTGCGGCCTATGCAAATTTCAACTGACGCAGTAAGGCTCTCGCAGTCGTGCGTCTCGCTGCATGTGCGCGCTCGTTTCCGTAAAGCCGAACCGCATGTAAGCGATTTAGCGTGCGACGAGTCGAGCGACGGCGACAACGACGGGAGTCATCGACGAGCAACGGAGATTTCTCACTGTCGCCCGTCGCATCGCTCGGTTTTTGGATTTCTAGAGAACTTAGCGCTCACCGTCTTCGTCGCTTGCTCCCGTCGCTTCCCTGCGCTTTGCCTCGTCGCGCGACTGATCGAGCGACAGCGAAGCGGGTCGCGGTCGCTTGTCTCGTTGCGCTTTATACTTAATATCAAGGCGCTAATGGTTCAATGCTGTGTGCATCGAAATTAATTAAGTATAAAGCGCATGCAAGCGATTTGGCGAGCAACGATCGAGACAAGCGACGGCGACCCGCTTCGCTGTCGCTAGGTCAGTCGCGCGACGAGGCAAATCGCATGGAAGCGACGGGAGCAAGCGACCAAGACGGTGAGCGCTAAGTTCTCTAGAAATCCGGCAACCGAGCAATGCGACGGGCGACAGTGAGAAATCTCCGTTGCTCGTCGACGACTCCCGTCGTTGTCGCCGTCGCTCGACTCGTCGCACGCTAAATCGCTTGCATGCGGTTCGGCTTTACGGAAACGAGCGCGCACATGCAGCGAGAAGCACGACTGCGAGGTCCTAATTACTGCGTCAGTTGAAATTTGCATAGGTCGCAATGGTGTTGACTGCCCTTTATTAGCGACAAAAACATAAGAATTTGATGAACTTACATGGTCTCTGAAGCCCAGCGAATGGATCGTCGATCCATTCGCTGTCCGATTACATTCCATAAATAAGAAAATACAAGAGCTATGTTGAAATGTAGATATCAAACGATTAAGTGAAAGCCCGAAATATCGAAAAGACCTAAAGAAAACACACGATTTCAACTCGGAACGTAAAGACCACGAAATCAAAGCTCCGATGGTGGCCGGTGCAGCACACAACGCGGAGAGCAACGGCGAGAAACTGAAGGTCCGCTATGGCGGCCGGGAAAGCGCGCGGAGGGCGCGCCGACTGGTGGCAGCTCGAGTAACTGACTCGCTGAAAGCGTCTATAGCAAATGGTCTATTGGCTCAAATTAGCCACCCAAAAAAAAAAATGAATTTTTTTTTTTTCAACGCATGTAAGAATCGTTGTGTTCTTGACGACTGTAAATGACACGCGTGGAGCTGAGCGAGCGCGTACGTGGCCATATTCATAGTCTGCATCAAAATTAAAGGGAAGCTAGAGCGGTCCTGCATTTGAGTAACAACACTTAAATCGTATTCATTTGGCCCCCAGGATCACGAATATCGAGATTATTTTTCAATTTTGTGCACGGAGGCTGCAGAAAATAATTTTCAAAGTACCTCTGAAGCCTCTTCTTGTTCCCGAAGCGTTACGTCATAAAATGAGTTTTCGGAATGTCCGCTTTCGCGTTTCTTCAGCGCCTATCAAAGTTCTACATGCACCCTCTTGCTATTTAAAACAAAAATAAATAAAGTGAGAAACGGAAGTCACCAATGGTGTCAGTGCGGGAGAATATTAGCCCGCAGATGATGGACGGGCACCACTTGGCGGCTTCTTGTCGTGACGTAGACTGCGACTACGTAATTAAAAATTTCGATTGCTGTTAAACTCCGCGTTTAAGTATAAATTACGCGATCGTTTTCACAAAATTGTTGTATTGTCCGACTTGCAATACCTTACGTGTTTAAGACAAATAGGCCATCTATGATGCCAAAACCAAAACAAACGAACGCAAATGCCCCCCCCCCCCCCCCCCTAATACATTCGTGTAACAAAACTCGCTAACTGCGTACACCATGTTTTCTGGTCCAGCCTTCTGTACAGCTAAAGCGTGACCACTTTCAGAACCCATGGTGTTAGCAAGCTCTATCTCTAGAGCCTTTTCTCGGTTAAAAATAACGGACCTTTACGCATTGTATCGTATTGAAATAAGTGCGGTGCCTCGGCTGTAACACCTCGCTAAGGTGTGCACGGTGTTTCACAACGATCAATTGCGGCAAGCCGCAGCTGAGCCATTTCCATCGTATCACTCGAATTAGATTACAATTCTAATGAGTTCACCGTCGTCCCTAGCGCTCCCAGGAAGCCGAACTTGAATCTGGAGCAACCAGGTCTCGAGCAGAGGGTAAACATTCCGCGCCACTCGCGACGCGGCTACACCTGGTGCCTGGATAAAACAAAAAGAGCTCGGGGGCCCGGATTGGCTCGGCTAAAAACGAGATAACAAAAGAACCCCAGCGCACGCGACGTCGAGAAAGTAAACAAAAAAAGGAAAGGGCCGACGAAGCGAAAACCCAAGTGCGTCTACACTCAACACAACAAAACGCGCGAGGGGGCAAAACTAAAAATAAAATACGGACACAGTGCGCCTCTTTCTATTCTCCTTCTTTCGCTCGCGAGGGGAGAGGATGGAGAGGGTGTGGAAGAGTGGAAGAGGAGGGAGGGGACCGAGGTTGCTGAAGGGAACTCCCCAAAGCTGACAGTGCGGTGGAACCCACGCGCTCGTTGTACAGCCGTACGTCTATCTTTTGCCGCGTGCAAACGCTCGCGCTCACATCCACGCGGAAAGGGCGGGGGTCACGCGATGAAATGGAAGCGTTTGATTGGTCCACCGAGCGCGTAGGTTCCACCACACTGTCAGCTTTGGGCTGAAGGGAGTACAGCGAGGGGTTCGGGTCCCCATCAAAACGTACGTTACAGATAACTACAGCCACCTAGGGACCGAAAAAAGAAGTCCGATCGCGTGCACGTTGGGCTCACCATGCGGTATTTTTGTGTTTGGTGCCTGTTACTCGTAGTCGGGCAGGTTTTACTTGTGCTTTTACTTTTGTGCTTTGGTTTGTGTTTTCCGGGTGCACGAGAGAGAGAGAGAGAGAGAGAGAGAGAGGGGGGAGAGAGAAAGGCAAGTTTTTTGTACTCCTACTTTTGGCTTAAAAAAAAAAAAAGTTAGGGGAACATCGCCGTACCACGTACGTCGTATTTTTGCTCGTATTTTTTCTATGTACTTTAGACTTATTTTGTCGCCGATTTCCGTAGTGTCGGAGACCGCGAGCAGCCAGGCAGGCGAAGCAAAACAACTGTAAATGTAAAAAGAGAGACCACCGTAAGATGTATATTTTTCTTGCAAAGCGCGTTTGTATGGTCTTTGTCGTCCCAGACCTTTATTTCTTTTCTATCCCACTTTTTGTTTTTTACTTGTTTGAGATGGAAACGCCTCAATGTCGAACTTGGCCGTACGCCTCTCGTGAAAGTGAGAGCTGCAAAAGAAGGACGCCGCACATTTAAAAAACAAAACAAAAAAAAAAAAAAAACTGAATGGAGATCTTGCAAATATAAATATCAGAAACAAAAATCAACGATTGCCCAGTACTCTGTGCTTTTGTCTGCATCCCCAAAATATATTAAAAGGGAAATAAGCTCATCTTTTCTGAAGCTTTCGGGGGACTCAGCGGTCCTGCCCCCTGTGTCAACCTTTGCCAGGGGGGAGGGGGGGAGGGAGGTCGTAAGTGAAAGTGACGCGTAATAATGCTAAAAAATGACCCGTGCCGCACAATGCGCACGCGGGAATTTTTCTGTTTGCCCTTCGACCGAGACGTCTTCTGCTCTCTGGGATAAAATCTAAAACGCATAAAGGCGCCATCGGAGGGCATTTTTGAAGAACCAGGAGTCACTACCGGGAGGCTCAACCTCCAGTCAGAGGTTATGACCCTGTAGGGGTCAAAGGACGGCTTCCGCCTTTCTTTTCGTTTTGCAGTTCGTTTTATGACTGACTTTTTATATTTAATTTCCGCAGTTTCCTTCATAGTGCCAGCATCAGGTGCATTTCATAGACACTCCGGAACAGATGCTCCAAAATTGCGTGTTAATTTTTATTTGAATTGTTGAGAAGGGTACTAATATCGCGGGAGTATGAATTTCGCGTCGAATCGTTGTTAACACGTTTTCTTATTTGGCGGAATGAAGCGTAGGCATAAAAAACACAGTAGCCGAGAGTTTAAGAAACGCAGGACGTGGATTGTCTTGGTCTAGAGACCTCATTCGTTCTTAGGCATTCTTTATTTATTTTTTTTATTTGACAAAACGGCAGGCTTTGTTAGGTACCAGGCACGTGTAGACATAATACGGATGAAACGAAATAATAAAAAAGTGGCGCATCATCAATGCAAAGCGTACAAAAAAATCTGTAAAATTTGTAAATTTAATGAACTTTGAGAAAAAGCTTTTTCGGCTATGGTCTTTCAACGGTATCTTTTGGTAGGAAAATCCATTCAGCGATGGCTCTAGCAAAAATGAAGAGCTGCTGATGTCGCAATGTGATTGGCTGCGATAAAGAAACGTCCTGGAGTCGTCACGCCCTGCGTTCCTTAAGCTGTCGGCGACTGTAGAAGACCGTATTGAAATCAAACCAAGTAGCAGCAAAGTGGGCTTTGAAAGGAGGGCCCATAGGATGGCCACATCGGTTTCGCAAGTTCGGCCCTAGTGGGAACTACTTATTTCTTCCTTTATTTATTTATTTTACCCTCAGGGCACAAGGCATTACACAGGGGGGTGGGAACATCAGTAATAATAATACAGAGGGAACAAAATATACAATACTTAAAGAACAGGGAACATGTACAACAAAGTGCGTGGTTATTAGTTGATGTTAGCGATGCCGGTAAGCGGTTCCAGTTTATGGAAGTTCTGAGAACAAAAGAGTCATAATAAACGTTAGACTGACAAAATGGGACACCGACTTTGTGACGATGATCGAGGCGTACTGAAACAAAATAGGGAGGGATGATTAGTTGTGATTTAAGCTGAGGAATATGGTGATAAATTTTATGAAAAAGACAAATACGAGAGACTGTGCGACGATGTGCGAGGCTTGGGAGTAACAAATTATCTTTCATTGATTTTGTGTTTTCAGTGCGGTTATAATTGGCCATTATGAAGCGTGCAGCTCAGTTCTGAATACCCTCAAGTGAATCAATGAGGTAAAGGGTAGAGGGATCCCAGATGGAAGCTGCATCCTCTAGCTTGGACCTAACTAGTGTTTTATAAAGAAAAAGTTTTAATGATGATGGGGCGAGATAAAAGTTACGTTTGAGAAAAGCAAGCATTCGATGGGCGTGTTATTCACATAGTTAATATGAAGTTTCCAGGAAAGGTCAGCACTTAAAATCACACCTAGATACGTTTATGAGTTTACAAGTTCTAGGGGTGTGTTAATAATACTATAAGCGCAATTGAAGTTGGTTTTACGTGTCATGCGCATTATTTCACTTTGATTAATATTGAGCTCCATTCACCAGTGTTCACACCAGTGTAGTATGGTGTCTAGGTCATGTTGTAGTTTTTGTGAGTCAGAGTCATAGATATCACTCGATAAATAGCACAATCGTCAACAAAAAGTTTGATTGAAGAAGAAACCACCGCATGGAAGTCATTGATATATAATAAAAAGAGTAGAGGTCCCAGAATGAACCCCTGAGGCACTCCGGAAGAGGCGGCTGCAAAGGAGGTAGGAGTTATTGTTATTATACATGTTACAAATTGTGACGGATTCGTTAGAAATGATACTAGCCAGTTAAACACGTTAGAGTCGATGTTAAATTTACTTAACTTAAGCAATAAAAGTCGGTGCGATACTTTGTCAAACGCTTTGGCAAAGTCTAGAAATATGCAGTCCACCTGAGATCCCTGATCAAATGCCGAATGAAAGTCGCTGGTGATAGACAAAAGTTGCGTTTCACAAGAGAAATATGTTCTAAAGCCATGTTAAGCTGGAAAAAAAAAATGCATTGGATTCTAGGAAGGTAACGAGTTGCGTATAGATTATGTTTTCGAAAAATTTACAGGGAACGCTGGTTAGTGAGATCGGTCTATAATTGATAGGAACGTGCTTATTACGAGATTCGTGCAAGGGAATAACATTACTAATTTTCCAGTGGGCTGGTACCAGTGATGTCCCAAGGGATGTGAGGTTTTTATTTAGTTGCACGTTTAATTAGCGGAACGTTTGACCTCGAACATGTTTGAAGCGCTGTGATATAGTTTCACGTATAAGCTATAGTAACACGTTATATCTAGATGATAGATCCTTTCAAGAAGAATATACAAGCAAAAATTGACTTGTATAGGCTTAAAATAATTACGAGGTAACAGCCCCCTAATATCGGGTTAATATTTAAAAGAAGCCAAATGTGTGTGTTTCGAAGCGCTGTATTTTAGGCAGAAACAAAATGAATTAACATTTTTTTTAAGTAAAACAACACGGCGATATGGTGAATAATGCTAACCTCCCAAAAAATAAAATAAGGTTGGGTGTGTGTTTTTTTTTTAATTCACGTGGAAGTTGCGGAACGTTTACCAAGGGGAGATGTTTGAATCTTTATAAACAAGAAAAAGATACTGAAAAAAGATAAAAATGAAGATGTCTGAACTGAATAAAAATAAAGCTTTAATTCCTAGTGCCAAAGTTATCATAGAAAAAGTCTTCTCCGATTTTCTTCTTCTTCTTCCTTTTCAGGAAGTTAAATTCAGTGATATTTCTTTTTTATCTTTTTCTAGTACCTTTTTATAGTATTTACGTCTTCCCTTAATTGTCTCTGTGACCAAAGTGGTTTTTCGCAGTGTAAAAGGCGTCATACAAATGTCATTGCTCGTTGAAAGAAATGTGAGTGTCTGTCCCTCGTCCATTTTCAGTGATTTTATTCTTTCTGTGTGAACTGTAGTCTATCCAACGCGCCCTGCTACGTGTACCTACTTATTCGTTTAGAGCCTTGCTTGTGCTGTCCAAGTCCCATCCTATCATGTCGCATTCCAATTCGTGCACCTTTCTTCAAGCTGCCTGCTTCATTTCAAAGATGTATCTGCTTCGTCTGAGACTCCGCTCGGTTGGGCTCTACATCCGCAAGGAAACAGCCCACCCCGGGGTTGAATTGGTGCTGGGGTTTTTCCCTCACAACTGGTCTTCCATCTACCGCATCATGCAAACATCTCGAAAGAAATTAGGCCCACGGGGAATCTGCTCCCTGGCCTCATGGCTCATTTCTTTGGTTCTGGGTATGGGTCCCATCCTTCGTTCATCTTTCTTCAAACCTCAGCTACCAGACTGCTGGAATCCGCAAGGAACACCATTGTTACATCAATGCATGCATCTTGCCGCAAGGCCAGCAAAGCAGTGTATGACCCTCCAGTCTTTGTAACCAACAACTTTCCCCTGGTACATTGGAAGTGCTTTCCTATTGTCCCAAGTTTTCTCCAGATCTTCCCACCTCAAAAGTTGACCAATCGACTTCGGTACATTAAGTCGCCTCGCATATTCCAGAACAGGGGCGGTCAGAGTTTTTGAACGCGGCAGTTCTCTCTATTCGCTACCGCTCCCTCCGAAAGCCGGCAAGTTTCCGATTCGGAAAGAAGTTGAAGAGCTGCGCCGGGGGCAACTTAAATTGCTTGAATCAGACAAGACCGGTGTTTTCGTGGTCTTGGATCAAGGAACCTACGGAGAGAAGGTCACGAAGGCATTGGAAAAGAACTTTGATCAACTAAAGAAGAGGGAATCAGGATCTCTCCGTGCAAAGGAAAAAAGACTGTGCACCTTGATGAATCTGCTCCCTCTCAGGAAAACACTCGGATCACCTTCAAAACATTTTTTCCGTATTTATTACAACTAAGACACAACGAAGGCGTGCCGCTGAGGAGCATTGTATCTGAAAGAGGTTGCTGGCAGAAATATTTGGCCTTATTTCTACAGAAACATCTCTCCACGGTGACTCTCCTCCAGTCTACTATAGATTTTAAACTCCACAGAACTTATCTCACACCTTACCTCCCTGCACTCCATCACCCAGCCACACTCCATGTTTTCCTTAGATATAGAAGCGAAGACTCTTACTACAGTCTTGACCCCCTAATTCTCTTGAATTCCGTGTCTTATGCAAGTTTCTGTAAGTTTCAAAACACCTCAGGGATCTCCGTAAAGAAGTTCACACATCTGCTTGCCTTGTACCTTCAGTAAACTCTCGTTAAATACAACGTAAAAAAATATTGAGGCAAAAGAAAGGTGTTTTTAGAGGCCTTCTGCCTAGCCCCAGTACTCAGTGAAGTTTTTGTCATGTACATAGACTGATGAGATAAGTCCCGACTGGATGGTTTCGCCCCCGAATGCCGCGTGTATCGATACGTAGACGATTATCTTGTTATTCATTCGACCTTCATCTCTTCACGGGCCATTTGTGAAGGATTCGATTCCTGCTCGTCGGGTCTTAAGTTTACGAGCGAAGAACCAATAGCTGAGGGATTAGAGTATCTGGATTTAAGGCTCCATATTTATCTTCAAGTCATATGGTGGAGTTTCCAGCAACAATCCAAAATACCGGTTCTCCCTTTCTGCAGCAACCACTCTAAGTCGGTATAGCTTGGAAGTATTCGAACCCTGTTTGCTCTTCTCGTTAAAAATCCTATCCCACACTCTCATTAGCAAGTGTCCAACGTCAGCAGGATTGAATTCTCCGAGCCGGGCACCCAGCATACCTCCTCCGTACTACCCTTCAGCGTTCATCACAGACCCCAACCGTCCTTCATCTAACAAGGAAGGACACAGACACACACGCCCGGCTAGCATTCCACATGTTTATAATACAGCCCACCGCCTGAAGAGTCTCGCTGCTCGGTTCGACACGAAGGGGGTTTTCACATGTAGGATGAAGCTAAAGCAAGTGTGCCAAAGGGTGAATAACGAAAGTCGTCCACCAGAATGCACCATCAAGCACTCCAACAAATACGTTAAATGCTAAGAAAAGCCAATTTATTCTATTCCGCTCAGTTGTGCCAGCCAATTAATACATCGGCCAGACGGGACGATGCCCGAACGTTCGCCTTAGGGAACACTTCCTCGAAGTGAACAAGGCGTCACCCGACTGTTATCATCCAAATGCCCGCACCTGCCATGACTGCACCCCTGGCTATGAAAACACTGCAGTGCTTGGCTCACACAAGGACAAGTATGGGCGAGAACTAATTGAAGCATTTAAGATCTAGAATGCCACAGACAATGTCTCAGAGCCCTCGCTGTCGTTATCAACACCAGAGCTGGAATTCCTAGCGCCAGAGTTGTCATAGAAAAAGTCTTCTCCAATTTTCTTCTTCTTCCTTTTCAGGAAGTAGAATTCAGTCATCTTTATTTTTTATCTTTTTCTAGTATTTTCGTCTTCCCTTAATTTTTGTCTGTGACCAAAGTGGTTTTTCGCAGTGTGATGAGCGTAATATAAATGTCGTTGCTCGTTGAAAGAACTCCGAGTGACTGTCGCTCGTCTTTTTTCAGTGTTTTTATTCTTTATTTGTGAGTTGTAGGCAAATTAGCCAAATGTGTGAATTTTAAAAAGCTATATTTTAAAAGGGGGGGGGGGTATTTCAAAGTGGTTTAATAATAATAAAACATCACAATATGGCGTAGAATTCGCCTAAGTAAACAAATAAAAAATCAATTTTCTTTTAATATGCACGTTCATTTTTTTATTTTTTTTACTTTGGGATAGGTTTGAAGCGTTGTATACTGTAAACGACTAAAGTTTCGCGAGGACCTAATTTCAGGAATTTCGTGAATCGCCCACTGTTCGCGAAAAATAGGTCCCGCGAACAATTCCGGTAAAATGTAAATACATTGGAATCTATTGAGATCCCACCGCGTCGCTAAAATTAGAACCCGCGAATGATTCCAAAATTTCAGCTTTGACCTAAATCGCGAAATATTGAGCCCGCGAAAAATAAGTCGTATACAGTGTATTTTTATTTATAAACCAGAGCAACAAATTCTACACAGAAGAAAAACCCTTATGTGAACAATATATGACAAAAAAATTCCAATTTCATATTTAAGACCGTACGAGATAAGAAATCGTAAATATAAAGTAAAAATGTCAAAGTAGCCAAAATATGAATAAGTTTCCATGCGATATATTTTTCAGATTGGGACAAAACAATGCAATATGTTTCAGTCTAAAAACACTACGATACGGTGTAGCATTTGCCTAAAGTAAGAATGAGAAAACCTAGAGTCTATTTTTTAATTGCACGTTGAATTTGCCGCAATGCCGAAGCTTGGTAAGCGCCGAGCGAAAGGCGTAAACACATCGGAGTAGGCCATGCACCCTCGCCAATAGGCTCACTTCCAGGCGGCGCAGCCTGTACCGCGAGCCACGCGCTCCTCTCTTTCGCATTTCATTTTTCTCCAATAGTCCATCGGTGGTCCCCGTTGGTGGTCCCGACTTACGTTGGTCCCGATGGGCTCATATCGCTGGCGACGCCATAATATACGTACAAAAAAAAAAAAAGGCAGCAAAACATTATATATAAGGTGTGTATATATCTCTGTCTAATTTAAGCAAGGGAACACCGGCAACGCGCATATAAAATCGAAATAAATAAAGTTGACTAGCACTAGAACAACTTAAGTCGTCGCGGCAAAAGGAACACGCCTAACTATTCCTGTGCTTTCTTTTTCCGCTCTTGTGTTGTTATGGCGTTCTTTTTCTCGGCAGCGGATTTGGATTTGGATTTGGATATGCGGCTAACCCCTTTGTAACGGGGGATCCCAGCGTACTGGATCTAGCCAAATTTATCTGTTATTTTCTTCTTGGTTTTTCTTCCACCAGTGGTCCGATCTTCTTTTTGTCCATTCTACCACCGGTAGGGGCCGCGGGCTCCTGCCCCCGAGCTGTCGGCACCGTCGTCGCCTTTGTCGCCGCGGTCGCCGCTATGGTCGCTGCCCTCCTCGTCGATTTCCCGGAAGCCCAACGCCACCGCCATGTCCCCGCCGCACGGCACCTCCGGCTGCAGGCCCGTGCACTCCAGTATGACGTGCTGCAGCGTTTCCTCAGCCCCCTGTGTGCACAGGGTGCATCGCACATCGGTGTCTGTGTACTTGGCTTGAAGCACGCGCGTTCGCAGCATGCCTCCTCGGGCGTCGAAGAGAAGTCCGCTGCCCCTGCCGTTGTCCATGAAATCCACCTTCCTGACTTCCCGTTTTTCCCTGGCGTACAGGGCAAGTGCCGGCTTCTGTCCTGCCTTCTCCGCCCACCGTTGTGTCTCGGTCTCGGTGACTCTCGTGCGGATGTTTTCCAGTTGTTGCTCTGGAGTCGGGTAGAGGAGAGGGCTGTTTATCCGGTACCGGAGGGCCAGCTGGCGTGTCCGTCGCACCCACCTAGTCGAGAGGCTCTTGAGGTGGATGTACTTGAACGCCTGCCTTGCCCACCGCCCTTCTTGCATTTGGCAGAGGCGTCGCTCGAAGCCCAGCTTGGCCCGGGCCTCTCTGGCATCGAAGCTGGACCACCCCATGTCCCCCTGCACTGCCTCGTTAGGTGTTCCTCGGCTGGCTCCCAGTGCCGCCCGTCCCACTTCCCTCTGGCGCACCTCTAGGCACTCACGCGTGCGGGACGACAGACACAAGACTCCATTTCCAAAAGTAAGGCCCGGCACTGCCACCATCTTCCACACCGCCCGGGAGATCTCAAGGCGGTTGTAACCCCAGAGGGCTCTGGCAGTCGATATCCCCTTGGACCTCCTGCTCTTAGCCTGGAGCCTGGTCTCATGGTCTTCGAGGTAGTTGTGTCCCTCCTGGATGTGGATTCCCAGGTACTTGTATTGTGATACCCACGGTACTTGTTCCCCCTGGATTTTCAGGTCACCTGCCTCGGTGTCTCCTCTGTCCCCGAAGCCCATCAATGCCGACTTCTTAGCACTGAAACTCAGCCCCAGTGCCGCCCCCATTGCGTTGCACTCGTTCATAAGGGCCTGCAGGCCCTCCAGGGAGTCTGCCATCAGGACGATATCGTCGGCATAGATTAGCCCAGGGATTTTTCCTCCCCCACTGGTTCCCGTCTCCGTATATTCCAAGGTGAAGCCCTCGGCGCAGTCCTGCAGTCTCTTTTCGAAGCCCGCTATGTAGAGCATAAACAGCAGTGGTGACAGTGGGCATCCCTGTCTCAGACCCTTGGTGATGGCTACTGGATGAGTCATCTCTTCTTGCCACTGTGCCACCACAGTCGTCTCCTTGTAGATTTCTTTCAACAGGTTGATCCACTCCCCTCCGAGCCCCCTCTTTGCTAGCTGCCTCCACAGCTTCTCATGGTCGACCGAGTCGTAGGCCCTGCTGATGTCGAGGAAACAGAGGTAAAGTGGACGCCTCTCTCTCTGGGCGATCTCTATGGCCTGCGTCAGCACGAATAAATTGTCCTCAAGGCGTCTCCCCCACCGGAAACCGTTCTGTAGCTCTCCCAGGACTCCTTCTGCCTCTGCCCATGTCTGCAGTCGGTCACGCAGTATCTGTGTGAACACGCGGTAGAGTACCGATGTGATGGCTATGGGGCGATAGTTGCCGAGCGTTGACTTGTGCCCTTTCCCCTTGTAGATGAGTCGGAGTCTTGATGTTCGCCACTCCACCGGCACCCATCCCTCCTTCAGGATCTGGTTGAGGGTCTCACGCAGCAGTGCTCTCGTCTCTGGCCCCAGTTCCTTCACCAGCCTCATTGGGATTCCGTCCATTCCTGTGGCTGTAGTTCCTCCCATTCTCTTGACTGCTCTCTTTAACTCCTTCTCTGTGATTTCCTCTCTGCTCGGTTGCTCCTGCAGTTCGTCCTCCGTCTCCCCCTCCTCACTGTCCATCTGTCTGCTGTCCCCTGTGAACATGTCCCCAATCCACCTCTCAATGTACCGGTTGGTCTCTCCAGGATCCAGCTCCCTTCCCGTCGCATCGTCTTTGATTACCGCATCCTCCCTGGGTCGGCCTGTTTGGCCTTGTACGTGTCGCCAGAACTTCAGTGGGGCCTCACGTCCTGCCTCCCTCAGTTCTTCTAGGAATCTCTTATCTACTTTGGCCATTTTGCTTTGAATCAAAGCTGTCACCTCTATTTTCCTGCTCTGGTACTCCCTCCACTCTCTTGAATCCTTCTGTAGGGGGGCTTTTTTCTCCTCCTTTCGTTTTCTGATGGTCCCACGCAGAGTTCTGTTTGCCAGTTGCCTTCTTGTAATGGCCTCCCTCACTTCCACATCCCACCATCGTTTTCTCCTCCTCTTCCTTCGTGTCGGTCGTTTTAGTTTTTCCAGGTGGTCCTTCCACCACTGCATGAGGTTCGCGTACGTCTCCACCTGCCTGGTTTCCACCTCTTCCTCCAATTTCTGTGCAATGGTTTGTGCTTCCGCTTGCGTTATGTGGTGCGGTTTCATAGGTTCGCTGACTCTCTTTTCCGTTGGCTTTCCTCCGAAAGCGATCAACAATCTGTTGTGATCACTTCCCAAGCTCTTGTCGCCTTCCTCGTCTATCTCCATGTAGTTCAGTTTTTCATACAGGACCGGGGACATCAGGCAATAATCAATTGTAGAGCTCATCCCTCTGGCCGTCCATGTCGTCTTCCCTCTGCATTTGTCTTGTGTGTTGACGATTACCATGTCCAGGTGCTCCGCCATGTCTTGCAGCAGCCTCCCATTACCGTCTGTTCTCCCATCGAACTCCTCTAGGTGTGCGTTGAAGTCGCCTAGCATAATGGTAGGTCTCCCAATGTTGTGGTAGTCTTTTTCAATGCACTTGATCAGCTCAATGTTTGTCTCCCTGCTGTCTGCCCCCGTCCACAGGTACACAACTGCCACTGCCACCTTTCTCCCCGCCAGTACCCCCGTCAACCACATGTGCTCTCTGCACTCTGGACTTTGCCTCTGCCAGCCTGGCCCACTAAAGCATCCTACCCCCCCTCCCCTTCTCTCACTGCCCTCTCTGTTTACCCCATCCCAAAAAAAGCCCTTCGCAATCAGGGGGTCTTTCTTCATCCCTGAGGTGAGTTTCTGTGACTGCAAACATTCCAATCTTATCGTCTTGTAACATCTGAAAGGCCTCTTCCCATTTTCCTGCTCTTCTTCCTCCCTGCAGGTTTAGAAAGGCAATCTTCGCTTCCCTCTTTTTCTTTTTTGCTCTTCTGTTTTTTCTTGCTTCCTGTCCTGGTGCCTTTTTGTGTTTTCCGCCTCTCGTGTTGTTGCAGGCACCATCTCTCTTGCTTTCTCTTAGTGGGCACGTCCCTGTGGAGGACACATCCTTTGGAGTTGTTCCTCGAGTCGTTGTAGTCTCTGGTCCAGAGTCAGCCTGCCTTCCATTCTTTCCCGTTGCCTTTTCATCGGTGTCACACCTTTTCCCTTGCATGTCCGTCCTAAAAAATTCTTTAGTCTGTTACCCAGTGCTTGTCCCTCTTCAATTGCCGCATCTCTATTGTAGCAGCCGTCTTCCACGTCATTTCCTGTTCCTGTGTTCTTTACCACCTCCACCCTCGGTCCCAGCTGCTGGCTGATCTCTCTTGATAGCCTGTTCCACTTGGCGCATCTCTCTCTAAGTGGGTCCCCCTTGTCTTTGATTTCTGGGACTTCATACACCATAAAAGAGTGTTTCGGGGCTCTTGTGGTCCAATCCTTCAGTCGTTTCCCTAGCTCCGCTGCCATTTCCTCCACTGCCTCTTCGCCTTGCACGTCTGTCACTCCCGCATGTATGACCACCATCCCTGCTTCTGCATTCCATATTTTCCCATCCCTCTCTGCTCTCTCCAGTGACTCTCTCAGTTGTGCTCCCGGCTTAGTCGCAAAGTGCACTTTCTTGTCGTAATCTACCACCTTCAGTGTGGCTCTCTTTATCTTGAAGTCATTAGTGTCCCCTACCACTAAGACTCGCTTGTCCATCATCTTCTCTTCGTCCTGTTTCTTTTTCCTGTCATCAGGGTCTGTCCTCTGCCTCACGAGAGCCTGCTTGTAGTTCCTGTGCTGGCCTCCTTGTGTTTGGCCTCCAGTCGTCTGTCCCTCCTGCTCCGTGTCCGGATCTCCGCTTCCCGTCTGTTCTTGGAAAAAGCTAGCTGTCTCTTTCCCGTCTGTGTGGTGGGTCTTCTTTTCTTTGACCCCGTTTCCCGGTTCCGGCTGTTGCGGTGCGTTTTCTGCCTCATTGATCGTCATTTGCGCTGGTTCACATGACTTAATCCAGTCATTAAACACCTCCCCAAATTTTTCTCTCTTGCTCCTTTCCTCCTGCATTATTGCTTTCAGTTTTTCTTCCTCCGCTATTCTCAAGGACCTCTCTTCTTCGAGCTTCGCCAACATCCTACTTTCTATGTCCGCTCTCTCTGTCTTTGCCTCCTCCAGCTTCACTCTCATTGCCTCTCTCAATGCATTAACTTGCCGTTCGATGTCCTCCTCCAAAATGCTTCTTCTCACCTCATTTTCCTTGCACTCCGTACATTTGTACGTACTGTTCTCTGCCTCCGTGCATGATTCGAACGGTGTCTCGCTGATATCCACCCACTTCTCACAGCCTTCGCACTCCACTGCCGCCTTGTCTCGCTTTCCCCTCTTCTTTGCCTTTTCCCCTTGACTGGTTGTCATAGTTTTCCTCCGTGGAGTCATGATGTTAGGCGCCTCCCTTGCCTGGTTCCCGTGACGTCCCAGCCACCACCGCCAGATTCCGCCGTTTAGCTGTGCCCCGACACGCCGCGTCGAAAAACACTTGCTCCCTACTGGGCCCGGTTGGTAGGCCTAACGGGTCGTTGGGCGCTTCGGAGGAAGGGCTTCTTGATCGCTCCCACGGTCGCGGCTTCGCGCCGAACCCAACTGGTTCGCTGGTAGCGGTCTCGGTATGCCTATACACCTTCTGGAAAATATCCGTCGCACTGTCACCTCTACACTAATCGGCAAAAAAACATTTTACCCCGCCGACGTCAGCGCCCAGGGTTATCTGCCTTCTTCTCCCGTCCTTTTCCCTCTGGCCTCCTGCGCAGTGTCAACTACAGTTATGGCAGCTTCACGCATGCGGAAAGCGCTTAGAGTGATCGGTATATTGGAACCATATGTTTAGTTCCACTAATTATAATAATAATTAGAAAGTTTATTCATTATTTTCATCATTAGTATATTGTTTCGCAATCCCTGACATCTGCGATGGCTGGCAGTGTGATCCCGAAAAGAGTTTCTTTTTTCTAAACACTGTACTTTTATCACGTTTCTAGTCTTAGCGGAAACACCTTGCATATTTTTGATAGCAAGACGCTTCTTCAACTAAATTAAAATTAACAGCTGTTGAAGATGCATATCCTAAGCAAATAATGTTGAACAGGATGTTGAAGTATGGAAGGAACATGTTGGAAACGTTTGGCTGCAGTTCAAACGGGGCAACATGCTATCGTAAGGTCGGAAAGTGAACACGTGGGAGTAGCCTTTGTTTTTAACCGAGGGATTGTCCAATAAGTCACACTACCATGTAGGGACTCAACGCAACGTACACCCGCGTAAATAGTTAATACCTCCTGCGGGCCAGAGAAATATGCGTATCACGTGACCTCGACATCATTACGGACAAGTCCACAGCTCCGTGGTAAGTCCGCGGACCCGGCGCTAAGGCCCATGGTAACCGTGGACCGAAGGGAGGACTGCGAGTTCGAGCTCGTAGCTTCCGTTGCTGGTTTCGCCGCAAGTGCTACCATACGAGATCAGCCCCTCTCAAAATTGTGACCTTCCGCCCGTAGCTTTCGCTGCACTCCAAGTCAAAAGAGAACTGTCGAGCAACGCACGTGATGCTCGACACGTATCCTCTCAGCGTGGCCACAATCTGCCAGTGGAGGAGAGAAACACTGCGTTTACATGGATGCGATCGTAACGCATCGAGTGGAGATTTGACGATTTTGATTGGTAGCAGACGCGTAGTAGAGAAAGAAGCAGGAAGACCGGGTGCGTGCGATAGGTCCCGGCTCGAGTCGATGCGCAGCTGTCGCATTCGTGTAAACCAAGCTAAAGATGAACGACCCCAGCGACAAAGCGTCGTTCTTTCTACTTTTCTTCGTGAAACAATCCACCTCTTTCGAAATCATGGTTCCAGAGTTTCTGGTATGAAAACACATGTTCGCGTTCCATGGATTCACGAGCGGCCATGGCATGCTTTCAAGCAAGAGCTCGTGAAAGCGCTCGTGGTGTACACGCGCGTTCTCTACCCAAAAATGTCGAACCGGTGACTTCGTAAAAAGGTGGATTCACGCAACTGCGGTGCCCCCAAGAAGAAAGTCCCAAAACATCCACATGAAATGCCAACTCTGGCGTCAGGGAAGAAATGCAGCGGTGCTTTTGCCTGTATGGGCCGCCTCATATTTCAGAAAAAGTGTTTGTTTCAATCAAGTGTCGCATTTTTTCGGTTGGATGAAAATGATATAAAAATGTGACCATGCTGCTGAGGACACAAGGCAGGGGAAAATTTAGGAGGGAAGAAAAGCGGAAAGGAGGCAGGGGGGGGGGGAGCGGTTCCCCCTCCCCCCCTCTTTTTTTTTGAGGCCGGCTGCTTTTAATTGATCTTTTGACGTCATGTTGCGACAGCCCTCGCGTTCTTCTCCTTGGCTTCCCTTACTTTGCGCATAGTTTAACGATGGGCGTGCGCCCGTAACGTCGCTACTGTTCATTCTCCTTTTTGCACGTCGTATCTCTCACGCTTTTAGTTTGGCGATTATTAGGTCAACAGACTAGATTTATGCAGGCGAAGCAGGGTAGTTAGTGTATTCGACTATCTGCTTTTCCTTGGACACGTCTTTGGTCTTTCAATAATAGAAAAGGTGGAGAAATGAGTGGACAAGTTCACCAGACACCAAATGCACCGGCAAAGGGAAAGCGGCTCTTGCCGGTGCACGAAGTAAATACCGAGGCGGGAGGGAAGAGAGAGTGGGGGCGTCTGCGACTTCGCGTGTCGCCTTTTGTGCGTTTTGCTCCACTTGGTGCAGACTTGAAGTAATCCATTACAAGTAACGGGATTACTTGTAATTAATTAGTTTTCTTGTAATTTTGTAATTAATCCGTTACTTTTTTTAAAATGTAATTTGTAATGTAATCTCATTACTTTTTCAGTAACGAATTACTGAAATTACTCGTCACAATTCTTCCGTCCCGTCAAAGGGAGAAATAGAGTGGAAGAAGGGCGATGCAACGGCCTTCGCGCTTTTAGTACGGTAACACAAGACGAGGGTTCGCTCGCGAAGAGACTGCTGTTGAAGGAAGGAATTCACGGAAAGCACAACAGCCCAGCCAGAGCCCGTTTCTGGACTCATTCGTACGGTCAGCCAGGCTGGGAGGATTCGACTGTACAGACCGAACTTCTAGGGAAAGGGAACACAGCCCGAGTTTTCTGAGAATAAACAGCGGCTGCTTTGGATACCGGAGTAAAGACAGCGTAAGGTGGCTGTAAACGCGTGAGAGACATGGAAGCCAACAGTTCACTGACAATTAAGCTTTTGTGAATAAGTTCTGAACGGCAAAATCAGTTCAGCTGAAATCTTGTACATTAATATTTCGTATGGAGCTTTGGTTTTGATAAGTTTGGTGATCAAGAAAGAAGATCAAGTGGGTCACGGTCGGATAACAACCTTCATCCCGCAGGAGTCTTTGAAATGTGCCCAAAGGCAAGTACCGCATCTAGGTCTCACAGCCAGTTGGTTTTAGTGGGTAAACCTGCCCCCAATTAGGCAACATATAGCAACCATATAAAAATCACATCTTCGGGGGAATCGAGGTTTGAAATTCGCCGATGCCATATTTTGAATGGTGTGCGTGCCTTCACCGCCCAAGTGCATTCGTCGCATGTTCATTGGAATTAGTTCTGTCCTGGTTGGACAGCGCAAGGCTGGATTATCTCGAACGCCTCTTTAAGTCCTTTAAAACTTTATAGATTCGTCCTCCTAAAATTATTAACCTAAATTTATGGGTAGATAAATGTGTTTTATTTTTTATGTGGCCCAAAATTTCCCCCTCAACAAGGCAGTATATATTACATGTCTTTTGTGTGTTTTTTGGAGTAACGCAAAAGTAATCGAGTAAAGTAACGAAGTAATTAATCAGTTACTTTTTACGGGGAGTAATTTGTAACGGTAATTTATTACTTTTTAGACCATGTAATTGTAACTAATTACATTTTTGGAGTAACGGGCTCAAGTCTGACTAGTTGCCACCATCTTCAAAGGAAACCTCAGAGAACGTCGAGAGCCTCCTTTTTTTTTTTTTTTTTGCCACGAGCCAACCTCGCTCTCGTCTGTTAATTACTCGCCTCCTTCGCAGGGGAGGGTCTCGATTTTTCTTTATTTGGGCGGCCGGGTTCTCGTGTCCTTGAGGCAGTATTCGCTCTTCCCGAAACTCCTCGGAACCTATGGCTAAAGCCCCTTCATATGTTTCAAAAGTAGCGCAAGGTGCGTCGATGCACGAGGCACGTGCAACGTGCAGCCCTTGGGAAGATCATGGTGGCACAGCGCAGCACTGAGCTAGATTTCAGACCCCATGTTTTTCACAGAAGTGGCGCGCGGCACGTGTCTCGAGCATTTCCACAACAATGAATGGCGCCACTTTTCCCCCTATGGCCAGAGCCGTATATTAGGAGAGTTTGGACAATAGGCGGAGCAAAGGCCGCCGCCAGCGCCGAATATTCCCCCCACGCTTAGAGCGTAAACTAAATTTGTGACACAGCGTCGACCAATCAGGAGACCTCTACTCCATTTCACAAATGTCTGCAGTGAAGACAAAGGCACAGGCGCGTGAGCCTAGCTCAGCGAAACGCTTTTGTTTGTACGAGACCTCGTGCATAGGAGGCACTTTCCAAAGCCACGCGCTCGTGCCCATGCCTTTGTCTGCACTGCTAGAACAGCGTCCTGAAACTGGCTGAAAGAAAGCAGTGCAAACAAGTGCAAAGGATGGGGTGCGCGAGCGTCTTGAGACGCGGAGTTCCGCTCGGCACGGCTCAAATTATACTTCGTTTCACTTTATCTGCGAGCGAAGCCAAAGCTAGAAGCGCGAGACCAGCGCTTTTTTGCATTTCTCCCCAGCTCGCGCGCTCGAGCAAAGCCTGAACGCACGGAGCTTCCGTGCTCGCGCTTCCAGTTTTGCCTTCGCTCGCACATAAGGTGAAACGAAGTATAGTCGTGTCACAAATTTAGAGCACACGACCACCGCTAGGGGCTGTTTCGCGGCCTGTGGTTGGCCCCGAGATGCTCGCCTATTCAAACCAATGTATGGTCAAACTCTCTCAATAAACGGCTCTGCCTATGGCCACCCTGATGCGACACATCTCCACGCGGCGTGTCCGTTTCACGCGGGGTTTGTTAATGGCTTCCTCATCGTTCGGCATTTCTCCGGGCACGCTGTTCACTTGACTCGACTCCCATGTTTTTGTAGTTGTTGCGTTTTTGACCTGGGGATGAAAAAGGGACCTTGCCTTTTCACTTTTTTTAGTTTCCCGAATGAGTGGCCCTGCCGTGCTCTTACTTGGTTCATTTTCCAGATTGTTTCTCCTCTCCTTCAGACTCTTTCTAAAAACACTCTGCAACTGTTTGTTTGTACTCTTGAAAAGAAAAGAGTCTTCCCGAAGCCTCGTGTGATCAAGCGTCTACTGTTGTTCAAAACTTTCTCAACGCGCCTGGGAGGTTGAAAGGCGAAGAGAGGCGGGAAAAGTCCACTACGACCGCAACACTCCGCTAAGGGGGTGGAGGAGAGATGAACACGGCCCGAGCCATGCGTGTCGTGGGCTCTGAACCTGGCGCCGGGCCTGAGCGAGGGTACTTCGGAAACGCGAGTGCTCACGTTTCACGAGTTCGGAACGGTCGATCAGGCTACTTGTGAGGGAAGTCGGGCAGCTCAGGGCGCAGAGAATACTGCAGTTTCGGGATCTGCGAGGAAAACCAAAGGCGGAGAGGTACGAAACCTTATTTGCTGTTTCGCCCCATTCATCCCCTCTCCTCCGTCGCGGGTTGATTTTATTTTTCACTGAAGCTTAACTTTGAGCCCGCGTTGACGCGCATGCTGGAGCTTTGTTGCGGCGCATTCCACCTGCCGTTCATTAGTCATTCACACGTCTGTGCACACGTCTGCTCCTGGGCGAAACGGTGATTCGGGTACTGGGAAAGTGCTGTTGATCTCCAAAGACAAAGTGAGCCTTTGGCGCATGGAGTGACCGGGAGGAGAGTTCTGCAGCCGTGAGTTGCAGTTTAGGCCCTGTTAAATGACGTTGCTCTTGCGACAGATTATAGTGAGGCATTTTCTGCACGTCGCTCGCGTATGAGGCGAGGCATTTCTCTTGCAAAGAAACATTTCCCGCTGTACCGCTAGCGTTGAAAGTTCCGAATAATCTTGGAGCGCGAAGATGCAACAAAGAAAAAATTGGCTGCATGTTTGGTCGTTCTGCCAAACGCGTTTAAATGCGGTAGCTTAAGAGGGTGGGTAATGCTCTTAGTTCGGGTATTGCCTAGGGCAGGGTGTTGTATGAAAACAAATCCCATAAAAAAATGTCCTATGGTCGGCTATAGAAAATTCTTTGTATGGTCGGCTTTAGCTATTTGGCCCAATTAGCTAAAGAATTCTCTATGGCTGTTTTTAGCATTTTTTATTGTCGCCTTTATGGGCCTCTTTAGCTTTGTCTATGGCCCTATCGCTGTGCAGCCATAGCGCTCTTTAGCTTGTATAATGGTTGGCTAAAGACTTCTCTATGGCTTTCCCTATGGCTCTCTTTAGCCAGCATACCTAAAAAAAATTTTTTTTTCTTTAAGTTTTCCGACATGTGAGCGCTACATGGTAACATACATACATCTCAGAACACACAGAATACACAGAACACAAGCAGAACACTACCCCACACAGCAGCGGCAACGGAGCGCCACCGGGCTTTTCTATACATGCTATGTTCCCACTACCTGTATATATGGCAGTCTAATATTTGAATCCGACTTTGCCGGTGACCCATTATTTGTCGCAAAAACACGGAGAGGGGGAGCAAATATTACTCGTACTTAATACATTATGTGAATTGTCTCTGGGAATAGCCCCCATCTCTTAATTCAAAACCCTGAAAAAAGCAAATGTAGATCATTAGGCTAATTAACTAAAATTTATTAATTGTCTTTTTAATAAGTTTGATGAATCACTTTGACAATGCAGTGATGACATGCAGTACACTGGTGCTGAAGAGTGCAATCAAGCTATTGCTTGATTGCAGTGTTCGGCGCGAGTGTAATTTATTTTCACTTTTGCGGGGGTAATAATTCATTTTAATTGTTGCACAAGTATTTCAATGGATTTTTCAAACAAACAATATCACTGGTTTTCACGACTCGTTGCAACAGCAGAGAACATATCTTGGGTCATGGTTTCTAACCGGCATTACAGAAATTCAGTGTTGATTTAATTTTCTAACGTGGAGTGTTTTTACTAAAAAGTAAGCGCCGGTAGTGATTTTCTATAGGCGTGGAAAGAAAATTTATTGGTTCATAGTCTTTAGACTCGGGGCCATAAATTTTTTTATAGAAGCATAAAGACAATTTATTGGTTTCCAGTCTTTTAACTCGGGGCCAAAGAATTTTCTATAGGCGGGTAAAGTACTTTTATTGGTTCGCTGTCTTTAGACATGGGGCCATATAATTTTCTATAGGCATCTAAAGAAATTTTATTGGTTCCCAGTGTTTAGACTCAGGGCCACAAAATTTTCTATAGACGGTTAAAGACAATTTATTGGTTCCCAGTCTTTAGACTTGTGGCCGTAGAATTTTCTATAGGCGGGTAAAGAAAATTTATTGGTTCCCAGTCTTTAGGCACAGGGCCATAGATTTTTCTATAGCTGGCTGTAGCTGTCTTTATGGATTTCTATGGCCGACCATAGAGGGCCATGAGGGGTATCACCCCCCATGGCCCTCTATGGTCCATGGGGCCATAGAGGGCCATGCCATGCCTGCCATATAATTTTCCATAGATGACCATAGACCATTTTTGTATGGGATTACGTCCCAAAATTGTTTCTTCGGGACGCTGCGCGCGTTTCGCTTCAGCAGCACCCGGATACAGAGCCTTTGTGTCGACTCTTCTGGGTCACCAAGAGAGAAGAAGCGGGCATTCCTGCCCTTTCCATTTCTTCTCGTTCCATGCGCTTTTTCTAGACCACCTGTTTCTTGCCCGTTCCACCCCTCTTCGCTCCGCGCTTTCTCACACCACCTGCTTCTGCTCCTTTCGTTCCTACGTGCTGGGCCTGTAGTTCAGTTAGCAGCCCGCTTGGCTTCTACGCCTCTGACCGGGGCTCGATCTCTGGCGCCGATTGCCGTTTTCTTCAAGATCGTTTAGAGGTTACGCAGTGCTACAGGTTTCGGCGGCTACGTGGCTCCTGAGGTTGGTTGGTCCTATAAAGCTACAGCTTTAAAAGAGAGTGGTCAGCACAGTGACTGACGGAGATACCAGCTGCGTCCGTTCACAAATCGCTACTAACTGGAGTCATAGCTTATGGCTAGTTTTGAGAAGAGGCTGCTACCCTTGCCGACGCCATTTGTAAAACAGTCGCCAGTGGCACTAGGTACTTTACCCCCCGCAGAACCGGTCCTGTGACCTCAAAATCTCTCCTGTCCACCAAAACTCCACCAGCAAACCGCCCCAGGGGTTTTACTAGTGAAAGATGCAGAACCTGAACCACTGTATTATACACGCGACATTATAGTGAGTTATTGAACAGACTTAGTGCTTAACAGCCTGTCGACAGCATAGCTTAAAGAATGAACCGAGAAGTTGGACGAGAAACTCTAAGGGTAGAGTAGTAACTTGTCTGACTGCATTGCATGTTTGACGTGATTAGCAACAAGCCGCTCCGCCCGTTGGTAAATGCCTTGCCATGCGCGAGACCGCACGACGGCGTTTATTTTCGCTTGACTGACCTCAATGTCTGCTCTCCTCAAAACGACAACTAAAATTCTTGAAATGAAAATAAAAGAAAAAGAAAATCTCTACAATTAACGAAGTCAATTTATAAAATACAAGAAATAAGCAAATAAATAAAAAAAAAGAGAACCGGCAACATGATTAGGATGTGAGCTTACAACCCGCTTTGCAGTGTCCAGATAATGATAGACTTCTTAAAAGTGACGAGAAGGCCGTCATTTCTGTTGCCGTCTTGTCGAGACGTCTGCGAGCATCAGATGTCGCGTCCGGAAATCTGCGTCCCAGATGGGCAGCCGAGCTTCCGTGACTGACCGTCGTTTGTACCCCAAGGTGCACAACCGCTAGGAGAGCTCCGAAAAACGTATAATTAAAGCCATCACGTGAGATAATGCGTTGCACCTAACGTTTTCACATAAACAAAAGCGAGCTCCGATCATTTATCGTTTCTCCGAGGGCCGCTAAACAATTTCTCGTTAAAGCGTCTTCCAATCGAAAGGTTTCTGGCAGAAGTCATTCTAATGGACAAAAATAGCGTGTTTTGATACAGTCGATAGCCCACGAGGAGAGAGAAATATGTATACATATATTGGAAGGGTGAGGTGATTATCCCGTGTGAACTGACAGGATGACTACTTTACATTTCAAGAAGGGGACGAGTAAATGAAAATATGATAAAATATAAAATAATAATGAACAAATATTCAAATGTTTTTGTTTGTCAATTCCAAAAGTGCGCCTTAAAGCATTCGGTTCAGTTGTTTTATTTTTTAGAACATGAATTAATGAGGTAGTTTTTTTTATCCTTTCTAATGTTGAACTCCGTGGAACTGGTGAGCAAGCGTTAGTGTTTCCCGAAAGGAAGACAGGGAACTTGCCAGTTTATTTTGTTTACTTGCGCATAGGCTACACTGCAGACATGTACACGTTACCCAAAAAAAGTAACTAAATACCGTTACTCGTTACTCGCTCAAAAAGTAACTAAATACGTTACTCTTTACCGATTCTCAAAAGGAACGCGTGAGTTACCTCAAAAGTAACGAGTTACTTTCCACGTTACTTTGACGACCAAATACACAACTGTTTTTGTTTCATGGTTTATTGTTTTCTTTTTAGTAGTCATTGCCCTTCAGCAGCAGCTGCCTGTAGAAGTTTTCAT
This sequence comes from Ixodes persulcatus, assembly GCA_013358835.2. NCBI lineage: Eukaryota > Metazoa > Arthropoda > Arachnida > Ixodida > Ixodidae > Ixodes > Ixodes persulcatus. Next base: position 187,617 of record JABSTQ010010674.1, read on the forward strand.
CAGTTATGTTTCCCCGCTTCCTTGAAAATACATCTCCGGCGACGCCGAAGAGTCGTTCTACCGACGCGCTCGAAGGAACGGCAGTGTTGTGCTTCAGGAAGAGCTGGTGAATCTTCGAAAACTGCGCCTTCATTGAGGACAGCGGGTAATGGGTTATGGGCCTCCCCGTGTTTGCAACCTCCGGGTTTACATTCGGTCCGTACCCGTTTCTAGAAGGTTCAACCAACGAACCTGATTGTGCTCGCTGGGTGAAGGACATTCCCAGCTGTAGAGTTCAGTACAGCAACGTTTATCGCTGGACACATCAGTCGAACCGTTCGACTGACGTGTTCAGCGATATACGTTGCTGTACTGTCATACTGGTTAGTTGTTTTTCGGGTTGTCCATCTGCCTTTGTCACAATAGACGCATACTCAGGTTAGAATAAAAACAAGGCCGTTTAAGCGGTGTTGTACACGTTACTCCTCAAAAGTAACAAGATACCGTTACTCGTTACTTGGCCTTCAAAGTAACTAAATACCGTTACTCGTTCCTTTTCTAAAAAAGTAACTAAATACGTTTCTCGTTACCGATTCTCAAAAGGAACGCGTGAGTTACCTCAAAAGTAACGAGTTACTTTCCACGTTACTTTGACGACCAAATACACAACTGTTTTTGTTTCATGGTTTATTGTTTTCTTTTTAGTAGTCATTGCCCTTCAGCAGCAGCTGCCTGTAGAAGTTTTCATCAGTTATGTTTCCCCGCTTCCTTGAAAATACATCTCCGGCGACGCCGAAGAGTCGTTCTACCGACGCGCTCGAAGGAACGGCAGTGTTGTGCTTCAGGAAGAGCTGGTGAATCTTCGAAAACTGCGCCTTCATTGAGGACAGCGGGTAATGGGTTATGGGCCTCCCCGTGTTTGCAACCTCCGGGTTTACATTCGGTCCGTACCCGTTTCTAGAAGGTTCAACCAACGAACCTGATTGTGCTCGCTGGGTGAAGGACATTCCCAGCTGTAGAGTTCAGTACAGCAACGTTTATCGCTGGACACATCAGTCGAACCGTTCGACTGACGTGTTCAGCGATATACGTTGCTGTACTGTCATACTGGTTAGTTGTTTTTCGGGTTGTCCATCTGCCTTTGTCACAATAGACGCATACTCAGGTTAGAATAAAAACAAGGCCGTTTAAGCGGTGTTGTACACGTTACTCCTCAAAAGTAACAAGATACCGTTACTCGTTACTTGGCCTTCAAAGTAACTAAATACCGTTACTCGTTCCTTTTCTAAAAAAGTAACTAAATACGTTTCTCGTTACCGATTCTCAAAAGGAACGCGTGAGTTACCTCAAAAGTAACGAGTTACTTTCCACGTTACTTTGACGACCAAATACACAACTGTTTTTGTTTCATGGTTTATTGTTTTCTTTTTAGTAGTCATTGCCCTTCAGCAGCAGCTGCCTGTAGAAGTTTTCATCAGTTATGTTTCCCCGCTTCCTTGAAAATACATCTCCGGCGACGCTGAAGAGTCGTTCTACCGACGCGCTCGAAGGAACGGCAGTGTTGTGCTTCAGGAAGAGCTGGTGAATCTTCGAAAACTGCGCCTTCATTGAGGACAGCGGGTAAGGGGTTATGGGCCTCCCCGTGTTTGCAACCTCCGGGTTTACATTCGGTCCGTACCCGTTTCTAGAAGGTTCAACCAACGAACCTGATTGTGCTCGCTGGGTGAAGGACATTCCCAGCTGTAGAGTTCAGTACAGCAACGTTTATCGCTGGACACATCAGTCGAACCGTTCGACTGACGTGTTCAGCGATATACGTTGCTGTACTGTCATACTGGTTAGTTGTTTTTCGGGTTGTCCATCTGCCTTTGTCACAATAGACGCATACTCAGGTTAGAATAAGAACAAGGCCGTTTAAGCGGTGTTGTACACGTTACTCCTCAAAAGTAACAAGATACCGTTACTCGTTACTTGGCCTTCAAAGTAACTAAATACCGTTACTCGTTCCTTTTCTAAAAAAGTAACTAAATACGTTTCTCGTTACCGATTCTCAAAAGGAACGCGTGAGTTACCTCAAAAGTAACGAGTTACTTTCCACGTTACTTTGACGACCAAATACACAACTGTTTTTGTTTCATGGTTTATTGTTTTCTTTTTAGTAGTCATTGCCCTTCAGCAGCAGCTGCCTGTAGAAGTTTTCATCAGTTATGTTTCCCCGCTTCCTTGAAAATACATCTCCGGCGACGCTGAAGAGTCGTTCTACCGACGCGCTCGAAGGAACGGCAGTGTTGTGCTTCAGGAAGAGCTGGTGAATCTTCGAAAACTGCGCCTTCATTGAGGACAGCGGGTAATGGGTTATGGGCCTCCCCGTGTTTGCAACCTCCGGGTTTACATTCGGTCCGTACCCGTTTCTAGAAGGTTCAACCAACGAACCTGATTGTGCTCGCTGGGTGAAGGACATTCCCAGCTGTAGAGTTCAGTACAGCAACGTTTATCGCTGGACACATCAGTCGAACCGTTCGACTGACGTGTTCAGCGATATACGTTGCTGTACTGTCATACTGGTTAGTTGTTTTTCGGGTTGTCCATCTGCCTTTGTCACAATAGACGCATACTCAGGTTAGAATAAAAACAAGGCCGTTTAAGCGGTGTTGTACACGTTACTCCTCAAAAGTAACAAGATACCGTTACTCGTTACTTGGCCTTCAAAGTAACTAAATACCGTTACTCGTTCCTTTTCTAAAAAAGTAACTAAATACGTTACTCGTTACCGATTCTCAAAAGGAACGCGTGAGTTACCTCAAAAGTAACGAGTTACTTTCCACGTTACTTTGACGACCAAATACACAACTGTTTTTGTTTCATGGTTTATTGTTTTCTTTTTAGTAGTCATTGCCCTTCAGCAGCAGCTGCCTGTAGAAGTTTTCATCAGTTATGTTTCCCCGCTTCCTTGAAAATACATCTCCGGCGACGCTGAAGAGTCGTTCTACCGACGCGCTCGAAGGAACGGCAGTGTTGTGCTTCAGGAAGAGCTGGTGAATCTTCGAAACTGCGCCTTCATTGAGGACAGCGGGTAATGGGTTATGGGCCTCCCCGTGTTTGCAACCTCCGGGTTTACATTCGGTCCGTACCCGTTTCTAGAAGGTTCAACCAACGAACCTGATTGTGCTCGCTGGGTGAAGGACATTCCCAGCTGTAGAGTTCAGTACAGCAACGTTTATCGCTGGACACATCAGTCGAACCGTTCGACTGACGTGTTCAGCGATATACGTTGCTGTACTGTCATACTGGTTAGTTGTTTTTCGGGTTGTCCATCTGCCTTTGTCACAATAGACGCATACTCAGGTTAGAATAAAAACAAGGCCGTTTAAGCGGTGTTGTACACGTTTACTCCTCAAAAGTAACAAGATACCGTTACTCGTTACTTGGCCTTCAAAGTAACTAAATACCGTTACTCGTTCCTTTTCTAAAAAAGTACTAAATACGTTTCTCGTTACGATTCTCAAAAGGAACGCGTGAGTACCTCAAAGCACGCGTGACTGACCGTCGTTTGTACCCCAAGGTGCACAACCGCTAGGAGAGCTCCGAAAAACGTATAATTAAAGCCATAACGTGAGATAATGCGTTGCACCTAACGTTTTCACATAAACAAAAGCGAGCTCCGATCATTTATCGTGTCTCCGAGGGCCGCTAAACAATTTCTCGTTAAAGCGTCTTCCAATCGAAAGGCTTCTGGCAGAAGTCATTCTAATGGAAAAAAATAGCGTGTTTTGATACAGTCGATAGCCCACGAGGAGAGAGAAATATGTATACATATATTGGAAGGGTGAGGTGATTATCCCGTGTGAACTGACAGGATGACTACTTTACATTTCAAGAAGGGGACGAGTAAATGAAAATATGATAAAATATAAAATAATAATGAACAAATATTCTAATGTTTTTGTTTGTCAATTCCAAAAGTGCGCCTTAAAGCATTCGGTTCAGTTGTTTTATTTTTTAGAACACGAATTAATGAGGTTGTTTTTTTTATCCTTTCTAATGTTGAACTCCGTGGAACTGGTGAGTAAGCGTTAGTGTTTCCCGAAAGGAAGACAGGGAACTTGCCAGTTTATTTTGTTTACTTGCGCATAGGCTACACTGCAGACATGTACACGTTACCCAAAAAAAAGTAACTAAATACTGTTACTCGTTACTCGCTCAAAAAGTAACTAAATACGTTACTCGATACCGATTCTCAAAAAAAACGCGTGAGTTACCTCAAAAGTAACGAGTTACTTTCCACGTTACTTTGACGACCAAATACACAACTGTTTTTGTTTCATGGTTTATTGTTTTCTTTTTAGTAGTCATTGCCCTTCAGCAGCAGCTGCCTGTAGAAGTTTTCATCAGTTATGTTTCCCCGCTTCCTTGAAAATACATCTCCGGCGACGCTGAAGAGTCGTTCTACCGACGCGCTCAAAGGAACGGCAGTGTTGTGCTTCAGGAAGAGCTGGTGAATCTTCGAGAACTGCGCCTTCATTGAGGACAGCGGGTAATGGGTTATGTGCCTCCCCGTGTTTGCAACCTCCGGGTTTACATTCGGTCCGTACCCGTTTCTAGAAGGTTCAACCAACGAACCTGATTGTGCTCGCTGGGCGAAGGACATTCCCAGCTGTAGAGTTCAGTACAGCAACGTTTATCGCTGGACACATCAGTCGAACCGTTCGACTGACGTGTTCAGCGATATACGTTGCTGTACTGTCATACTGGTTAGTTGTTTTTCGGGTTGTCCATCTGCCTTTGTCACAATAGACGCATACTCAGGTTAGAATAAAAACAAGGCCGTTTAAGCGGTGTTGTACACGTTACTCCTCAAAAGTAACGAGATACCGTTACTCGTTACTTGGCCTTCAAAGTAACTAAATACCGTTACTCGTTCCTTTTCTAAAAAAGTAACTAAATACGTTACTCGTTACCGAAAATAGTAACTAGGTACAAGTAACTCGTTACTTGTAACGCGTTACGTACATGTATGCTACACTGACAGTGCGTAGCGTGTCTATGACGGCGCAATTCTCACAGAGAAGAGAGTCCGGCTGGCCGGGTTCAGACAGTATCCCGTTGAGGCTACGTTGAGTTGTATTCGATGGAGAGTAGTTTTTGTCTGGCATCTAAGACAGTGGGGTGGACGAAAGGCGAGGAAACGGTCAAGGCTGTCCAGGTGTCTTTAATAATGAAGCGGATTCTTCTATATAGGAAATTTATCAGGGCCTCGAAAATACGGTTGGTTCTGGCCTCGGCGTCTGCTCGTGGGAACAGGGTTACTAAACCGGATTGAAGTCGGTGAGCATCCTTGGCTGCTAAATCAGCAATGCCATCGCCTTATACACCACAATGGCTTGGAATGTATTAGAGTATCGCCATTTGGCTCCGGGCAAACTTTTTAACCTGAGCAATACCCTCAACTCTGACGTCCTTGATTGCAGCAGATTTTAGGTTCTAATGAGCAGCCGTATAATTGGTAGGAATGGACCCATGACGTGATTTTCTGGCCGAAATAATGCGAAGTGTTTTTTTAATGGTCCACTAATAATGCTGCTAGCAATTGTATTGTATGACTGAGTTTCCGAGAATGTCTTGTGAATCGATGGTTTTACGAGGCTGTAACCGGAGCTTCCATCAGTACAGGACCCGTGGGAATAAACATGCATTAGCGAACTTTGTTGCACACAAATTGCTTCAAGATAAAGTGGTTTCAAATTCAATACGCCGAACGGAGTAAGCTTACTCTTTTTAGTTTGTATTGAAGCATGGTTAAAAGCGCTAAAAAGACGTACACAAGATAGAAGACAAACACGGGCGCTCTTGTGTACGTCGTTTTAGCGCTTTTAACCATGGTTCAATACAGTCAACACCAACTAGCCCAACAACAAGTTCTATTACAGTTCTTTTTAGTTTGTTCGGGGGGGGGGGGGGGGGGGGCTGTAGCTCCGGAATATCTGTCGCTATGTCAATTATTGACTAGGTTCACGGTGGTCCAGACGAGAACTTTGCTGGTATCAAGTCTCAAGGAATCTCCAAACTGGCAAGATTAACCAGTTGACCGAATTCAGATGCGCTTCTGCTATCTGAGATGTCTGCAAGGTGGTGATCTTTATGCTGTGTAAAATGACGAAGATGGGTTCGAAGGGTTTATAGCAGAACAAAGTCACCGACAGGAATAGTTCCTTCCTTAACTAGCCATAGACAGGCTCGTATAGGGCTTGGGCCTGATTGCCATCAAGCACTATAGCTCTTATATTTGTGAGGCACATCCTGGGAAATACAGGCGGACTGCACCGAAGAAAGCCGACAAAAAGAGCGTTATATAAATGGCTAAGAGAAGCTTAGAGGCACCCTAGATATTGCCGCTTATAAATCGCAGGAGCTGGGCATAACCCTAAAATTGCTTTCTTTTTTATTTGATTAATATGTTGTGTTTCCGTTAAAGGTTGGTCTAGAAGAAGACCAAGAAATTTGTGAGTTTCCAAATATGATATATATAGGGCGATTATGAATAGTGAGCTTATATCTGAGGGTACTCTTCCTAGCAGAAAGCACTAGCTGCGGACATTTATGAGTGGACAAGACACGAATAAACAACTATAGTATAGTGTTTTGTGAGTGCCACTACAAGAATGAGCTGAAAAGAAGGCATCCTAAGCTTTAATTTACTCTGAGAATGCTACTCACTTTATATATATACTTACGTGTGCATACAACCAGCGACGGTTCGTAAGGTAACACTTTCAAAGCCTGCAAAGATTGATTTATTTTCTCGATGGCCTGTGCGCCAAACCCAAACTCTTTATTGACGCGAAGAGTCGTCTGGAAAAGATCAGTAGCTTCTAAAGTTATGTACAGTGCCTCAAAATACCAATGCCCAATTCGACGGACAAATATAAAGTGTCCCGACTGAATTTCCTTTGACAAGGGCCACAATGCTTGCAGTGATAAAATAAATTAACCTTTCATTCATTTTTTTATCTAAAAATAAAGTGCCTGTGACCACAGTGGGCTCCGCACCGCCGCACAAACTTCCTCGGCGGATGGGTCTTTTAGATTGTGGGAGACTATACCTTTTTCTAGAGCGTTTTAGTTTATGATCGAACTTCAATAATAACAATCTCCCGTATCTTCTCTTGTAATGCAAAAATATAAGTGCAAATTCTGGCATTTGAAGTAATAACTAATTTATACGATCCGATTTTATAAAGGTTGAGTCTAAAAAAGACAAAAGTCCAATTTATGATAGAACATATTCTTGCGTCAGTACAACACTCGTTCTGCCCACACAAAAATATCTTCACCAAAACGGCGACATAAAGTGTTATAAGTAACACGGGCTAATTTATTCCCCGGTTACTTTCCGTCTGCCGTAAGATAAAGACGGAAACATGCAGCGTTTTCTTCGTTTTTCAACCTTAAAAGGGCTCTTTTTGTTGAGGTGCAGTGTGTCACGGGCTCGCAGCAGTGGCAGCAGCCGTACGTTAGTTTCCTAACGACTCGCCAGGGGGCGGGATGCCCACACTCCCTTTAACACCCCTGTCGCCATCTGCCGGCGAGACTTCAAACGCGCCGCTACTTTGCACCTCGTACTTTACCTCGGTTACATTAGGGGCCCTCACCTCGTGCCTTTCGCGTGGCGCGTGCGCGCGCGCGAAGCTCGGAGGACACTTATCGTTTCACTTTAGGATGGACTGGGGCGGATGCTACGAGCCATAAAAAACAATCCAATGATACGTGAGTGCGCTTAGCTTCCGCTCCGGTCCACCATAAGGTGAAGCGGAACACACCCGCGCCGGCATGGGGAAAAGCCGCGTAGAACCGGTGTTTACACACAGCCCTGGATACGCGCACGGCCGCAAACACGGCCCCGCTCGCTGTAACGGGCTTTTGTTCTCCAACAGCCGAGCTTTTCCTTTTATTTTTGGCAACGTTTCGCCGCTGCGGCGTGAGTAAACGGTGCCTTTAACGGGAAGAGGCGTTGAAAGGGGGGCGTGGTCGCGGGTTCGGCGCGAATTAACGGACAGGCCTGCACGGTAGGACCCGGCGTGAAGGTGTCGGGCACTAAAGTTGGCGCTCGAGTGGACTGCCACGCCTCCGTGAAACAATGATGGGGAAAGGAGGTTGTAAGTTACGCCAAATCCTTAGTTACGGGGACGCATCTCACTCCTCGAAAATGTAATGGCCTGGGCGCCGACACTCTTTGAGTAGTTAGAACGGCTGGACACACGCAGCCTCGGTATTTTTCCTTTTAAAATGGAGGGATGGGTGCTGTTGTTTCTGGTGATTTAAACCAGAAAGAAGAGGCCGGTTACGTAAACTGAAAACCGTATTTGTTGATGTTGCCGAATGGATCCCTTTTGGATTCGCTTGCCTTTCTTTGGCTTACCGAGCAGCTTGCAAAAATATCGAAACTGAAATCGAAACACAACATTCCCCCCTACCCTAATGACTGAAGCAAACAACTTAGGCGTGGTGTGAAAAAAGGAAGAAGGTAAAATTGAAATACAAATGATGTTCAACACTTTCAACAGTTCACTGTCAGTTCCGGTAGCGAGGGGGCTTGAGCCCTCTTGAAGCTCTAGCAGAGTATAGACTGGCTGTCTCTTAACGGTCGTCTTGTCCAGCCGTTCCGATGCTTTGTCCTGCTTGCTCTGGGCTGTCTTCATCTGGACGATGGAGACCGTCATCTTCATCGTCCTCTTTATTGTGCCACTTTAGGTCAGCGTTTATCTTCTTAAAGAAGCTCGCGTTTCGAGTTATGTCTATTTCTCGTCGTCTCGACGTGATCTTCGATCCTTGAACCTTTGTCACACGTAGGGGTCTGGGTCGAAGTATGGCGTTAGTTTGTTCTTCTTTTGTTTGCACAGTAGACGTCAGTTGCCACAAACATTAAACGGAAAATAGATGCCTGGAGTGCGCGAAACCTTTCCATTTTTACTAAGGCTGCCGTGTGCAATATTTTCCTTACGTCTAAACTTATGTACGTGTTACAAGTCCTCCACTGTGCCCGCCCACGTATACAGGCGTTCTATCGACTTTTCGCGACTTTCATTTGGAGTTCCTCGTGGGAACGGATGAGGCGAGACAATTTATTCCTCCCCATTGAGTGTGGAGGGTTGGGTCTTGCCCACTTATTTGTCCGTCAACTCGTATCTAGATTATTTTTCTTTAGGAATATCAGACATCCGCTACTGGCCTCGCTAGTTCAGACGAAGCTTGCGCCGCATCTGCCCTTTTTGATAGTTTCAACGACGGATGACGTTTCGTGTGTTTTAAGAGGATTTTGGAAAGAAGTTGTAGACACGTTGTTGTTTTTAAATGTCCGGTTTTCTTTGGAATACTTGTTTAGTGTTTCTAGAAAATGTTTGTCTCAAGCCTTAGTTGAAAATTTTTTCACACTACCGATTTATAGATCAAGGTTTAATGACAGCCCTGGACAGGACGTTTTGAAAAGAGTTAAAAAGATGTGTGTATCGCCTACTGCAAAAACATTTTTCTTTCAATTACACACTTCCACACTTCCGGTTAAAGCGTGGCTACAGGAAAGAGGGTTTTTCGTTCCATGGTCTATTAACTGTCGATTATGCAACAAACCGGAAACCATTGAACACTGCTTCATATACTGTGATGACGCAGTGTATTTTTGGGACGTTCTCCAACGAACACTGAAAAAGGATATCGACTTCACAGAACACAGTATACGATTTCTCCCCGTTGAACAACATGGAGTTGTGCCTTACGATTTATTTATGCTTCTTGGGCTGCATAGCTTGTGGAAGTGCCGGATGATCGACAGAAATGCCGAACAGCCCCGTACCACCAGATCGCTTTTCATTGAAGAGGTAGCGAAAGTGCGGAGTGTGTACGAGGCCCGCCCACCGGTGCCAGATTGGTTTAGCCTCTTTGACGCGTGCTTAAACCTACCGCACTTTTAGATTGTGTAAATATGTAAATATTGCTGTTTATGCGTTGGGTGAATGGTAAACTCTAGCCAATGTAACCTTTTACTTTGTACAGGACTACTAAAGATGTGTGTTTGTCGCCCCACGTGATTCACGTGCGCGTGTGTGAGATTCTGGTGACTGGTGGCCTGTGCCTGTGCTCCATTGGTTAGCATGTGTGGGTGGGACTCTACGTGCCATGTTGTGTGAGGTGGACTGTGACTTTTGGACCTTTTGTGTTGTTTGTGTGTGTACTGTTGGACTTGGCTGAATAGCTATTAGTGAATTTCCATTTATTAAAGAAAAAAAAAAAAGTGCGTGCGTGGCCGAATGGTTACCGCGCCTGACTGTCGCGGGGAAGGTCTAGGTTCGATTCCAGTCAGTGGAATGTCCTTTCATTTATTCTTTCAACTTGGCGCTCCGGCTGTTTCGCCGACTTCAACGCCCACGACGCTCTGTTGTTATCTTCAGTTTCCTTTTTGTATTGGGCATAAGTTCGTGCCATCAAACATCTATTTTATTTAGTTATCATCGCCTCATCACTTCTCATTCGTGACATTGTTGGTGGAGGTGCGGGGTATCGCATTCTATGCCCCTGAAGCGTACCCCTCCGAAGACGCCCCGGCCAAGTGAAGTGCTCAGCCCCGGGAGACTAACTACCCTTAGCAGAAGACTCCAACATCCGAGCAAGCTGCTGCACCGAAGACCAACCCCCGGAATTTCGACCCCTGCCGCAGAAGCCAAAGAAGAAGACCGCGACGATAACTACCCCCGCCCGTCATCATCCTTCCCGTCACTCCCCGTACTTTGACGCCCTTTCACGGCGAAGCCCACGAGGACGTAGAAGACTGGCTGCATCATTATGAACGTGTAGCCCGCCACAACAGGTGGACGGATGAACACCGCCTCCATAACCTTTACTTCTTGCTTGAAGGCACTGCGAAGCACTCGTATGAGAACCACGAAGCCTCCTTTACTTCGTGGGAGCCATGCGCCGCCAAATTTAAGCGGACATGGATCAACTACCACCGTCGGCAACGAGCGGAGGACCTCCTTCACACAAGGGTGCAAGGCCTTAACGAAAGCGTAACAAGCTTTGTCGAAGATGTCCTGCATCTAAGTGCCAGAGCCGACCCAGAGGCCGCCGAGGAGAAGAAACTTCGTGCTCTCATGCGTGGCGTGAAGAGCGAAATTTTCGGAGGCTTGGTACGCAATCCCCCAATGACTGTCGACGGTTTTGTAACCGAAGCCACCAATATCGAGCGTGCACTGACGGCCCGAGCAAGGCATTATCACCGACTTGCCGGCGCGCCTACTGCTCCAACCGTCGCAGCTTCCCTACTGGACCTGAATACCCGTGGTGTCGACAGCCTTCGGGGGATCGTCCGGGATATCGTCCACGAAGAGCTCCGCAAGATCCTACCTGCTGCAGATCGCTCATCTTCACCTTCACTCGCCGAGGTCACCTGAGAGGAGGTGCAGCGAGCCTTCCAGCCCGAGACTCCCGTCACCGTAGCAGCACAGGAGGAGCCAGCTCTAGGCTACGTCGCAATGGTCCGACGAGCACCACCAGCGCCGCGTACATACATGACGCCTCCCCGACGTGAACCTCCAGCGCCACGGTACCCCCGGCGACAGGAAGATCGGGCGCACCTTCGCCCGGAACCAGCTGCGGCAAGAAAGACCAACGAGTGGCGGACGGCCGACAGGCGACCGCTAGGCTACCACTGCGGTGAGGCTGACCAAGCCGGACTCCGGGCGCCTAAAGGCCCGACCACATCAGCGTTGCGGAGGCTCGCCGCGCGACGCTGGCAGCCGCAGGCTGCCAACCAAAGCCAGTTTTTGCCGTCAGCGTCTCGCCGCTCGGCGGCAGCCAAGCAATTTGCCCGTGCGCGGTTGAGGGGTGGCCGTTTCTTGCCGCAGAAGAAACAATCCATTGGGAGGTGGTGTAGATGGTGACGCTGCGATGCCATGGCAACGCGCAAGCTGGTTCTCCGCGCGTCTTTCACGTCGCAAAAGGAGCGCAGCGTTGTTTCATTTCTTCTGCTATCCCTATTTCCCCAATGCCTTTCCCAACAAAGCGGTTCCTCGAAACCGTGCGACTGTTTCCCTTTTTATATGACAAGATGCCGCCAGACTACTTAGATAAGGGCGCTAAGAACAACCGCTGGGAAATTATAGGAGAGGAATTCGGAATTACAGGTGAGTTTCTCCGTGGCACTTGTTGCATGTCGCGTGTCCACACGCGACATGCAACATCCGTCAAAACATGTTGTGACGGATGTCGTGTTGATTTGGTGACACTCCCGGAAGTAGCCTTCATCTCTGGCGCGCAGCGGGGGCAGTAAAGCCTGTCCTTCGGTGTTTCGGTAGAACCAACTCGGCCCGACCCAAAACCTACGTCCCCTTCCCTTCAGAGTGCGGCTACTTAGCAAGGTCAACGAGCAGGCTAGGATAATCACATTCGCGCTAATCACCAGGTCATCATGGACACTTACCATGCAGGCAGCGAGTGCTGTTTCGATGCTGATATATGCGAAAGATGAGAGTCGAAACGGAAGTATCTAACGAAGAGCAGACGACGAAAGAGCGGGAAATCTGACGGGAGGTGCGATCGCGAGAGCCAGTGCTGTCACGTGACGCCCGCAAAACGGAGGCCAATGTGGCCTCCTCGGCGCCGACCGGCGGCGTCGTTCACGCTAGTGTGGTCAGGCCTTAGAGCTGCGTTCTAAAACGTGCAATTTCCGTACTAACCTGCAACAATATGGAAACCATTTTTTCTGAACTACATTGGGGCCAAGGGGGCCACGTTGAACTTCGGAAATAACTTTTTTACCGCTTATGGAATTCGGAAAAACAGTTTCTTTGAGTGACCAAACAGAAACACACCCACACACCCACACCTACACTCCCCCCCCCCCCCCACCCCACACACACACACCACACACACACACACACACACACACACACACACACACACACACACACACACACACAGAGAGAGAAAGAAAAAAAAACATTGCACGTTGTGCAGCGAGTTCTCGTGCGTTGCAGCCGGTGTTCCTGCCTGGGACGTGGGTACTGCTTAGGATCAACATCCGCTACTTCGGGCATGCGGTCTGCATTCTTCACGGAAATCTCGGTTCGAGGAAGTGGGAATGTTTTTTTGTTTTTTTGATACTACTGGTGACTTTTCATGAGAACTTCCCGCGTTGAAATCATTTTTGTTGTTGCAAGCGCCTTCCCGCAATCCTTTCCCATTTTGAAGTTTCAAATCAAAAGTCATTCTTGGGTGTCTCAGTTTGGGTACGCACTTCACGATATAGAAACCACGATTTTACAAATACTAAGGTCGACCAAATGACACATGAACCTCACAGTTCACTTCTTGTTTCGAGCTTTCAGAGGGAAGTAGCTCTGAAGGCGGTCGCAGAGGCCCCCCCCCTTCCCCCATGTTTTTGTTGTAAGTTTTGATCAAAGCTGGCCTAGGGACAGTAATGTAAGCGGTAAGCCTTATCGGTCTTCGACCAGCGCTTGCAACTTTCCTTGGACTCCGTAGAATACACCGCGGACAGTAGACTCCCCCCCTTCTTGTCGAGCCACTTCCCAAGTGAGAGGAAATAAGTTTCCCTGACAAACCCAGCATGAGTACATCTTCCGGTCGCAGACATCGTTTATCCGGAGGCGATTTGCGTTTACCTCACCGGGAATTCTGTTCAGCAAGGCCGCGTCTGTAGCATCAAAGCCCCTGTGCTTGAGCTCATCCAGTAAAGATGAACTGTAGTTCATCTTTACTGGATGTATGTAGTAGGGGTGTGCGAATAGTCGCAATTTTTAAAGAACGAATCGAATATTACCCTATTCGATTCATTAATCGAATCAAATAATAATTTTCCAAAGTTTCGAATATTTTTTGATAATTTTCGAATGGTCGTTATGGTGTCGCGCAGCGATATTCTATTTCAGGCGACCCACAACGCGCCGGCGCGTCTGCCATACGTGCCGCAAGATGGCAATACGTACCCTCTTCTTCTAGGCAATGCTCATCATCATCACTAGCCTCAGTTTCTCTCTATTCGTACGTTGCTGTTGCCTCCACTTTCGCAATTCATGGGTAAAGTACTTCCAAAATGTAACTTAATTACAATTAGAATTACATTGCTTCAAAAGTATTTTAACTACAATTACAATCACTACTACGTGAAAAGTAATTAATTACAATTACACATTACTCTTCAAAAGTAATGCAATTTCTTTACAATTCCTTATTTATGAGAGCAACCCAACTTGGGCCATATAACTTTATTGAAACGAGTTGCATAAAATGCAACACATTTATTCATTCCTTGCCCCAATGTTCGCTGCATAAATGTCACGTATTGTACTTTTCTTTTATGAATTTTGTTAAATTCATGATAGCACTTGACAGTTTGGGGCAATGGAGTACTACGTTCTTATATTTTTAATAAATAATAATAAATTAGTTCATATGCTGGAAGACGCCAGATCGCTAAAGAAAAAAAAATTGGGTTGACAGAAAGTTTGTTAGCCAGACAAATGAAAATGCGACAATTAGTCATATATGAATATTTTACAAGTAATAATATAAAACTAGAATCCGCAGGCGATAATACGACCCCATTCACATAGAAACATCATGTTATGGTAAATTACTTACATTGAGTGGAAATTATAATGGCTCAGAAATATATAAGAACCGAATCGTTGGTGACAACAATGTTCACAGATACGAGGTCAGTCTCCAAAATGCTTATGAAAATATTATGCGCAGTAAATCCAGCAGAAAATAAACTTGAAATCAATGCAGATACAAATTTGCGACAGTATTAAAAAAGAAAACGTAAAAAACTGGCAAAAAAAAAAACAAGAAAAAAAAAACGTTATAAACAATTAACATTTCCAAGCTCGGCTGAAAGCGGAAGCTTCATTTTTGTTTCTTTCAATATTCTGGCATGTTTACGCTATTGTTTTCTGTTTGCACCGCAGACGGCGCTACACGGCGCCGTTGAGCTAGGCTCCAAAGAGGACTGTCTCTCACCCCGCAGGGTAAGCAACAAACAAGGCGACGCTATTTTGTTGTGCGTGTGTGTGTGTGTCTATGTGTGCAAGTCACGAGTGTGTCACCGGGCGCAAGGTCGCTTGTGCGAGCGCTGAGGTTTTCAGAGAGGTTCCGTTGGCGCCGCGAAGTCTTGCAAAAGTAATTGTAATTGTGCCTGAAATTTTGAAGTACTGACGCTAAAACGTTATTAAATAATAATTACAATTTCTTCTAGTTTAATGTAATTAATTACAATTACAAATTACCAAAAAGTAATTAAATGGCAGTAATTGAAGTATTGTAAATTAATCACTACCAAAGTAAGAAGTTTGTCGCACGAGGCTGATCGTGCACGCTTTCGGAAACGTGTCGTGGAGACGTTTCAGAACTCGTTGCAACGCCGCTCAGCGAATTAGAAGTAGTTGAAGCGGGAAGTTCTTCGAAGAGAAAGCGCAGCGGACTGTGGAAGTTCTTCGATGGCTCCTGCGTAGCTTCGCTCAAGTGCCTTGTATGTGGCGCCATCCTGAAAACGCCAAAGAACACGACGACGCCCTTTTTGAATCACTTGAAGCGTCATCCAGGGGCCCGCCAGAAATATGAAAGCGCAGCTGCTGCGGCAGAGCAACGTTATGCTCCAAAGTTCGAGGACGGAAGTATGAGGCCGGCTTTTAAGCCCCGACTGAGTAATTAGGGCGTTCGCGCCAAGGCACTAACAAAGAAAATTGGCTGCTTCATCGCAACTGGATTGCACAGCCAGACGGTCGTAGAGGAACCAGCTTTTCTGGAGCTGATAAAATGTGCAGTGCCTGAGTACAACGTTCCTTCTGGAACGACGTTCTCGAGGACTATCGTGCCGGAAATTTGCGATGCTGCTAGGTATCCTCTCCACACTTTGCTGCACAGCGTCCTAATGAATGGCGTGGGGTGTATCGCAATCACCACTGACGGCTATACGTCACGAGCTTGCGACAGTTATGTGCCAGTGACGTACCACGTGCTGAGTGAGGACTTCGTGTCTTACAGTTTTGTGCTTGCGTGCCGCTGCATGCGTGAACGACACACTGCGGAGAATCTGCGTTCTCTTATCGAGGACGTCGTTGAGGAGTGGGGCATACCTCTGACGCTTTCTTGCTTTGTGGTCACTGATAACGCTCGGGACTTCGTTTTTGCGATTGCCCGAACGCCGTGGGTGCACATTGCATGTTTTGCACATACCTTGCAGCTTTGCGTTCAAGATGCCAAAAAAGAAACCAAGAGGTTCGCAAATACGTGCCCCAAAGCGCGAGCCATGGTGGGGCACCACAAACGGAGCAGTAGTGCAAGGGCATGAGTGCAATATATACAAAAGAGGATGGGCATTGAAGTTCCTTTTGAGCTGGCACAAGATGTACCCGCAAGATAGAATAGTGAGCACGCCATGCTGGCACGCTAGCTGAAGCTCAAGGCCGCTGTTGAGTTAGACCTGGCAGAAATCGATACTGTTGAGAACTTGACCACGGACAAATGGCGTCTTGTAATGACCTTGGTGTCAGTGCTGCAACCAACTGAAGAAGCCACAACAGCTGCTTGGGCCGACAAGATGTACCCGCAAGATAGAATAGTAAGCACGCCATGCTTTCACGCTTGCTGAAGCTCAAGGCCGCTGTTGAGTTAGACCTGGCAGAAATCGATACCGTTGAGAACTTGACCACGGACAAATGGCGTCTTGTAATGACCTTGGTGTCAGTGCCGCAACCAACTGAAGAAGCCACAACAGCTGCTTGGGCCGACAAGATGTACCCGCAAGATAGAATAGTAAGCACGCCATGCTGGCACGCTTGCTGAAGCTCAAGGCCGCTGTTGAGTTAGACCTGGCAGAAATCGATACCGTTGAGAACTTGACCACGGACAAATGGCGTCTTGTAATGACCTTGGTGTCAGTGCTGCAACCAACTGAAGAAGCCACAACAGCTGCTTGGGCCGACAAGATAGAATAGTAGCACGCCATGCTGGCACGCTTGCTTGCAGCTCAAGGCCGCTGTTGAGTTAGACCTTGGCAGAAATCGATACCGTTGAGAACTTGACCACGGACAAATGGCGTCTTGTAATGACCTTGGTGTCAGTGCTGCAACCAACTGAAGAAGCCACAACAGCTGCTTGGGCCGACAAGATGCACCCGCAAGATAGAATAGTAAGCACGCCATGCTGGCACGCTTGCTGAAGCTCAAGGCCGCTGTTGAGTTAGACCTGGCAGAAATCGATACCGTTGAGAACTTGACCACGGACAAATGGCGTCTTGTAATGACCTTGGTGTCAGTGCTGCAACCAATTGAAGAAGCCACAACAGCTGCTTGGGCCGAGTCTTTCCCAACACTTCCGTGGTTGTTCCACTTGTTCACTGTGTGAAGATGTTGCTTTTTGAGGGCGCAAGTGGAACGTAAGACAAGGTGTTTTCCCAGAATCTTCTCAGATCAGTGAAAACAAGGTTCCTGGACGTAAGCACACAGGCAACTCATGCCATTGCCACCTTTTTTGATCCCCCATTTAGAGGCATCTGCTACAACAAGGAAGAAAAAGAGAATGTAGAGTTCCTACTAAGTACAATGCTTCAGGATGTTCCTGACTTAACACAGCTCACGTCCGAATAAAGTTGCGCCGAACAGCAATCTCAAACCAGTGAGCTGCCTTTAGTGTGGAAGATATTGAACAGCTTGGCATTGTCGACGAAGAATGATGCACCAAGTTGACACTTCAAGAGGTCTACGACTACCTTCAGTCTCTAGTTTTGCCACGTACCGACAGCCCATTTCACTGGTTGCAAACTGTAGGCAAAGAAAAGTATAAGACCCTCGCATTTGAGGCGCGACAATACCTGGCAATTAACGCAACCCAGGTTGCAAGCGAGTCTTCTCAAGGTGCTCGAACACTGGAACAAACCAACGAGAGCCGCCTGCTAAAAAACACGTGGAAAAGCTTGTTTTTTTTTTTCTCCATGGGAACTATACTCTAAAAAATGTCTGCGCGTCTACTTACCCGCAGAACACTCGAAAAGCCAATCATTGCAATCTACGAAATCAGCTAAGCAAATGATGAGGTGCAACACCTATTTAGACCTCAAAATTAGGTCTACGCTGTGGCATTACGCAATGCAAGCATGACGCTTTGGATTGCGTAATGCCACAGCGCAGACTTCATTTTTAGGTCTAAACGGATGTTCCGCCTCACTGTTCGCTGAGCTGATTTCCTAGCTCGCAGAGATTGGCTCTTTCAGTGTTCTGTGGGTAAGTAGACGAGCAGGCATTTCTTGGAGCTTATAAGTACCTCAAGCAGACGTAACAAGCCTTGTCATTTTCTGATCAGCTAAAAATAAGATGTCTATAGTCGGTTACAAGTCAAGAAGGTAGCGGCAAATGCCCCTCAAAGGGAATCATATATCCCTCCGCCACCTCCGCATCCAATAGCGTCCCATCGTTTCCGTGACGTTGCGGCCAACGCGCGAGGAGGGTCGTGCCTTTCTGTACATATTTGCTTTATCTCTCGACTTTGACTTAGCATTGTGGAAGCCACGAGAGGGAGATTAAGTCTTCCCCCTTCCGATGGAAACAAAGACGACTTTCGGGGATTAGCTTCCCCCTCCGATTGATACAAAGGCTGCTTTCAGGGGCTCGGTTCCTTCTCCGATGAATACAAAGGTCGCTTTCTTAAAAAGTGGGGGTCGGAGATAAGTTGGCACCACTCTGTGGCCATTATCTATCGATTGAAGCGGAACAAGGAGCGTTTCCAGTGAACTCTTCTTTCGATTGCGGAGGGATTTGAAACCGGCGCACCACGCTTGTGGGAGGAGCTTCTCCTACCTTCTTAACTTGTAACCGACTATAGTGTACTGTCTCGCCTCACTCACATATGGCTAGTGAAAAGAAATCGGATAAGGTGTAAGATTCCTCTTTTTTTTTTCCTTTTATTTCCGCGCGAGCTGTGATTTTATGTTTAGCATCCGCGGGAAACTTTTGATATTCTGTTTAACATTCTATCAATTTAGTATCTTTTGTCTCTTTTTAATTCTATATCGTTGAACAATTATTTTAAGAAACATTTTGAAAATAATAAAATAATTTTATAATTAGTACTCTTCTTTAGTACCAGTCTACTTACTATTCGAAAATTAGTCGAAAATTATTTGATTCATATTCGTATTCGATTTGGGGCCTCAATTATTCGATTCGTATTCGATTCGGTATTAAAAATCACTATTCTCACACTTCTAGTATGTAGTATGCTACGATAGGTTAAAAGACCTTTACGGCACAATTTTCTTCGAAGTGCCGGAACTGACCCGATTCCAGCATCTGGACTCTGTGCACCTGGCGCTGTAATTCAGAATCGGTGCTACGTGGTTGAATTCGCCATTCTTGCCCAATGTATGTACGATATGGTTCTTGGTTACGACGTTTTAAAAGCATCCGAGGCGATCATCGACTTTTCTACATTTAAACTGTACACAACTGCAAATCCTTATGCCTACCACCCTCATTGCCAAAGCGACTTCAAACTCTGCACGATCGACGACATTCAGCTAGCACCACGCACAACCTCTGTATTCGAGGCACAAGTATTTTCACCCTCCTCCGGACACGTTTGTTTGTTTTTTATTTGCATCAAGTACAACGTACAGGATACTGGAGGCTTGTGGAAAAAGCTCTCACAAGGCCAGCTTGACAATGCCACATTCCTCCCCCCCCCCCGCATTGGCATTTATGCAGACACTAAAAAAATAATCAACATAACATACAGTTTACAGCATTAACATATAAAAACAAACATAAAGGGAATAAAGGGAAGCAACAATGGACACAGTCAACGTACGTCACAACAACGCAATCGAAGGATATCTGGAAATCCTCCTAGAACCTCGCCACGGCGTTGCGTAAAGGAATAATTTTGCCCTATAGTATTACTACTCTCTCTTCTGGACATGTCACCCTGTCAGCTACCAACATAACTGACGAAACTGTCATTCTTTCCCAAAGGGTTTTCTCTTGCTATCGTTCAACCGCCCCAGAACGCCGACATACCTGCTGTAATTGAAGACCATTCGCCAAGGGCACCTCACTCACACACATGCGTGTCATATCCCGTGACCTATGGAATATAATCAATAATTCATTGCTATCACGTGAAAAACAGCAGCTTTTCGACCTTCTAGCTAAAATTTCGTTGCTTCGTTCAAGGGTTTGGGGCAACTGCTGCGCCTTTGCATCAACTGCTTCAGACCACCGTGCCCTTCAAATGGAGCCAGGCTTGCGCAGCTGCTTTCAGTTCACTACAAAAAGCGCTCACAACACCACCTATTTTATGCCACTTTGACCCTGTGGCTGCTACATCCATACATACTGGCGCCAGTGGTCACGGCTTGGGAGCAGTCTTTCTGCAGCGACACAGTCCAACATCCTCCGATCAAGTCATTGCGTACTCCAGTCGAACATTAACAAGACCCAAAGCAAATTATTAAACCGCCGAACGTGAATGTCTAGTTGTTGTATGGGTTGTAGCTATATTTCCTCCGTACCTTTATGGCCGCCACTTCAACAGTGTGACCGACCATCACGCACTTTGCTGGCTTGCAACAATAAAAAAATGTGCACGGCTGCCTGGGGCGTTCGATCCTCCGCCTTCACGAGTATGATTTTACTGTTACATACAGGTCTGGCAGCCGGCACAACGATGCCGATGGACTCTCACGCTGCCCTTTACCCCCAACGCCCATCCTAAAATCGTCTCCTTCCGACATCCCAGCCTGTTATGTCCTCGCCACCCTCTCTACCGACACCTTTTTTTCCGCCCAGCGCTCGGATATCTGGGTACGACCTATTATTTTGCACGTTGAGGGCACTCAAACAGCTAATAAGCGCCGATTCCTCCAAAAGGCACAACATTTCACTATCATTGATGGTCATATCTTTACCGACACAACTCCATGCCCGAACGCCGGCAATGGCTCCTTGCTGTCCCTTCCGAACTCCGTCACATCGTCCTCAAGTCGTTGCACGACTATCCCACTGCGGGCCACCTAAGCCTCTTCAAGACTTACGCCAGAATACGAAACCACTTCTTTCGGCAAGAAAAGTATCGCAGCGTTTACAAATACGTTCGCACGTGTCCACAGTGCCGATTACGCAAGCCGTCCTCATCTCTTCCCACCGGTTCACTTCAACCCCTTACCCCACCACACAAGCCTTTTGAAGTAGTTGGCATAGACCTCCTTGGACCTCTGCCTGTGTCCACCGCTCATAACCGATAGATTATCGTCGCCATCGACCACGCAACAAGCTGCGACGAAGCTGCTCCTCTCCTCGATGCGACAGCAGCAGCGATTGCATCCCTCCTGCTCTATAACATTGTAGTCCGTCATGGTGCCCCATGAGTCCTCGTTAGCAACCGCGGACGTTCCTTTCTAAGCCAAACCGCGAAGGCTTTACAAAAGGCTTGTAATGTCAAGCATCGCATGACTTCCCCGTACTACCCTCAGACAAACGATTTCACTGAGCGCTTTAACCACACCCTTTCGGACATGGTTTCTATGTGGGGAACTCACAACATTTGGACTGGGACAAAATTCTACTGTTCGTCACATCTACCTGTAATATGGCAATTCATTTCACCACTGGCTTATCTCCATTTCAGCTAGCGTATAGCCGAGACCCGGCGTCAACACTGGACACCACCTTTCCCTCCCCAAATGGATATGACCAGGACGCTTATTCGCGACCCCAACGAACTATAGGGAGCGCGCTGTTCAGGCGAAATAGCGGACGAAAAGAGGTCGTTTTCGTCGTTCAGTACGCGGACAACCATAAATTTCTTGCACTGCAGGGTAAAAGCGGTGTGACATATGAAAGCAAAGCGATTTTTCGACAGTAGAAACCTTCCTCTAGTCAGTGCGGATGAATGACACGGCGGAAGCACGAAAATAATTACTGGAAACGATGTTTGTTTCTATGCTGCCCACAAGAACTAAGCAGCGATAGCAGACGACAGAGTCGAAACAACCTCCTCTCCTGAGCTTCTCGGCGTTGCCGCTACGTGGCGTCGATTTCGCTGGAGTCGCCAATATCGATCAAATTGCCTCCCGTACCGAAACCTGTCGTCGAGTTTCACGCGCCCGAACGCTGGAACACCAACAAGCCTCCAAACTTCGTTATGACGCACACCACAAAGAGGCTCATTTCTTGACCAACGAGCTTGTCCTCTTATCTAACCCATTGCGTCAAGTTGGTCTTTGCGAAAAAGTTCCTTCAAAGTACAAAGGACCGTACCGTATTATACAGCAGATTTCTCCAGTCAACTACATGGTTGAGCCGACCACCCTTTCCCCTGACCACCGAACTTAGGGCCCACACATTGTGCACGTCAACCGAATCAAGCTCTTCCACCCGCGCAAACCTCTCCAGTGACCACCTTCGGCCAGGATGGCCTACTTCAGCGGAGGGGAATGTGTGGCGATGGAAGAGCCATCGCCGCACGGGGCATGGCCACGCGGTGGGCATGGCCCAGCCGACATGCTTGTGCACGCTCGTCGCTCGAGCCTCAAGCCGGTGCATTTTTTGGGTAGAATATAGTTTTTCGGGCAAGCCCTACCTCTTGTCCTCCTCACTAAAACACAATCACACTATATATATATATATATATACGAGGGGCGTTCATAAAGTTCGTGCTATTGTCACGAAGGAATAGAGATTCAGCAATCAAACTCGAGTAGGAGTTGAGACTTTCTCTACATGTTCGCCACCAAACGTTACAAACTTTTTTCAGTGATGCACCATATGTCGGAGGCCATTGCTATAGAACTACTCGTTTTGAGTGTTCAGGAATCGTTCCACTTCAGCAATCACTTGGTCGCTGTCCTTGAAATGCTTTCCTTTTATCTGGCCACACTGGAAGCGTCTGCGACATTTAACCAAAGTGTCATAAACTGGGGCGTTGTCCCCGAACACCGCCACCAGCTCGAAACGAATCTCCTTGTCATTGCTTCCTTTCAAATGGAGAAAACGGATCACAGCATGTGTTTGGCACCGACGGGTGGTGCTATTTTTGTTTCGACTCCCTAGCGGCTTTCCGAGCGACTATAGACCTTTTTCGCATAACCTCAAACCAGCCAGTAACTGACGTACCCTCGACCTGGTGCATTTTTGGATTGCCCGCTGACACAGGGTATGCAACCGCCAAGGGTATTGGCGAAAAGGCTTAAAAACGGACGCCGTGTATGAGGTAGTTCCGAGTGCTCCTTTTTACCGTGCTGCAATTTCCGAAAATCTACGGTTGTCTGGCTACCACTGCGTGGTCGTCGGATGGATAAATAATTTTAAAAAAAGCATAAGAACAATAGCAGAAAGTGTGTCATGAGCACAAGAAGCTGCAGCGCCAGTGTGGCTGCATGGTTATCGAGCTTCGCATTTCCCCCAAGAATCCTTATTTATGAAGTCAGTCGATTGCGAGCTTGAATCGCAGAGATTCGTATCAGACTCAACGTCACGTTTAAGCTCACGACCACTTCGTCTACGACAAGAGGACCGATTTTAATTCCCGGAGCAGGTGGTCCAATTAGGTTATCACTGCAAGCCCCATGGTATGTGAAAATTATGAAAAAGTCTACATGCCACCACTCAAGATGGAGCTATCAAATGTCGAGAGCTTACCTGCATAGGCTACATTAAACTGCTCATATATTCCTTCGCTGTGAAAACTCAATCTAACACCCCACCGTTTTCGTCGTCGTTCTCTCGAGGAGGCAAGGTGATGGCCTGTAAGTAGCCAGCTGGATTCAACCGGACAATCTACAGCCAAGTTATTGCAGCCCATCATAGCCCAGTCTAGCCAAGTTCCCCCCATACCCACACCGTTGCCTACCCAGATAGCTGTGCTGCCAGAACTAGCCGGTATTTCTTTTTCTAAACCGCTAGACGGCGTCGTCAGCGCCGCGATTCTCAAGATGGCGGCGCCGTTAAAGCGGAAACTAGAGGGACGCGCGCTCATGCTGATGCCTGTTTTGTTCCGTTGTTTGCGTTTTTGTGTGCTGATAATACGAACTTTATGAACGCCCCTCGTATATATCCAGTGTTGTGCGAAGACTTTCAAGGATCCTAAAAATTAGGGCGTTTGAAAATAAGAAAGAAAACTGTCTTCGGGAACAAACTATCAGCCACGGTGGACATCAGGAATTGCCAAAAACATACTAATTAGCCAGATAATTAATTAAGAATTGTTAATGAACTTGTTAATGAGTGGAAATAGACATATGGTTTCAATAGACCATATGCAAAAAGAAGCGCCATCTAGTATATTCATGATCAATGATCAGATTTCCTCCATATTGGGGGTTCCCTTACCGACGGTTTCGCCCAAAAAACAATAGCCCCGGCAAATTGGAAGTCGTAGAACTAAAATATGATCACCTGCTGCAAGTCCAGTACAAAACCTTCACAGGACGTCTTCGAGAAATACCGTTCATTAACCTGGATGGCCCAGTTCACTGCTTGAGTGACGAGTCTTGCGACCTCGTTGCTGACAATTCCTTTTCCTGAATTTTGCGGCCGTCTTTCTTTTCTTCTTTGTTCCGAAACTAACCAGCAACCCTTTAAGTGTAGAAATAAACTGCCCTAATATCATGAAAACCGAGTTAAATGCAGATGCGCCTCGTCCACAACTGGAAGATGTGATAAACCCCCCAATATGGCGGCTCCTAATGGCATGATGATGATAGCTGGCTTGAATTTCGCATATGGCCTATTAGAACGTTGCTGAGAGTTATCGAAAACCACTAAATCAGGCATTTTCAGAAAGACTTTCAGGGCGTGAGAAGCGTAGTAGTGCACTAAAATTACCACGCGTGGAGCAGGTACAAGGCTAGCGGTTGCGGTAAGGCGGCCTCGTGATTTTTCGTCTCTTATCTAGCCCCAGCCTTGTACCTGCTCCACGAGTGGTAACTGTAGTGCGCTACTACTCTTCTCACGCGCTCAAAGTCTTTCTGAAAATGACTGATTTAGTGGTTTTCGATAACGCTCGGCAACTTTGTAATTGAAACCATATGTCTATTTTCATGAATTAAAAGGCTAATTTAACAAATTTTAATTAATTAGCTGGCTAATAAGTATGTTTTTGGCAATTCCTGACGTCCGCCGGCCATGGCTGGTAGTTAAGAAAGGCAACTACCTCTAGCTGCTGGAGAAAAAGGGCGATTTTAATTCTCTTAGGGATAACTTATCCCAATCCATACTTTTAGTCATATACGAATTGAGTAGATTGGGTATAGTGTATTTAAGCATTTGTTTGCCATAGTTTGTTCTTGGTGTAGCCACCTCCCAACATTTGTTGCCTAAAACAGTTTTTTTTTTTCAAACGCCCTAATTTTTAGTATTTTTGAAAGTCTTCGCACAAACACCCGGTATATATATATATATATATGTGTGTGTATATATATATAACGCAAGCATTTCCCTGTTGGCAAATGTTAAACGTGCCTTGTTGACATGGAGTCTTTTATCAAACTATAACGTTATACTTTGCTTGTGATCAGATTCTATATCAGTGCGTCTATACGAAGTTTGAGTATACCACTCTTTAGAGCAAAACAATATTGAACAGGAACAAACTTCATTTATATATTTGACGGCACGTCTACGAGAGCAGATGTTTGCCTCCTTGATATACGCTTTCTATGCTTATGCCATCCTACGCTTTTCTATGCTTTTCTATGCTTCCAAACGAAATGGAGTCGCTCGGCTGTGTACTCTCGCCCGCCTGACTTTTCGGAACATCCGAGGAAGCGACGCCAACGTGCGGAAAACGCGTGAAGAATAGAAGCGGGGTGTTAACATTTATCCAAGTGGGCAGCGAAAAGTGGCACGGCCTTGTGACAGCGCGGTTGCCAACACCTGGTGAGAGATGGTTATTGAGCGCGGTCCACAGCCGTGTAGATGAACTTTGCCACTTGATGATAGTCGCAAATCCTCCGAGACGCCATACGGCTTCATGCTTCATACGACAAGATGTGGCAGTGGCTGTAACGCGGAGCCGATATATCCGCGGGCGTCAACGCCTGGCACTTTCAGCCCTCGATTGATTTGAGCTAACGCAATGCATAAAACAGACAAGTTCTCGCCTCTGCGTGTAACCTTCAACCATTATCTCTAAAGTGACCATCTGCGCAAGACCCTGCTCCTTGATCAATACGAAGCTCTTCATACCGAAGGGTCCGACGGAAGCAAACGACTACGCCAGCAAATGTACCTAAAGTAACACGCACGAAAGTGACATAAAAAAAAGCCCTTTCCGACCACAAAATGGGCTTCGTGCATCGTTTTCAGTTTTCCTTTCACTTTCGATGGACTTTCGATTGGAGAGGGAGAGTAATATTTGCGCAGCGCCGGCCGTGTCTGCCTGCGCCCCCCCCCCCCCCCCCTCCCTTTTCCGACCTCCCCTGCCCGGTCTGTCGCACAGCGCGTGGATCGGGCAGCTGCAGGGCAGATAAGACGGACCCGCACACCTGGCCGCCGCAGACGACGCGCACACACGGGCTGGCCTCACGCGTACGGCACGCGACGAATCCCGGGGGCCGTGCCATCACTCTCTACTCACACGTGAAACAATGGGAGTGGAACGGTAATGGTGAAGCGGTGGGGTTGCTGCCTCCGCTTTGAAACACTGAAAGGATGTATCATGAGCTAGGGGGGTACCGAGGAAAAAAACAGCTTTTATGCAGCTTGACGAGCAATCGATAACCATACAGGTCAAAAAACAGCTCGACGGAACTCAAAAAAACATTATCAATAAAGCAGAAAAACGTATTTATACAAACAATGCACGCTTTTATACAATATTTTATGTATGGCAGCTTGAACAATATAAGTTGATGACCTAGCTGGTTAAACATCCCAAACACAGCGCGAAAGACAAGGAAACGTGTAGGAGACTGGACAGGACAAAAGAAATTAAAAACAAATTAGTCGTTAATTGTTTAGACACCAGGAACTTAGTCTGCCTGAGTATGGCGACATTCTTACTCACTGTAGAGGAGAAGTGTGGCCAGTGCAGTACGACAGCTGGCCTGGGGTCTTTAACGTGCATCACGCAATAGTGATACACGACCGCACGCCGGTACGATGCTCATTCATGTCGTTACAGGTAGTGGTGTGGATTGAACCCAGGACCCCTGAACAGGGCAAGAACAACATTTCGCTGATGTTTCAATGAAGATAT
The DNA here is from genome assembly GCA_013358835.2 of Ixodes persulcatus. Lineage (NCBI taxonomy): Eukaryota > Metazoa > Arthropoda > Arachnida > Ixodida > Ixodidae > Ixodes > Ixodes persulcatus. The sequence continues at coordinate 214,857 of JABSTQ010010674.1, forward strand.
AGAGAGGAAATGGCGGAAAGTACTTTTCATATTTTTTTTTATATTTCAATAACATTTTACGTAAAAGCTCGAGGTACATGTGCAAACTTTTTCCGTTCATATTCTTCGTAGTTTTTTTTTTAATTATAAATGTTCAACCTACTTTTTTTCTTTCTCTACCTTTCATTAAAACGTGAGTTGAAAAGAGCGCTTGTCTCGTCCAGTTTCCAACTTGTCCTTGTCTTTCGCACTAACTGTAATGATATGGCTAGCTTTGTTTAGTGTTGTGGCATCAATTTTTAGAGATGGAAGATAATTTAATAGTTCGAACAGTGTATATTTAACACTTTGACGTCCTAAGTTAGTACGTGATTGGGTCACGTCTACCATGGATGTATTTGACAACTTCGATTGACTGAATTGCGCGAAAGAACGTCAGCGAGGTTTAAAAAAGTTCCGAATTTACGTTTTATGGCAGACCAATATGTTAATATTAATCGTTGGGAATGCATTTCGGTATCGGTTGACATGGTGTAGCTAGTACGACCAGTGTCACGAATCTTTAGTGTGCTGAAGATCATTAAAATATTAGGAATGTCGTGTGCCGATTTTTCGGGACCCAAGCCCGCGCACTTGATATGTCTAATGGTCAATTCCGCTCGCAGATTTTGAGCGCTCCAAAAGTGCCCCATTTGGAGCGAGCATCTTCCGCTGGTAGATCCGGCTTAACATCTTCCACGTGTAGATTTCTGGCAGCGTCCGCCCCGTGGAGCGCCTCCCACCCCGCCGAACTCGATCCGTGAAATTTCAGGAAACTTTGCGGAAGCTGACGGAAGCGCGCGGAACGCGCTACGTTATTTCCTTGAATTCGGAGGTGCGCATGCGCGGCGAGGTCGCCGGACCGGCCGGGCCGTCGAGTTGGATATGTTCGGATCCGTCGGTTGTTTACGCGGGGTTATAAAGGCTCGGAACGCTTCTACTTCGCGTAGATAAGGGATGCAAAGCCAGGACTGGAGCGTGGTAAATGGTAAGCGTTGACATCTGTGATCGTGAGCGGAAGAAGGAGAAAAAGATGACAAAAAATTCGAAGGAGGCAGACGCAAGGTTAGGCCGGTTCATTTTGACGCAACTGATTGTTTACCTTTTTACACTGCATGCCGCCGTCCTTTTGTCATGCTATAAAGCAAGAACAAACTAGACAACGACCGTGCAAGTGAAAAGTTTGTTACCTCTTGGTGTTTATTGAAGTCTTACCAGCAATCTGAACTCCGCCGATGGCGATCGCTGTGCATGCCCCGCCGCTTCGGGGAGGACATCTGCCTCGTTATTTGTGACATGGGCTCCGTAGTAAAGATATTTTCGCCGGACCTGTGTCGCGTGTTATTCCTCCAGCTAAAGAGTGACAGCTGTGCCCGGTCATCAAAACGTTTAGTCAGCTGAGGCGTTGGTCGGCTTGTCAAGTTCGAGCAGTGGCCATTTTGAACGATTGACCGTCTCGGGCGGTTCAGGCGGACCACTCCAAAAATGCGCATTCATCTTCCGCTCGTCGATTAAAGCCCGGTTCACACAGTTGCGTTTGACTGCGTTTGACTGCGTTGCGGCAGCGAGACACCAGGACATCCCTGCTGCTTATATCGCGTGCCAAGAAGATTCCTTGAATTTGATTCCACGCTTCATACGAAGCATAGATGTGCCGGTGAATCGCTTTCGGTTCTCGCCGCAACGCAGTCAAACGCACTCAAACGCAAGTGTCTGAACCGGCCTTTAGAGCTGGACCCACGCAGCGGAATTTTGCCTCCCTCGCGGATTTTGGAAAGCGCTCCGGATCTGCCAGTTCAATTCAGCATCAAAATTGAAATTTTAAGCGATGTGGAACAGGGATAATTTTTTTCAAGATCGTTCGTGATAACGAGATGGTTTTTGAGATTGAGATTGTATGTTAATGTAATTTATGTGTGATATAAGGTTCTTCGGGAGCTATTGAAGCAGGTGTTTGTTAAAGGGACCATGAAACGATTCTGAAATAGAAATTCATCCACCGATCATCGTAAAAGGTCTGAAAAGAAACACAAAAACACAAAAATAGGGAGCCAAAAAAATTATTGGCTATAGAACTTTTAAAAGAAAACTGAACTCTTTTGCGCCTTCTTTCCTTCAAAAGCTATCTGTCTTTTCACTGCGATGCATCCGCAGAATCACTGCACGTCAGCCGAATCCACGTCGCCTATTGGGTAAGAGCCTCCCTCACCAGCACCGCGATCGTAAACAATAAATAGCCGGCGAATGTTTCCTAAAAGTCTTGCTAAATAATATTCAGATCCACATTTTGTAGCATAATTAGAGATGTGACGAAAATTGCCAAATTTGATCATTTTGAGAGCCAAGCGCCATCTATCGTGTGGTAAACGAAGCAACTACTGCGCGTGCGCAGTAGGGCGCGACGATCAAGGAACGTTTATTTTTTTACGTGTTCTTCTCGCGCGCGTCCCGACTTCAAGCAGCAAGAAAAAAGTACTTGAAACAGACCATGACGAACAAGAACGCTGGATCCACAAACACCCGAGAAAAGCTAGAACGGCCACGAATTCACCGACTCGCGATTAAGCGAGCTCGGCAGATAGGCCTAGCAGGCACTCAGACTTTGTGCAGCGTTGCTTCAACGGTATTTGGCCAAGACCGTCTGCCCACGACCGGCTGGCGTGCTGAATGAAATATGACCGCGCCACCCTTGTGGACCCTTCCCGTATTTTGATCGCTGAGCTCAATTTTAGATTAAGAGGTGAGGTCAATCCCTTCCCATGTTTTCCGAGGCAGTGTTGACGAACACTGTCGTCGAAAAGGGACTCTCGTCGATTCTATCTTCTTGTTTTGTGTGATATAGAGCTCAAATAAACGCCGTATGGATTACCTTCGTAACACGGTATGTACACTTTGTTATTAGTATGCCATTTTTATTCTGACACTGTCGAGCTGACACGTCACTGTCGAGCTATAACAGTTCGTGGGAGCTACGTGCAATGACGGTCCAACCTTCCTTTGCCGAGTGTCGCGTCAGTATCGAGTTGCAATCGTAAAAGATCGGTCCCGAAGCGCTTACCAACAGCGCGAATACAGCACTTTCATCAAACGCGCGCGTCTGCTCCGAGTGTGAACAGGTATTTACGTGGCTCTTGCTGACGCTCGTAGTTCAAACAAATCTTTTTTAACGTCGGCTCGCTCCTGCATCTCCGAGGCCGCGAAAAACGCCGCTGCAATTTGTTTCTATCTACGTCGCTTTGCAAACGACTGACACGGGCCGCCTTTTACCAACAATGACAGTTGGGTTGACTTCTGGAGTCTTCACCGGAATCGGCGCCTCTCATCGCCGGCTATCGCGGCGATGAGAGGCGCCGATTCAGAAAATACATCGGTGACGGCGCCATCAGCGCAGTAAAACCTACCGGCACACCGCCAACTCGCCGCCGCTAACGCTCCCATTCTCCTACTGCCGAGAGAACTTCCGGTTCCGGAAACAGGGTACGTCACGACCGTCAAAATTACGCCGCAGCTTGTTTTGTGGTCAGTTGGAGAGAAAGAAAAAGTCGATATTTCATTAATTTTTTGTGTAGAAGTTAATAAAACGAGACGAAAACGGATGCCTGTTCGGCATTCAGTGAACATTGACGGTTTAATGTAAAAATTATCTGGCAAAAGTAAAAAGGTCATTTCATGGTCCCTTTAAGGTGTGATCTGTATGGGAATAATCGGCGTGTGGACTGTTGAATATTAAAAAAAGAGGAGAGCCGACAAGAGCACGAGCTCATGGGCCAGCGCACCTACCTGGGGAATCCATCGTTCTGAGATATAAATGGTTGCGAGCGATACGGAGAGGTTCGAGTCCTTTCTTTATACACTGGTGCCAAAACCCGGGAGATTTTGAAGGACCGCTCCTGCCGCACCACGATAACCGACATCCTTGGACCGTATGAAGAGAACGCGCGGCGCCATCCGTTCGGCCGTTACCCGCACCGTCAATGCACTGGCCGATCTACTGGGAGGCACCGATCCCGACTTCACATACCTGCAAGTACACCTCGATTTCCTTCTCCAAAAGGAAGCGCACTTTTGTAGTTTTCGAGGTGAATCTTTTATGGGACATACGTCGCTGGGCCGAGTGTTCATCTTAACGGAGCCTAGGGCAGGTTTCTCCAAGCCAGTTCACCTCATTTGGAGTTCTGTCGGCGGTAGCAGATCGAGTCCAGCGAACTCATCCGGACGAGAGAATCAGACTCAAGAAACACGATCTGTTAGGCAGAATTTCTCTCGAACAATCACCCGTGCTCTCTTTTTCTTTTTCTTTCTTTTATTTTCCAGGGCGCACAGTCGCGCCATCTACTTGGCTTAGACGAGGAAGTAGAAGAATTTAAAAACACTACATTCTTCCTTCCTTAAAAAGACAAATAAAAAAGACTGAAGAATTTTAAGCTTTAACAAATTCGACGTCATACAAATGACGCGATTTCTCTATGTCACTTATTTCCTCTCTTTCATGAGAAAAAATGAATTGAAAAGATCGTCTTTGCGCATCGCCACGGAAAAGAAAAAATACACATAGCAAAGTAAAAAACAAAGCAAAAATATGTTCGCTACAAAAGCTGCACAGACACTATACTTTGTTTCACATTATCTCCGAGCGAAGCCAAAGCTAGAAGCGCGAGACCAGCGCTTTTTGCGTTTCTCCCCAGCTCGCGCGCTCGAGCAAAGCCTGAACGCACCGAACTTTCGCGCTCGCGCTTCCAGCTTTGCCTTCGCTCGCACATAAGGTGAAACGAAGTATAGAGTCGGCATATGTCTCTCTTCAAAGTTTTTCATCAAAATCACTATATGGTCATATATGTCTCTCTTCAAAGTTTTCCATCTATGTGGTCATTTGGATAGAAGACACTCGTAGCACCAATGAGCTGCACATAGCCTTTGAGGTATTCCGGAGGTTGGGTCTGGCGGTCTGGTCGACCTTGACTCTCTGGTAGAGCTGTAGCTGGATCACTCAAATTAGCTGGAGCACTTACTGCAAGTGGAGCACTCACAGGACCTATGCTATCACTCCACTCACTCGTGCTGCCTTCGAGGGGTTGCATCGAAGATGCTGTGCCGCTGGAAGGTGTTTTGGGGCGGGACAGAGCTGAATCACCAGGAACAGCCGGTGACGAGTACTGCCCTGGATCTGGAAGAGCCGAACCCGGGCCCTGGGCGCAGGCTTGTCCACGATCCAAAACAGGAACAAGCGTGGCGGCGTTAAGTGATGGTTCTGTCACCGGACCAGACACTGGTGTGATGGCAGGGGATGTTGGCTCCTCAACCAGTACAGGTTCATGAAGAAAGTCCCTTTGTGGTGTAGTGGTTAGCACACCCGACCGGACATTGGGAGGCCCAGAGTTCAAATTCTGGCGGGTAGTTTATGATGGCAATCTTGCCAAGGCCTTCGTGGGCTGGTACCGCTCGAGGGACCTGGAACTTCGATGTACTCGACAGGCACGTTCGTCGTTGAGGTAGCAGGCATTAGCCGCTGGATAAATTCGCCAGAAACCCGCGCCAGCTGTTCAAACTCCCTTGCTAGCTGAACTGCGCGCTCGAGAGTTGGCATGTCGGTGCGCACACACTCACGGAGAATGCGATCTTGCACCCGCTTCGACTGGAGTCCTTCCAAAAACGTTTCACAAAGGTGCTCATTCAGAGTGTTGCCGTACCCGCAGAACGAACTTTGAAGGCGCAGGGCCGCAAGGAATTCCAAGACCGTCTCGCCGGGCAATTGAACTCGCGCGCGCAACTTCTTCCACTCCAACACGATGCACCCCGAAAACTCGAAGTGTTTCTCTAACGCGCTCACTAACGCGTCGAATTCATTTACGCCTTCAGCAATCGGCTCAGCATCAAGACGAAAGGCGGTCACAATCCGCTGACCCTCGACGCCTAGCAATGAAAACAGAACCTGCTTCTTGCGCTTCGGCGCAACGTCGTCTAACCCAGAAGCGCCAAGAAACGACAGGAACGCTTGCTTCCAAGACGGCCAAGCCTGCAACGGCAAACCAGGGACAGCAAGGAAAGGCGCAGGAGGGAAAAGTGCCGCCATAGCCATAACGACGACAGTTCAATGAAGGCCTAAAAAGGCTTACAGCAACGAGCCACGATCCAAAAGACGATGCAAAACTTGGAACTGAATAGAATTAAGAAAGCATCCCGTCCTCGTCGCCATTTTGTATTTTTCGAGGTGAATCTTTTATGGGGCATACGTCGCTGGGCCGAGTGTTTATCTTAACGGTGCCTAGGGCAAGTTGCTCCAAGCCAGTTCACCTCATTTGGAGTTCTGTCGGCGGTAGCCGGTCGAGTCCAGCGAACTCATCCGGACAAGAGAATCAGACTCAAGACACACGATCTGAGAGGCACAATCCCTCTCGAACAATCACCCGTGCTCTCTTTTCCTTTTTCTTTCTTTTATTTTCCAGGGCGCACAGTCGCGCCATCTACTTGGATTAGACGAGGAAGTAGAAGAATTTAAAAACACTACACGCACCTAAAAGACTTAGAAAATAAGATCAAGGGCGTAGTAGATGACGAGGACCTGGGTAACGAGGTTGTTGGCACGCTCATGTACAACATGAACATCAGTCACACCCTCACCCGAGTTCGTTGTGCTCTAGCTCGAAATCGCATTGCCAACAATCCATCCCAAGTATCGGACAACGGTACAGCCCTCGTTGACCGGGATCAAGTTCCTGCCAGAACAGGAGGTCTGACCCACGCACCCGCTCGCCAAACACCACGCACCGTCGCCCTCCCGAAATTACAGGTACCCTCTTTTTCGGGGGATCTGTGGGAGTGCCAACGTTTATGGGACCACTTCTGAGCGACGATTCACGACAACGTCAACCTCCCACGAATCGAGAAATTCAAGTATCTGTAGACGTACTTAACCGGGCCGGCAAAACAAGAAATCGAGTGGGTGAGGCTATCGGACGAAGAGTACGACCACGCCATAAAAGCCCCTCGCAAACGATTTGGACGGAGCAGCATTCTTGTAGACGAACACATCGATTAATTACTGACGTTGACACCTGTTAACAGCTCCAACAACATCACGCAGGGGCGACATATCTATGATTCAGTACAGTTTCGTACGAGCTGCCTTGAAGGTTTGTGTTCCACCTACTAAATACGCGATTGTCCTCAAGTGTGTCCACATGAGATTGCCCCCCAACGACCTTGTTGTTCTGTTCAGACAGAACATAGAGAAAAAGGAGTCACCGACCGAAGCAGGTGATATGCAGACCGCTACCGGCGTCCCAGGTACAGCCAAAGGTGCAACAATCTTAAGGTTTCTTCGGATCCAAATAGAGAGCCGCGAGGTGAGTGAAGGGAAACTTCAGTGGTCTTCCCCTGACCCACCACAAGAGGATCGAAGGGGAACACGCCCTTTAATCGCTCAGCGCAGTCTTCCGTCGGCTCTTGCCCTCCCAACTGCATCGGGCGCACCGAAGCCCGGGTCATGCCCAATTTGTACCAACATCGGACAACAATTGCAGAACTGCAATACCAACATATCTCCCGACACAAAACGAAACCAACTGAGAGCTGCAGGGGGTTGCTTCAAATGCGGCTAGGTCAACTACATAGCTCGTGATTGCCGTATACGTCGACACGATTGGTATGCGGTACCTGCAGCGGACGCCATATCACCATACTCTGCGACATATTGCGCTTCCCTCAATATGAGTCAAGACTGAGCTTCACCGGTGTCAGTGAATCACGTACAGACAAAAACCGAGATCTTGCAAACAACGTGACCACTGCTCCCACTACAAGCACGGGAGAGTCATCGGTTTTGCTTCAAATCGTGAAGACCTGGGCTACGGGCACCACTGACAGCACACTCGTAAGAGTTCTTCTGGACTCCGGAAGCCAGCGGACATTTATAAAACAAGAATCCTCGGCGAGGCTTCGGTGCCCAGTTCTCAGCACCCAAAAGCCCACCATCTACACATTCGGAAACACTAAACGACCCACAATTTATCGCTGCCGCCGTGTCAAACTGGCGCTACAGAGTCAGTACAGCACTAGCAAGGTTACCGTGCAGGTGCTTGAGGTGTCCGCACTATGTACTGTAACGACACCGCCTCTCGACACCGATATCTTAAATCAGCTACATTTTGAAGGGCTGATTGTGGCTGACGTCGCCCCCCCCCCCCCCTTCCCCCCTAGTTTACAGGGAAGCACAGAGGCCAGTGTACTTATCGGCTCCGACGTCTACTGGAAGCTAGGTGGACACTGGACAGATTCGCCGTCTAAGTGAGCATCTGACAGCAGTACATGCCATCTTTAGATGGATGGTACAAGGGCTCTACATGTGCGCAACGGGTAGCCGAAGTAGCACCACCGCCGTTTTAACAACCATCTGTGAAACATCGCACACCGGAATACTTTCTGATCCATCTGAAATGTGGCGACTGGACGCTATAGGCATCTCCGCCCTTCCCTCGTAGGACCAAGCAACTCACCCAGCTTTGCTTCAATTCAACGAACAGATCGTTATAAGGGAAAACCGTTATAAGGTACCTCTGATGTTTAAGTACCCTGAAGTTGGTATCAATGACAACAATCGCGTAACAGCTGTCACTCGGCTACAGGCTCAACTTCAACGATTTCAGCAGAATCCGGAACTTCTGAAACTCTACGACAATGCTAACCGCGAATATTTTCGAGAAGGGCATGCCGAGCGAGTTCCAGCCCCTTCTATGCCTCCTGGTAGTGTATACTACTTGCCCCATCACGCCGTGGCGGGGAAAGGCGCAGTCACAACCAAACTGCGCGTGGTTTTCAACGCTTCGTCCCACGCGCCTAACATGCCATCGCTGAATAATGCTTTGGAGAAGGGCCCCAAACTTGACACGGACCTCGTACACCTCATTCTCGGGTTTCGCAGCAGTCCAATCGTCCTGACCCCTGACATTCACAAGGAGTTTCTGCAAATCGGCATTCGACCGCAGGACAGTGCCGCCCTTAGATTTATTTGGATTGAACACCTACCACCCGAAGGTGGACCCTCACCTCCCCTTGCCGAATGGCGGATGACTCGTGTTCCATTCGGAGCATGATCTAGTCCGTTCCTTCTGGCAGCAACGCTGCGCTACCACTTTGAAACAATGAAGCATTACTTTTATTTTATTTATTTATTTAAATACCTTACACACCCTCAAGGGACATTATATAAGGAAGATGGGGGGGGGGGGGGGGGGAAGGGTTGCAAAGCAGAGTAAATCGAAAGTACAGAGCACAAAAACAACAAAATCAATCACACTTAAGTAGACATGCATCAAGGGCCCCCAAAAGTAGTTAAATCTTGACGAAAAGCAACTTGACTACGTTGAGAAACAATGTTATCGGGCAAGTCGTTCCAGTCAGCAATGGTGGATGGCAAAAACGAGCAGAAAAACAAGGATGACTTACAAGAGATAAGTTTAATCTTACATGAGTTATCAATGCGGGCTGAAACATAAAACGGTTGAGAGAGAAGTGATGAGTGAAGTGATGGCGAGTAGTAAATTTTATGCAGAAGACATAGCTTTGATACCGTGCGGCGTATCTCAAGTGAATGAAGGTCAGCACGAGTTTTGAGGATAGTGAGACTGGTATGACGTGAGTAATCAGAAAAAATTAAACGAACGGCTCGGTTTTGAAGTGCTTCCAGTGAGGCAGATAAGTAATGATAACGAGGGTTCCAAATGCTGCAAGCGTATTCCAGGATCGGTCGAACAAGCGTGACGTATGTTTGTCGTTTAAGAGGAGATGGGGCAGAATTAAGGTTGCGTTTTAAATAACCGAGACTACGGTTAGCTCTTGAAAGAATGTAATTAATATGCATGTTCTATGATAGATCGGATGTTAGGTGAACTACTAGGTATTAGTAAGATTGGACTAATTCCAACGGGGTATTTGGAATAAAACATTGACTGGGGTACAAACACGAATTATTAGAGCGAATGAAACGAACGTGCTTGCATTTCGAAGAGTTTAAAATCATGAGCCAGTTAGTACACCATGAGCTGATATTTAGTACGTCGTCTTGAAGGGCAGTAGAATCTGAAGGGTTACTGATCCGACGATAAAACCGCAGTCATCGGCAAAAAGACGAATTTGTGAGGTCAAGGTGTTGGGTAAATCGTTAATATAGATAGAAAACAGAAGCGGGCCCAGCACACTACCCTGAGGAACACCGGAGGTGACGGGAACAGGATTTGAACGATGGTTGTTAATAATAGTGTACTGGGTCCTGTTATGTAAAAAGTCTTTAATCCATTTTAATACATGCGGGTCAATATTTAGTGCAGATAATCTCGAGAGCAAACACTGATGAAGAACGCGATAAAATGCCTTAGAAAAGTCGAGAAAAATAGCATCAGTAACCTCATTGCTGTGCAAATTCGAGTGAATATAATGTAAAAAACCAGCTAGCTGCGTCTCACAAGACAGTCCTTTTCTAAAACCATGTTGATGAGGTGAAAAGAAATGATTGTTCTCAAGAAAAGTAACAAGGTTAGAATAGATTATGTGTCCAAGTACTTTTCATGATATTGAAACACATAGATTATGTGTTTCAATGAGAAAATTGTTGCATCGCCCCTTTAAAGGGGCGATGCAACAATTTTTGTACTTTGCGCAAATACCGGTTAGAACGGATCCCTGACGTTAATGACCTATAAAACACCCGTTCGTTTTTCATCCCAGAAAAAAATTAAAGAAAAACGAGCAGCGTTTATTCCCTCAACCCGCAGCCAGAACAAGCGGCCACGTGATCAGGAGCCGATTATATGCCGCCAATGTTGATCATAGCCACGCGCTGGGGTTGGCAAAGCAGAGGACACGCGCTGAGTTCCAGACATTGTTATGGCTCGGCTATTGTCGTCGTTGCAGCGATTGGACACGGGCCACTACCCGAATGCTTCTCGAGCTAGTAATTATCACGAGCCCAAATCGAGAGCCCACGCAATTCTCGGGTCCGATCTATGAACCGCATTCAAATATCGTCATTGGGGTGTACTGCGATCCCCACGTTACGTTATAAAATTTGCAAAGAAGAGATTGAATGAAAATGATCGCTTTTGTCCTTGAAATTACACCGCAACAAAGGCGTTTTTTGGCCAGTGGCGTTGCGTGCGAGTATCCTTGAGTCCCACTAGTGCCAGTAAGCTCGTGTAAAGTGAAAAACATTCGAATTGAATATCGTTGCACTGCTCCTTTAAATACGTAGGAAAGGGAGGGAGTGCCCCCAGTGGCTCCTCAGTAAACACGGCACCAAAAGTCGTATTCAACAGCGAAGCACACCCTTCCTCAGATGCAGTTTGTTCTCGTTATCAGTTAAGTGAAGTGCGGCATGGGCTTTTGGATTAACCACCTCCCAAAATTTTCTTCAGTTATTCGAGAGAAGTGACGGCAAATCTTGATTAAAATATTTTCTACGAGCTTCCCGACTTTTCCCCTTGCACAAGCGATGGCACTCCTTATAACTCGCCCAGTCAGAATCGGAGCGGCTTTGCTTGGCTTTCCTGAAGCGACGCTTTTTTTTATTTAGTATTAGCTTCAGGTCCCGTTTACACCAGGGCGCAGAATGACTCGTTTTTATACTGATGATGGGAACAAATTTTTAAACTAGGTCAAGCATTGTATTTTTAGACAGTAGCCAGTTGTGTTCCACTGTACGAGAAGGAAAATCGAAAAGAAAATCTTGTGTGAACACTGTCAGATTAGCAGCAATTGTATCATAGCTACCTTTTGCGTAATTTCTGATAACTTTTCGCGAAGTGACATTAGTAGGCACTGGGAACATGGCATGAAGGTGAACCAGCTTATGGTCGCTTAGGCCATCAAGGCACGAAATATCGGAAAACACGTCGGGGAGGGTAGTCAAAATGTCTAAAATAGCGCCACAATCCGTGGCTATTCTAGTAGGACTTTTAATGAGTTGGGTAAGATTAAATTCAAGGCACAACTCAAGAAACCGTCCCGGTTCTGATCTTCGTAGCAGAGGAGGATTAGTCTAGTCAATGGTAGAAAAATTAAAGTTACCGAAAGGTGTGATGGATGCATTGGGATAATTGGCAACGAGCCCGGCAAGCGCATCATGCAGCGCATCAACGAAAGAGGTATCGGAATTCGGTGGGCGGTAGCACACTCCGACATGATGACGTCACTCTTTGGTATTTATAAAGATAAAAAGCATTTTGAGGTTAGTGGCTATGTTAACTAAAGCAGATGCGATGGTCTTTTTGATTCTTATCAAGACGCCTCCTCCGCGCCGACCAATCCTATCGCAACGATAAATGTTAAAAGAGGGAACGCAATAAAAAAAGTTATCTGTCATCAATACTATCATGTAGCCATCTTTCTGTGATAACAATCATATCAGCACTGGTGGAACCAATAAAACTTTGTAATTCATCGCGCTTGTGCATGAGGCTTCTTATGTTTGTCAATAAAACAGAAATGGGTTTCTCAGAGATACGTGAAGGTGCTACGCATAGTTAATCAATCTCAGGCACAACAGTTTTGCTCACAGGATCGTAAACGAAAGCGTTGTTACCAATGAAAAGTTTATTATAACCAAGCTTAAATCTTTCACTTTGAGCCTTCGCAAAAGGGAGCAACATTCGTCCTGCTTCACGCACTGCTGGAGAAAAATCTTCATTTACGGAGCATCCCGTACCTTTTGACTTGCGGGCATCGTTAAGGATCAAATCCTTGTGTTTTGTAGACAACATTTTTACCCTTACCGTACGGTTTTTGTTCGAACTAAAACGACCGAATTTGTGGGCACGTTCAATTCAGCTTTGATCTAAACTACGGCCAAGATTTTCTGAACACATTTTTAGGACCACTTGTTCGGTGATCGTTTCACTATTTGTATCAGGTAAGCCATGAATAATCAAGTTGTTACGCCTTTGTCTATTTTCGGCATCTTCGCAACGAGCCTCACTGAACAGAAAGGCGTCCCGTCACACCAGATAACACTGTCCCAGATGTCGCAATCTCTCCACGCAAATCGTTTAGTGTTGACGCGCTAGCGGACGCTTGCGTTTCAATAACTGTAACTCTAGCGGACAGCTCGGTAACCGATTTATTTGTACTTTGCAGATCGTTTTTGAGCGTCTTTAATTCTTCGAGTACGTTACTTTGCCCTACTTGCAGCTGCTGGGCAATAGTGAAAACGGAAGCCAACCGTTCCCCCTGTTCCTTAGTCATAGGACCCGGATTGCACTCAATATCACCGCATACGAGAACCAGAAGGCGCATGTACAACGAACAAACACAGGTACGCAGCCTATGGCACAAAAAACGCAAATGGGTCGGGCACGACACCGTAATCAAGAACAGGTCATCACTTTTGAAACATGTATATGAACGTAAACCAACCTGTATCAAAGGTACACGTATGAAAATCGTTCCAGACCTGGTGTCGTGCGCCAAGTGGCGTAGCGAAGACAGCTGTTTAAATAGTCCCGAGTGCGTCACAGGACTGCGATGTTGCCAGACGAGCCACGTTGAAGTGTCCAAAGTTGACGGTGCAGAAATGTTCGCGCCCGGCGTAATCACATTCGGCAGCCGGGAGAAGACGGGAAACGAATCCAGGCGCCCATGTTCCACCGAAGACATTCAACGCAGCAGGCGCAGGTCCACGGGCAGTAGGGACATCGAAAGGCCCAGCAACAGCTGTAACAGAGGTGCACGTATGAACATCGTTCCAGACCCGGTGTCGTGCCCCAAGTGGCGTAGCGAAGACAGCTGTTTAAATAGTCCCGAGTGTGTCACAGGACTGCGATGTTGCCAGACGAGCCACGTTGAAGTGTCCGAAGTTGACGGTGCAGAAATGGTCGCGCCCGGCGTAATCATATTCGGCAGCAGGGAGAAGACGGGAAACGAATCCAGGCGCCCGTGTTCCACCGAAGACATTCAACGCAGCAGGCGCAGGTCCACGGGCAGTAGGGACATCGAAAGGCCCAGCAACACCTGTAACAGAGGTGCACGTATGAACATCGTTCCAGACCCGGTGTCGTGCCCCAAGTGGCGTAGCGAAGACAGCTGTTTAAATAGTCCCGAGTGTGTCACAGGACTGCGATGTTGCCAGACGAGCCACGTTGAAGTGTCCGAAGTTGACGGTGCAGAAATGTTCGCGCCCGGCGTAATCACATTCGGCAGCCGGGAGAAGACGGGAAACAAATCCAGGCGCCCGTGTTCCACCGAAGACATTCAACGCAGCAGGCGCAGGTCCACGGGCAGTAGGGACATCGAAAGGCCCAGCAACACATGTAAAGGCACGGCCACATTGGCGTCGCGGAGGTCTGCGGCGCGACGGTCGTCGCTGCCGGTTGTCGACCGAAACCAGTTTTCGGCCTCAGCGGCGCGACGTTCAGCGCCGCAGAGCCAACCGCTCCTTGCGCGGTTCAGAGCTCGGCGCCGCTCGCCGCAGAAGAAAGGAGCCAATGCGAGGTGGCGTAGATAGTGACGTTGCGATGCCATGGCAACGCTCAAGCCGGTCCCCCGCGCGTCTTTCACGTTCCGAAGGACGTGTTTCGTGTCGTCTGCTATCCCTACTTCGCCCCCGATGCCTTCCCCAACGGTGCGGTTCCTTGAAACTGTGCGACTGTTTCCCTTTTTATATGACAAGACGCAGCCAGACTACGAAGATAATGACGCTAAGAACAACCGCTGGGAAATTATAGGAGGGGAATTCGGAATTACAAGTGAGTTTCTCCGTGGCTCTTGTTGCATGTCTTCTGTGTTGTGACGGATGTCGTGTTGATTTGGTGACACTTTCGAAAGTAGTCTTCATCTCTGGCGCGCCGCCGGTGCAGCAAAGCACGGACTTTTCCTTCGGTGTTTTGGTAGAACCAACTCGGCCGGACCGAGAGCCTGCGCCTCCTTCCCTTCAGAGCGCGGCGACGTCGCAAGATCAACGAGCAGGCTAGGATAATCACATTCACGCTGATCACCAGGTCATCATGGACACCTACCATGTAGGCAGCGAGTGCGGTTTCGATGCTGATATATGCGAAAGATGAGAGCCGAAACGGAAAAATCTACCGAAGAGCAGACGACGAAAGAGCGAGAAATCAGGCGGGAGGCGCGCGCGCGATCGCGAGAGCCAGTGCTGTCACGTGACGCCCGTAAAACGGAGGCCAATGTGGACTCCTCGCGTTGGGACGCCGGACGGTGGTGCCGCCCTGCGGCGCCGACCGGCGGCGCCGTTCACGCTAGTGTGGTCAGGCCTTAACAAAGGTGCACGTATGAATATCGTTCCGGACCCGGTGTCGTGCCCCAAGTGGCGTAGCGAAGACAGCTGTTTAAATAGTCCCGAGTGTGTCACAGGACTGCGATGTTGCCAGACGAGCCACGTTGAAGTGTCCGAAGTTGACGGTGCAGAAATGGTCGCGCCCGGCGTAATCATATTCGGCAGCGAAGAAAAGACGGGAAACGAATCCAGGCGCCCGTGTTCCACTGAAGACGTTGAGCGCGGCAGGCGCAGCTCCACTGGCAGTAAGGACATTGAAAAGCCCAGCAACACCTGTATCAGAGGCAGACATATGAACACCGTTCCAGACCCGGTGTCGCGCCCCCGACTGTTGTACCCAACCTACAGAACTTCTTTTACGTCGACGACCTCGTTGCTGGTGCGGCATCAGAAACCGAGGCTCTTCCCATTTACCGCAATTCCACTTCAATTCTAGCTAAGGCTGCGATGAAACTCTGTATGTGGTCATCGAATTCTTATCGCTTGCAAATTTCGTTCCTCTAGGACGGTGTTTCGTATGACATTGCGACGACGAAAACCGATACCATAAAGGTGCTAGGTCCGCAGTGGGACCGCGCAGCTGACGAGGCTCTTATCAACACAAATCGAACCTCTTTCTCAGTACATCAAGCGACAAAACGCACAGTGCTTCTGGTGCTCTCACAAATATTTTGATCCCTGAGGATACCTGGCACCATTCGTGGTTCGCGCACAACTTCTGTTTCAGACACTTTGGGTCACCAAGCACCCATGGGACAAGATACTGCCTCCAGACAAGCAAGCGGAATGGGAATCGTGGTATTCTGACCTACTGTTGCTCTCCTCGCTTCGTCTACCGCGAAACGCCCTGCCCTTAACGATTCAGACGGATACGCCGGCGGAGATGCACGTTTTTACCGATGCTAGCCCCCGCGCATACGGTGCAGCAATCTACCTGCGAACTCCCGTCGAGCAGGGGTCGTTTACAACAAACACCTTAATCAGCCACTCCCGCATCGCGCCCATTAAACCACTAACGCTACCCCGTTTGGAATTGCTGGCTTGCTTGCTAGGAACACTTCTCCTTCACTACGTAAAGAAAACAATACGGATTGGTCATCTGCAAGTCCAATTTTGGACCGACTCCGAAGTTTTCCTGTGCTGGATTGCCGGTGACGCAACAAGATGGCAGCAGTTCGTCCGCAACCGTTTGACCGAAATTCAGCGCCTCACTGAAGGATTTCTCTGGACCTATTGCCCGAGCCACGATAACCCGGCAGATCTACTCACACGAGGAGTTTCAGTTGCCTTCTTACTCGAAAGTTGAAAATGGTGGAACGGACCCCCCCTGGTTTGCCTGGTCGTCGACACGCTGGCCCATCAAGGAAGCTTGCAACCAACCCACCATTCTTCCAGAGACACTGGCATCGTCAAGCACGACCTCTCCGGCAGTAACGTCAAGCAACAGGAGCCCAATGCTTCAGTTGTCTAATTACGGATCACTGTCTCGGATCATTCGTCTAACTGCGTGGATTCAGCGTTTTATGAACAATGCATTGCCAAGTCGGGGTTCTGTATCAGCCCCCCTAACTTCGACAGAATTGACATTTGCTAAGTATCGACCCTTACCTTCCAACTCAAGCGTCCGCCATCTGCTTCCGTTCATTGAACCACAGGGCCTGTTGCGTATTGGAGGTCGCCTCCAGGAGCTGAACGCGTCACAAGACTTGAAGCACCCTTGCTTGTTTCCACCCAAGCACAAATTTGCAAAACTCTTTGTATTGGACAGGCACATTCGACTCCTTCATGGGAGAATTCAGGACACCCTGTCTGAGGTACGGGAACATTTTTGGATACCAGGAGGGCGCCAGACCGTCAAAAGGTCTTGCACTCCTCTTTACCATGTAGGCGGAGAAAACTTGCACCCGAAACCGCGCCTATGGCTCCTCTCCCGCGTGAGCGAATCACCGAATCCAGTCCATTCAACGTCGCTGGCATCGATTTGTGTGGGCCCCTGTATGTCCGTAAAACAGTGGTTAATACAAAGACATACATTGCCGTTTTTTCATGTGCGGTCACCCGAGCCATGCACTTAGAACTTATATCACGCACCACGTCCCAAGCCTTTTACAGCGGTGGTGTTAAGGTGCAACCCCACCGTGCATGACGTATTGGTGCTTTTATGACGGCTTATAACTTTCTTTCTATGTATCTTACAATTATAAAGTTAATTTCAAATTAAAGAGCTCTTTTTCAACAATAGTTTAATGTCTCGATATTGCGATTATTTTTAGTTGTTAGTTAATTATTCACCTTTTAATAGACCACAGTCTCTAATACTGAAAAAAACTTATTTCTCGAGTTATAACGTTCCATCGTCCACGATATTTTACGTGAGCGTATGATCGGATGTAATAAATAAAACAAGTAAGCAACGAACTGTGCAGATGATGTATATTTTAAAATAAAAAATAAAGTTTAAAATGGTATTATTTTATGGCGCTATAAAAACGGAATCACGTCAACTAATCAAAATAACGAGACATTAAATTATGAAGCATGCTTCGATATTACATTTTCCAGAACTTCCATATTGATATATTACACTTTAAGAATATTATAGGATCTCAAACTTTTCCCATTCAGTTACGACAAATTGTAGTTTCTTAATATAAAGTACAGATGGCGACACGTGTTCAAGAACAGCTTGATGTGCATATTCCGTCGTGTGCCTCTTGGAACGCCACGTTGAAGACAGAAAAAGCGCCAGATGTCGGGGTGCCAGATGCCTGGATGATCGCAGTGAGCGAGCCAGGATGTCAGAACAACAAGCGCGAGGCTGCGGGCGCACCACAGTTACTTTTGCGCGCGTTCTACTGTGCGTCGGTACACACTCCCGACGCGATCCAAATGAAATGGGCGCCATGAAATGCATTCTGCCATTCCAGATTCCTTTTTTTAAAAAAGTGTTTCAGCTTTCCTTTAAGCTGTCATTGACTTCTAGGGATATAACACAGCTTTAGATTTGGCTTCCTAGTAATATGACGGTCTTGGTACGGCAGACAATAAAACCATTAGTCAAGTCAAATCAAAACTTTTGCGCACTTTTTTTGTTTTTTTACGCAGCATGTGTTTTCGGCTGGTTGCCAAGTTTACAGCGTCACGACATGTAATTAATACTTTGGTCAGTTGTCTCTACCATACGACTGTGTTCCTCGGCGGGAGTCAAACCACTGACATCTCGCTCAGTGGTTTGACTCCCGCCAAGGAGTCAAACTACCCATGCCCTCACTTGTGTAGATTTTATTATAATATATGTTGTGGTGTTGCCGCAGAAACTTTGTTGCCCAGTGGTGGGGGAGTTCAAAACATAATAAACACTCTGTCTCCCGACTGTCCGTACGACTGAGATACAATCTGCGTCGTTTACTGAAAGATGAATGACGAGAAAGGGAGGGGGGGGGGGGGGGGAGGGGATCGAGGGATAAAATTGGTTTCACCTTTTATACCTGAGCCAGGGCGTGTTTCCCCACTCAATCTAAAGGTTCGAAGGATTACACAAAATAGCGGCGGCGTCTTGTACCATAATGCCAGACAACAGGAACGCTGTTCTCAGCATGGAGCACGCAAAGTGACAACGCCGTGTTGTGTAGCACTACAGAATAAACGCCAGCCTTATCTTCAACGTGAAATGAGTAATAAACGCGAATATTTTTATTTTTTGAGAAGAAATTAAAGAAATATCACGGACTGACCGTTTTATGTATCTATCCGTCGCTCGGCCTGCGGGTTCAATGGGAGAAAAAGTTCGAACTTAACTTTTGTTTTTTGCTCATACAGTGCATTTACCAATATCAAATACAACCACCTCTAACTTGACTACGTTGTACCTTTTTGCTTATAAACACTGCTCTAGCCTGTCAAAAAATCACATAACCTTCTCAGTTTACACAGCTGTGCAGTGTACCCATGTAGATAAATTATACAAATAATGCACTGAAAAGCAAACAAGAAAAACGAGTGGTACATATTTGTTTCCGTGCGATACACCTGATTCCATACAAATCAGCAATATTTTTTGTTTTTATGGAAAATAATGAAAGCCCGTCTCTCCTTTCTCCTCACTTCTGGAACTTGTATATTTATATTGCAAGGAAAGCTTCACCGAACAGTATACCCGTTCATAAATGCAGTTCAATTTGGTGGTTCAAATAGGTTAGCGTTTACCGTATTATGAGGGTCAGGAATCCATAATCTGCAATATTTTATTGGAAGCCAGTTTCGCAAGTAAACGGTTAACGAGAATGTGTTGTTCATTATACAGTTTCTTCTCGGTCTCTTTCAAGTTCGATGGTTGTTGTTGTTGTTTATACCTTTATTTAAGACATAACTGTACAGATATGTCTCAGGGGACATGGCAAAAGGCATGAATGCCTGACGGAGCCATGCCACCCTTTTGGCAGCAACGGTAGCAAAAACATGAAACACAGGGGGAGTGATACAATTTCACTACAAACTAAAAATAGATACAAAACAAAACAAATACGTCACAAAACAACATAGCGTGAAAAGACATCGTAAGCATTTTGTTTAAAGCACATCTTGTTTTCTTCCTGTGTGAGTAAATGTTATTGTACAATATTTTTATATTGATAGAGTGATCGTACGTAATCGAATGTAGCTAAAATATATGGTGCTGGTTTAAATGGTCTGGTACCAGAAAACTCAAACTCCGGTCTCCATAATTCGTTCGCGAACGCAATTTTATTAATAAATGTCGACTTAAAGTATACGGGCTATCTTTCGCGTGGTACTTGGCATGGAAAATCAATTTATCCAGCTGGACTTGCCGCCAAATATCAAGTGATAGTCTGTACTAATGTAGATCTCTTGCGTTGAGTATTTGGTATGTCCTAAAATATGGTGTGGCACTTTTAAGAACTTGTATATTTCCAATTGCTCGCAATGCTCGCTTTTCTATAGATAAAATACTGTCTAGATGTGTTTGGGATGTAGTTGACCACACTAAAAGGCAGTAGCTTATGCTGGACTGCACGAAGGCGAAATAAAATTTGCCGTTTCACTTTTGTTGGAAGATAATATCTTAATCTATATAAAACACCAATAGCTCGACAAAGACTTGTTCTTAAAGAATCAGTATGTGGCGTCCATGATAGGTTTTCATGGAATAAAACCCTCAAGAATCGAATGGTTGAAGATGGTTGAATGTAAGAGTCCTGGAACTCTAGTTGCAAATTGGAAGGTGGTATCATTCCTTTTGGTCTAAACAGTAAGTACTTTGTTTTTTCTACGGTTAAATAAAGTTTATTAGAACTAAGCAATAAGTCTAATACCCGCAACCACTGCTTTGCCCTTCCAAAGAGGTCGTAGATGTCTAAGCCAGAAAAAAAATATTTGTCATCTGCATATAGGACCATATTTGAACTGCCTTGTATGTTTACAATGTCGTTTACATATAACGAAAATAATATAGGACCAAGAATGAACCCCTGAAGAGCCCCATACGTTATGTACTGAACGTCTGACTTCACTTCATGTACTACTGTATATTGCGTTCTCGTAGTGAGGTAACTTTTAAACAGTGATAAGCCAATACCGCGTATTCCGCAAAACGGAAGTTTATGTAAAAGTATATCATGCTGAACGCAATCAAAAGCCTTCTAGAGGTCTAGAAATATACCAACCGTGTATATGTTTTGTTCTGTGTTCTCGAGAATTTGTTCTTTAATTCCAAAAGTGCAACTTCTGCTGATTCATTTTTTCTGGAAACCACATTGTTCTTTTACTAAAACGTTTTTGAAAGTCCAAACCTTCACAAGTCTTTTATATATAATATGTTCAGCTATCTTTGCAAAGACTGAAAGTACACAAATAGGTCAATAGTTGTTTAATTAACTAACTGAGCCACCTTTGTGTACCGTCACATGTGAATGATTCATTTTGTCTGGAAAGACACCCGTGGATAACATGAGGTTACAAACGTGCGCGAGTGGAATACTGATTGTGCCGCAAACGGCTTTTAACAGTTTTGATTTAATTTCATCTCCCACGGAAACGCTGTCATTTTTAATGCTACAATTAACACCACCAATTCACATTGGTCTTTCGGATATAGAAAGAGAGAAGTTAGACAGTTTGTTTAAATGAACTGCTCGCATGGTGTTTCGACACAGCTATTTAAAAGAGCAACAACAACCACAAAGTGCGCATTGAACAGATTTGCTATATGTTCATCCATCAGCGCCTCATTGTAAAATTTAACTTTTCTTGCCGAGGTATTTTTAGAAATTAGTCGGGGTGTGCGAATATTGAAATTTTCGAATACGAATTGAACACGAATAAGACAAAAAAAAAAAAAAAAACGGGCTTCGAATATCTAATCGAATATCGAATATATGTTTAAAAAATTGCAAAACAGGAGGTAACAGCAGGTTTTATTGCCTTTTTAAAATAAATAAACGCAACTGAATTTTACTGGGCTGCCGCAGGCTAAAGATGCTTCTAGTAATGCACCCATTACAAATTATCGTGTAGGAAAATTAACTGTTCAACGTGTTCTGAAGGTGAGCGCTTCCTACGCGCCGTGACATCATTTCCGCCAGTAGAAAGACCCTTTAACCGGGAAACCTACGAAATTTAGCTAAAGTTCGAAAACGTTTGACTTATGGACAGTGTTGCCCGGCTCCTACACGAATATTTCGAATTTATGGAAACAAATAATATAGAAAGTAGTTTATTTTGTATTTTATAAAATGGTTACCAATGTTTACACCGTATAAAAGCGAAAATATGCGCTTTAAACGCTTTCATTAGTTATTAATGTGAACCAGCGATGCGAATAAACCCAACAAATATTGCACTTTTCCTCCACCAGGTGAGTCAACTAGTCTTTTTTTTTTTTAATTTTCGCACATGCACACAAAAGTAGAACGTCAGTCGAACCTTTGTCGAACATCACGTTGAAAGTTCGAAAAAGTCGAACTTAGTTCAACTCGAACCTGGCCAGGTTCGCGACATCCCTTGTTTTGACGGCGCGGGAGTGGCAGGAGTTGTCGTTGATGGCGATGCAATGTTCTGCTTGCACCTAGATTTCTTTTTTTTAAATTCAGACATTTAAATTACATAACACTCTCGAGATTTATTTTATATTTATATTTCACTCTCGAGGTTTATTTTATTGGATCAATTTATACTGGATGTATCAAGCAGAGGCCAGGCACTTTAAACCGACCTCGAAATTCGGTTTCTTAACCTATCGCGCTACGACTTTGTGCAGCGTTGCCCACAGATGGTACATTTTTTTTTGTAAAATTTCCGAAGAGCGAACTTACTTGAGGAAAAAGTAAAGAAAGAAAAAGGCTTAGCTCCTATGGAAATGCGGCGAAGCCAAGGGTCTTCAAACAATACGGCGCCGTTTTGCACGGGAGACAAGGGATGGCGCAAGCGGTCGCGATGCCAACTGCGCCAACGAACGAGCATATGGCGCCGAAAGCCGCCGTCTTTAGCAGACAATCTTTTTGACTCCAAAGCGGAGCGCAATCCGCAGACGGCGACAGTCGCAGAAACAAAAGCAGGCACGGTAACAACAAGGAACTGCAAAGCAGACGACATCGGTACCCCGAAAAAAAACAGTCAAAATATCCCAACAAACCATTTTTCTAATCGATTATGTGTCCATTCAATATGTTTTATCAGTAGGGATGATAAAATAATGCATTGGCATCTGATATAAGAAAAGCTCGCGCCGCTTTTGAGTCGAAAAGATCGTCTGCTAAAGACGTCGGCTCTCGGCGCCGTATGCTCGTTCGTTGGCGCAGTTGCCATCGCGACCGCTTGCGCCATCTCTTGACTCCCGTGCGAAACGGCTCCGTATTGTTTGAAGACCTTTGGCTTCGCCGCAGTTCCATAGGAGCCAAGCCTTTTTCTTTCTTAACTTTTTCCTCGGGTAAGTTCGCTCTTTGCAAATTTTACGAAAAAAATGCACCATCTGAGGGCAACGCTGCACAAAGTCGTAGCTCGATAGGTTAAGAACTCAAATTTTGGGGTCGATTTAAAGAGACTGGCCACCCCTTGATACACCCAGTAGAACGCACAATTACATCACATACTGCTATTAGCGGCGAGAAGTTTTGGTGGCGCCCTCCTGTGGTTCCCCTTTGTGACGTCATTACCTTGCAAACAACAAGTTAGATGGTGTTTGTTATTAGCATGGTGGAAGCTTGAAATCATTGCGCTCTTAAAGGAACACTGCCAACACCGTCAAAATTAAAGTTCTTTCATTCCTCTTATTTCCGTCGTTGAAAATCCCCTTTCCGACGTCATAGTCAGCGTTCGGCCAATCGTGGAAGGCCGACCACAGCGACGCTTTCGGTCGCGCACGGGGCTAATAAAAGCGCCACACAACAAAGGGCTTGGTGAAAAAGAAACCGAAACTGATCCTGTCTTGTTGCCATCGGACAGATAGAAACAGAGCAGACCGATAACGCACGCATCATACGCGTTTCTCAGTGAATAATATATTCATAGGGGTATGCGTGGCAAGCATATTATTCGTTAGTTGCTCGAATATTCGTAGTTTGTGCGAATCTTCGCCGTTTTTCCCTAATATTCGGCTTTGGCCGAATATTCGGGAACTTCCGAATATGCACTTTTCGAATCGAATACGTTTCGAATAAGATAAATGTTCGATTCGAATTCGAAATTTTGAATATTCGCAGACCCCTACTTTTAAGCCTTCCCTGGGAGCCTAGAATATTCTACCTCGATCCTTCTCGAACTATACATTCTGAACATGAACAGGCAGATGGTTCTCCAAACTTCTCGAATCTTCTACTTTCTCAAAGAAAGATAAAGTGACACGTTGTGCCGGGAACCGAACCCGAGCCACCTGCTTGTAAGCCAAACCACCTGCCGATTCAAGCGCGGCAATATCACACTAGTATCTCGAAGATGCATAATGTTTAAACTGACTTGTGCCAGGGCTTCAAAAAATTTGGTCCACGTGTCAATCAAACTTCATATTGTTCACAGTGCTATTTTGCAAAGCAAAATATTTTGGCGATGGGTCAAATTGAGAAATTAGCACAAATAATGAGCCAATTTTTACATAATAATTTGTGCGCAAACCCTCCGATATGAATGTTGTGAGGCGTAATGAAAACTATTATATGGACAATAGACCGATCTCACTAAGTGTTCGGCGCATGCGCGACGCCGCCATAACTTTAGTTCACGGGAGGCAGACGGCCGTGCACGCGAGAGCTCGTGCCGCCTCGTGCTCCACACACGCAGAGCTCCAGCAATGTTGTTGCCCGTGCAGAAAGACTAAAGTTAGGGTGCCTACATGTCTGTCTGTCTCAGGGTGAAGACATCCATTGTTGCACTGAATCTCTTAGCGCGTGACGCTCTCGCGCACTCGGTGCATGACTTGGGCGCTAAAATGGCGTCTATGCATTAGCCAAAGCTACGCGCTCGAGCTGAGTGACACCGGATTGCGCGCACTTCAAAATGCATAAAAAAACGATTGAGCCGAAAAATGGCTGAGATGTCACCACTCAAGAAAAAGCGCGCGTGTGTATGAAGGCACTCTAACTAAAGTTCCCTCGATGCATCGCGGCAGCGGTGGCGTACACAAACTGGCTGGTGAGATCGGTCTATTGCAAGCGGGGTGACTGATCTCCGCTATGTCTCTTCGTGTGCCGGAAAGCCCGTGCAATTACAGGCTTGTCAAAGGTGTTCACGCGCACGCTGCACGTGCTTGCCCGCATGGGGCACCAGTCGGGACGCCATGCTTGCAGTTGTCTATTAGCGGCGAGATGTTTTGGTGGCGCCCTCCTATGGTTTCCTCTCGTGACGTCATTACCTCGTGAACAACAAGTTCGATGGTGGTTTAATGAGCATGGTGGAAGCTTGAAATCATTGCGCTCTGAAACCAACGCTGCCCACACCGCCAACATTGAAGTTCTTCCACTCCTCTTATTTCCGTCGAAGAGAAATCCTTTGCTGACGTCATAGTAAGCACTAGGCCAATCGCGGAAGGCCAATCAAAGTGACGCTTTCGATCGCGCACGTCGCCAATAGGCGATTGCAAGCAGGGTATCTGGCGGCCGCCATGCCTCTGCTTGAGCGGGCAAGCACGTGCAATTGAAAGGTTGCCAAAGCTATGTTTACGCGCACTCTGCACGTGCTTGCCCGCATGCGGCACTAGTCGGGCGCTATGCTTGCGATTCTCTATTGGCGACGTGCGCGATCGAAAGCGTCGCTGAGGTCGGCCCACCACAATTGGCCGAATGCCCCGAATGCTGACTATGACGTCAGCAAAGTATGTCTCATCGACGGAAATAAGAGGAATGTAAGAACTTCAATTTTGACGGTGTTGGCAGTGTTGCTTTGAGAGTGCTATGATTTCAGGCTTCTACCATGCCCATTACAAAGACCATCGAACTTGTTGTTCACAAGGTAATGACGTCACGAAAGGTAACCGAATGAGGGCGCCACCGAAACATCTCGCCGCTAATAGACGTTTCCACTGTTTACAAAAATCACAGTCCACACGTGTTAAATCACAGTCCAGAACGCGCACGTTCGTCGCTTCGGAAAGCGAGCAAATCTCGCGCCATACGCACGAACACTGAAAATGGAACCTGCCAAGTGTCATTTTTTGGAAAGGTCTATACATCGTGTTGTTTCCATCAAGGTAGCCTTTATGTGCCTTATTTTCTCGAGCGTTAAAAAAGCGCGCGAGATTTAAAAAAAAAAAATACCACCTGACTACTTGCTAGCGAACTGTAATGTTAGTGCCATTAGTCAAGTGCGATTTTTTTTTTAAACTCGCGCGCTTTCTTAAACGTTTGAAAAAAGTTAGGCACACGAAGGTTACCATAATAAAAGCACCACGATGTAATGTTATTTAACACGCTCTGCAACCTTTGTTTCGAAGGGTTTGCGTGCGAGTAAATATTTTAAAAAGTTAGCTCATTAATTTGTGTTAATGAGCCAGCTGGACACAGCGCAAAAATATTTTGTTACGCTCAATATAACACCAAAAAAACAGAGACACAATAGAAACATTGTATAACGTACCAAGCCATTTGCGAACACATGACACGCAAGTGTCCCAAAATGCTGAAGTGGTGCATTCTACCGCGTGTCCCAAATAGCGGCCAGGCTCTTAAAATCGACCGCAAAAATCGGCTTCTTGACCTATCGCGTTCCAATTTTGTACAGCGTTTGCCAAAGGTGGTGCATATTTCCGTAAAATTCGCAAAGAGCGAACTTTCCCGAGGAAAAAGCAAAACAAAAAAAGAAAAAGGCGTAACTCCTATGAAAACGCAGCGAAGCCAGCGGTCTTCAGACCAGCGTCCTATGGTTTGAAGATCGGTGGCTTCGCGGTGTTTCCATCGGAGTTAAGCCTTTTTTTTCTTTTTCCTCAGGTAAGTTCGCTCTTTTCGAATTTTATAGAAAAAATGCACCACCTGTGGCTAACGCTGTATAAAATTGGAACGCGATAGGTTAACAAACCGATTTTTGCGGTCAATTTAAAGAGCCTGGCCGCTATTTGGGACACGGGGTAGGTGGAACGGTAAAAACAGGTCCACGAAGTAGATAGATCGAGGCGTTACAACAATTTATTAAGCATTCGAGAAAGAGTATAATGATATACAAAAAAAAAGAAATATGAAAAGCTCAACAACGAGGTGCTTAACAAATTAGTATATCGATGAGTATACGTATGCAACATCAGTCGAAAGAAAGATGCTTTTAGTTTGTTGTTTATACTCTAGATATGGAACTCTATCAGTGGCCAGAAGGTCAACATTAGTACGGCACGGAAGCCATTCCTCAGATGATAAAAGCTAGAAATAAATGTTGCCAGACTGAATTTTAGAAAGGGTCTAAAAGGAACATTGTGAAACTTGTCTTGTTGGGAAGCTTTATCTAATGTCACGATAGGAAACCCTTCTTTACACCGCCTCACCCTACTATGAACTACGGCCCGAAGGCTGGCGGGCGGAGCACTACCTCGGGAAAGCTTGCATCCGCATTGCAAAAGAGTGCGCGAGAGAAATTCCGTTAAGCAGAGCACGAAGAGAACTAATCTTACGCATACGGTTCTCTGTTGTGATATCGCGCTATTTTATATTGGTGTAGTAAACGTACATAGTATTTAGTTCCACGAATATTCGTGCCATATTTCGTAAACATGCCAACTGTTTGCAGAAGTTGGAGGGCGCGGAGGCAAGATTTACATAAAGTCGTTTGGCCTTAACCATAACAATCCAATCCTAGCTGCAACCGAGGCGACCGAGGTGTGTGAGGCTGACGGCGGTACGGACGAAACACACGCAGATGGGACAACAGTAGAGATTCCTTGAGCGACGCAATCATTCGTGCTGTGACAAGGGACTGGGAACACAGGTGTAAGTTAAGCAAAAATCCAGCAGGCAGACGGAGCCGCCGGGAGGGCTCGCTGAGCAGATGAAAAACTCGCCTCCGCACGTCTCGTCCTGGCGCACTGATGCGTACGACGGAGCAAATATACCACGTGGTTTCTAGCATGTTCTTAATTGGACCCGGCGGCCTGTAGCATTGGGCTTTAGTCCATCCTAGGATGAGACGGGGTATAACAGATACCCCCCTCCAAAGAAAAACAATATACACTCTGCTAATATTCAGATAACCCAGAAAGTGGCGTAAACGTAAAAAGAATGAATACATTTTAGTCCCACGTTTTTGAAATATCCGGAGACGACGAACGAAGAAGGGGACAAACGCAAAACGTGAGACGTTTTCTGCTTGTCCATTTTTTCGTCCGTCACCTCCGTTATTTTTTTCTTTTTTAAAGAATGGATGAGATCAACCACCTCACCTGTCTACTTACTCTTTCTTCAAATATTGTAGTCACACATATAAATTTGGGAGCCACAGAATGTGCGTAGTTAATTGAGCTGCGATGGGTTTTTATCAACGTTTCCGATGTCGGAAGTCCCATCAACTTGGCGGGTGACGAATTGCCAGCCAAACTTAGTGGTGATGTGATGGTTTTTTCGTAGCGTTATTTGTAACGGCAGAAGTGTGGTAACCTGGGCGGGTTGGTATGATGACATTGTGAACAAAACCGCGGGGGCGCTACTATGCTCGCTTTGATATCTCATGAGACCCAACCTTGTAATACATTCCATCGCGACAAGTAAGAGAAAATAGTTTTGCTTGAAAGATGTCTTCTGGTATAGCGCGTTCGGAAATACACAATGCGAGGGCGGTTGATAAGCCTGCTTACTAAAAAAAAAGGTGTTTTAAAAATTTCAAGACTTCTGCAAGGATCATCCATATAGAAAATATTTACCTCCGCACTCCTTAATTTTCCGGAACGTGGCCTAGGAAGGTTGTTCGAAATATAAGAAAGAAGAATATGCTGAAATGCATTACGACACTTGAAGCTCTTAGCTTCGGGTAGTTTACAGTTGCGAAACAATCATGAAGTTTAAAATCCTTGACTGTGGTGGGAAAAAATGGGAAACTTTGAAGTCGAAGAAAAAAGGGCACAGTAGAAGGCGTCTGAAAAAACAATGCTTTATTATTTATTTATTTGAATAATAATGCCGGCCTACTTTTGTGGGCTAAAATGCATGCGAGTACATATGCAACATATACAACAGCAGAGCTCTAGTTAAACATGGCTTCAAAAAACATAGTTGAGAAAAAGGGGAACGCATATAGAACAGACGCTTTTCACAAACAGTTGCGCATGTTAATTGAGGTGCGAATTCGCAGCGCTAAATGAAACGAAGGGTATTAAATTCATGCGCAAACACGCTTTCGTTAGCGCAAATATACACCAAGGGGCTGCTTCGACATCACCCCGCATCGGTGCTGCGGCTGTCATCATAGCGCATGGGTATTACGCTTTACGATGATAATAAAGATTATGCCTAACGCACAGCGCCCACACTTGGTGAAAGAAAACGCGGGCTTCCAGAACAGCGCGCTTGAAAGTCCATAATTTTATTCCAGGTTTGCAACATTCGCCTTTGCCTGAGAATTTCTACTTGCTTAAAAATCAAGTAGCACTGAAAATAAAATTATTCAAATCTACAAAGACCAAATCCAGGATTCCTTGGGGATCAGAGATGCCGAGCATATGTAAAAGAAGCAGGACATATTACATAGAAGGTTACTTTCCCCCCCCCCCCCATCGCTTCCTTCATTTCGAGTTAATTTTCCTACTGGCGCCACCCGCACAATAGCACGTGTGAATTGTGCAAACATCTACAACTGAAGAAGAAATGTTGAAGCCTGTTCAAACAGTTCGGTATCGTGTCATTTATCCTAGGCCATCAACACTAATCACGGGCGCTGTCAGCGCGAGGCGCCTCCAGCACCACCTCGCTTTCACCACCCAAAAGGTCCCAGCAGGCAGCTCGAGCTCTCTTTTCCCCGAAATCCGTCCAAGTCCGCTACGACGCTTTACCTACCGAGCACTAAACGCGAGGCAAACACTCAGGCACGCAAGCGAGCGTCCCAACAAAGAACAAAGCAAAGCCACACGATAGAGCACTCGGTACCATCAATAACCCCCGCCGGTATCAATCCCAAAAATCTTAAGGTTCGAAAGTGGGGTAGCTCAGAATTACGGCACAGTGGCTGCCCACTTCAAGAACCCTCCTCTCCTTCCTTTAGCCCTCGTCTGCTTACACCCCTCCGTTTACCCCTAAGCTGACAGTGCAGTGGAAGGTGCGTGCTTTTTGGACCAGCCATACATATATACTTATGCCTTTCGCCATGTGGTCACGCTGCCCGCCCGTACACACGCACAGAGAGAGGGGTCAGGTGACGAAAAAAAGGCGGCTGATTGGTTTGGAGAGAGTGTAGTTTTCATCGTGCTGTCAGGTAACGAATGAGCGGAGTCCTCGATTTATCTCCTTTCTTAGCTTTTTTTTTTGGCCTGCTAAAGACTGTTCGCATGGGTGACGGATGATGGACAAATGGGACCGGCACTTTCGGCGCGTTCTCACAAAGGTTTCGAGCCTTGCGCACTTTCGTGTTTTGCCAGCTAGGGGAAGATCTCGTTAACAAAGGTTCGCTTTTCAGCCTGTCGAATCCGTGACCAAAGAAAACTCGGAGGTTTTCTGAGAGCGGCCCGGTGCACGAGTTCGGAAATACCCGGATTTAGATGGAACAACCAGATATAATGTAGCTCTCTGCGTCTTGGGACTGTGCCTTCTTTGAGATAGGCGAGGGAACAGATACGTGACCGTAAACGGATGAATCAGCCATATTTAAATATTTTACTGTCTCGGTATTCGATAACATTTAGTCCCTATGCGGCCGCTATACTGGCTTGGAGTATCTTAAGAATGAATAAAGAAATGAAATGTAAATATTAGGCATAGCTTCACCTACATATCTTTCTTCTAATTTCGCACTTGAGAGTACTGAAATTGTGATTTTGACCTTGAGTTGTGCTAGGGTCGATCGAGGGGAAGTTAATTTTAATTCGGTTGGTAGTCACCTATTCATAACATCCTTGAATATATAATAACGACCTGAAGACCACGTGAGAAACATACATATTAGTATAGGAGTTGCTCACGAACAAAGCCAGCGCTGCTTACTTTACATTTTTTTTTCTCTTTTCACTGATGCAAAAGACTTGTTTTAATGCTAGCTTCTAGTGCTGTGGCGAAGCATTATTTCTGGAGGTTTAACGTGAAGCACACTTTCTTAATGTTTTTTTTTTTTTTTTTTTACGCATTTCAGTTTGTGTTTGATATTGCGGCTCTGGGAAGAAATTTTTTTGGCGCATCAAACGTACAAGAACTATACTTCTTTATTTTCAGTTATCGAAACCGCAGGCCTCACGCTCGCCGAAACTGGAGGTGTTTCACATATATAAGAGGACGACCACAATGACAAAACTCGACAATCAGTTAACAAGACTTACTGTGTGCTGGAACACGACGTGTACAAACATAGCAATTATGCAGCGCAGCGAACCAACACCACCCCACCAGTATTTAACAACAGTTGCAGATAGTGTGAGCAGAGCAGCCTTAAACATTTCAGCTAAGGAGGGACAATCGAACGCTAATTGAATGAACACACCACCTCGATTACGCCAGAAACATTGAATGCTAGAACAACAACAAAAATATACTAATGTGACCTTAAATTCATTTTGTAACGTAAGAGAGAAGAGTGCTCTTCGTTTCAAAGGCGTCCCTAGGCAGTGGTTCCCAACGCGCAGCTTCACGATTTCACCGCACAAGTCGCTAGTGTTCGGCTGGGGTGCAGGGGTCAGAACTGACATAAGCATGGGGACAGGGGAAAATTTTTCTTAGCAAGAAAAAAGCTCAAAGGAGTGATATTTTTTAAAGAGATTTGCGCATATCAGCGAATTTGAGAATCCGAATGCATCAGAGGCGCTCAGATTCACGAAGAACGCCTTGAGTAAGTTTATGCGTCACTGCGATCTAGATGCACCACATTCTGAGTGGCCTCTTATTGCGTCCAAAAACAAGCATGGCGCGCCGCCATCTTTGAGGCGGGTTGAATCTTGCTTCGGAAGCTCCCGATAGATGACCGCCACAAATATGAATAAGGTCTATTGCTAAACATCGCACATTTTCATGTCTTATGGGTATACACACACTCAACTTTCCAAAGTCACACCGTGGCGGTGGCGCTTCGTGCGCATTTCCGGTTAGAGGTCTGAGCGGGAATCGCCATTTGGGCCGGGCGTCGTGTTGTTTTGGAAGAAATCAGATGATAACCTGCCTTCTCCTCAAGACGCCGCGTCTGGGGCTTTACCGATGAAGTGAGAAAAGTGTCAAGATCAATTTCGACGTGTTTTCTGACTTTCCGGTTCGTCCGAGGACGTGGGTCAGTACCGTGAAAGGGGAAAACTAAGCACCGTCGGACCATGATCGCCTATGCGGGAAGAACTTTGTTGAATTCACAGACACTTGTGGTCGTAAAACTTATTTGTATTCTTCGAACAATAACGCTGGAGAACCGACAATCGGTCCGGAGTATCTGGACCACGTTCAGCGCGTCGTCATGGTGAAATGGCCGCCTGCTCGTTCAAATTGTCGTTTGCTTGTTCATACAGTCGTGTGCTCGTTCAAACAAAAACGGTCCGTAGACCACGTTAAGGGCTCGAGCAACGTCGCGACTAAAAATAGCGTGAAGTGTCTCATCGTATGAATTGTGTTTTAGCGTCAATTTTACGGCGCTCACGCGAAATTAAATGCAGTACGTCAGATTGTTCACGCCACGTTTTGCAGTCAAACGAGCCCCGTCTATTTCACCGAAGCCACTAATATTTTCACACATTGCTAGGATGATGAAGAGTCAGTGTTGTACAATGTTCATCCAAAACAGCAACGAAAACTGGTTTCTCGTTCCTTCTCAGCCTTGGCTAGTATCGTGATAAAAGCCGTAAAACTTTTTTGGCAAATTTTAACTGTAACTCGATACATTTTTTTAAAGTAACTGTAACGATAACTTTAGATATTTTTTAAAAAAAGTAACTAAAAAGTATTTGCATACATACCGATAGTTTCGCGAAAAGGTACCCTATATTATGAACACTGCGGTGGGTTGGACCCTGTGCGGAGGTTGGGCCCCACATTAGACGTGACAAAATAAAACAAGAACTAAAAACTGTTTTCGTGGCAACAAAGTGCGGTTGCAGAGGGCAGACGTTTTTCTACTTCTGTTTTTCAATTTTTATCGCGCGGAAAGGCGCATTTTGCATTTATTTTATTTCAACCTTTTTCCGCGTGGCTCTCTCGCCCCGTCTTCCCCCTTTCCGGCCTCACCGAACACCTCCACCTCTTTAGCCAAGCGGCAGAGCCGCCTCTAGGAAACACGCTACGCGTAGACACTTCACGGTGACCTGCTTAACGCCGAACGAGATACTCCGTCGTCGGTGGCGCTGCAGTCGCGGCGACAGCTTTCTTCGCGAAAGCGAGTCGCCGCCATCAGAGACTGTCTGACCGGTGCCACAGACGATCTTTCTACTGGTCGACCTGCCCTTTCCCAAGGGCCGTCAGCACGTGATCCACGTGATCCAGTCGTGTGTCAGCACGTGATCCACGATCCAGTCGTATGTTCTGCGTTGCATTGAATTAAAAAAAAAGCGGAACGTATTTCTAGACGATCTTTTTTTTTTCACTCCTTTCTTTCCCTTGTTTGATACTAACGGTACTTTCCACTTTATTAAATTCCAAAAGGTTTAACCTTCTGGTCCCCTCCTTAATATTGTAATTGACCCGTCTCTTCATCTTTATCTCTCTCTCCTGTAAGCTGAGAAAGGTGAATAAGAGAGCTCTTAAGAGAAAGAGGAAGTGGCAGAGAACGTCGCAAGAAGGAAAATAGTTAATGGTAATTAACCGTTATCGCTCAGACGAGAGGCTGTCATCAGTGACAAACGGCAGGTGTTACCGTGGCCCGGTTCCGGCTGTGAACTGTACCACCGCTGGCTGAAACCACTGCAAAACAGTGTAGGAATAGACGCACCGATAAGCGCGTCCAGTCTCAAGAATAGAAAAAGAGAAAAAGACGCGCGCGACCTATACGCTCACGCGCTCACGAGGAGCAGTTCCTGACGAGACGCCACGGAAATAGAACGTTGTTTGGAACGACCGTCTGCTGCCCGTTTCTTTCACCAAAACAGTATAAGCAGCCGGAAGATCCTTTTCCTTCAACCTTCGCAAGCAGCTCGATGTGAGTTTCGACTTGAATTTCCGGCATAGAGACGGAACGATGGAAGGCTGAAACCTCGACAGCGTTCTCCAGCATTAACGACTTTACCACCATGAGGAATGCTTGTTTTACGCCTGAATATTTCGTTTAGTGCACCCGTTGAGCGCCTCTTGAGCGAGGGGTATGCTCAGCATCAAAAAATAAAAGTTAAGGAATATTTGAAAAGCAGTTGCTGCTGAGTTACAATATAAACAAAATAATTTGTTATCTAGTCCATCTTAATTGTATACAAGCAGCAAACGCTTTGATTCAATAAAGTCGTACGAAGGTAATATTTATATCTCAGAAAGTGAAATTAGAGTTTTTTGAGAGATAAAATAAATAAAAATCTCTGTAAATGTTGTTTTCATCGATGTCTTCATAGTTAAATTAAAAAAAAAAAAAGAAAACGAAAGCATGTTGAATGTAACTAAGATACTATGACGAAGTAACTCTAACTGTAGCGCGTCACTTTTATTCTTAAGTAACTGAAACTGCAACATAAATACATTTTTGGACGAACTATCGCTAACTGTAACTAATTAATTTTCAATAGTAACTTACCCAAGACTGTTCCTTCTCAATCTTGGAGCGAATTCCCGTTACAGGTTACAGTGTTTTGAAAGGAATGCGTTCCCGTTACTTTTCTAACCTTGGAACGTCTCGTTTCATTGTCGTTAAGTTTGTGTATTTTAATCGAATACTGCACCGGATGATCCGGGGACGAAATAAAGCGAGCAAGTAAGAATATTCCCATCGAACTACATGTCGTATCGCCATGATCACATTTGTTCCAATCCTTGTTTTTTGACTATCTCACGGACATATACTCGTCCCTTGAAGTCGAAAGTTGAAACGATCGATAATAAACAACCTAAATGCCTACCAAATTCCGGTAAAATGACAGAAATATAAACAAAGAAAAAAGAATGCCGTTCCCCCTGCCGTTGCCTCGAAAGCGTCACGAGTTTCTGTTTCAGCTACATCGATGCAAGAAGGAACCGCGGAGTTCCCCCTAAAAAGAACACGTTCCAGGAACGGCTTTCCTTTGGGCGCCTTTCTGCGCAGCCCTGAGTACAATCAACGATTTCAACGATAAAGAGAGCATGGGGACTCAAACTGAAGCCAACAACATCGCGTCCCGATGGCGCGTCTCGCACACACCCCACTGCGCATGCGCGCCGCCGCTGGCCCGCCGCTAGGGGCCCACCGGATTGTGTACAAATATGAGCTCGTGTATAGATGACGCATGTACTTAGTGGTTGCACGTTCCTATGAAGCCTAACTGCTGGGGAACCGAGCTCACTCTTTATAAACGCTGACTTTAAAAGCTTCGCAGTGAAGACCAGACTTTTTTTTATCTTACTTTTGCAGTTTGTAGGGGGAATTTTTACGAAATTGCGAAGTTTGTATAGTTTTGACAATTGACTACAATAGCTCGAACAAATGATACACCACAGCGTGCTCGGATTCCACAGTCCTTACGTCTTAGATGACTTCCGAGTTCATAACGTTCACGTGTAAATCTTCGATTACTCCTAGTATGAGTTTCTGCCAGATTCTAGTGCCGCGTAAAAAATGGTAAGCAAGTCTTGAGAGCATCCAGTAAACTGCGAAGTGTACGTTAAAATGAAGGACAATGTAGATAATATGTTAAACGTTTACCCATATCTTACGTGCTTACAATGTGTTACCTAACCGGTGTTTACACCGTGATTGGTATTCCAATAATTACTTCGTGTGTAACTTCTCCGAATTATATTTGTGAAGGTTCACGTTTTTTGTCACATTGTAAATGTAATGTTGCCCAACGCTCCTATTTTTAGTCTGTATGATTTAGTTTTGATTACTTGGATAAAATGACTACCGCTCCGCCTACCATAGCTTTTCGTCGATTGAAATTGTAATTATATAATACACTTTGTTGTTCCTGTCTTCAAGCTCGGTTAATCCTTTCTTTAGAAATCATATTTTTGTCTTATTAGAAGACATTTTTTACACACTTCGTGGGTTCGGGTAATGTCACAAAAGGAATATCATTGCAAATCTATAATTTTGACGTCGGTTGTGTTGTCCGTTCGATATAGTAGATTACAGTCGGAACTCGTTCAACACACCAGCTTGAATTCGCACGTCATATGTGAAAACGGTGCCAGCAATTTGTATTCAAATTACCTAAAATTCGTTTTTTTTTTCTACCCTTTGAGTAAAGATGGCATTTCAGTTACCACTGGCAAGAAGTAACCCAAAGATTCTAAGCGGATCTTCTTTATGTTCCACTGGACAGGACATAGTAATATTCTGTACCCCAGAAGCGGCTTACTGCATTCCATACCCTAAATTAACAACCTTATTCAATTTATTTATAATCTATTCAATTTAGGATTGAACCTTGTGGGCGTCTGCATTGTATCTTCTCCGCCTTTTTGTACCTTTAGAAAATATAATTCTCAGCGTGGATCCCACGTTTTCATAAACAATGGTTTATAGCAGTTTACAGTTATGCTATTATAAACAATGGCTTATAGTAGTATAGCAGCGCAGTCGCCGAGCACCGAGTCGTCAGAGACGACAAGATTGCTTTCCGCACCAGCATCATGGACGCAGAGACTAACCCTCAGCATAGACTTGCCTCGCTGCTTTGCAAACAATGTAGGTCAACGGACTTCACCATATCGCTGAAAGAAAATAAAAAAAATGCGGCTTCTCAACGGCCATCGCCATAGGCACACCTGAAGAGCCAAGTAGGCCTCGAAACGTACCCTATTTTTAAGACTTGATTGGTTGTCGTCCTTTAAATATTGTTTTCCCAACCGGAGAGATTTCTCTAAGATGTTTTCTTTCGTCTTCATAGTATTTTGTGTGTTGAGCAACCTTGCACATTAAATAAGAGTTTGCTTGCACAAGACATGCACATCAACAGAATTTTCAATAAAGTTATGTTACTTTGGCCGACGTAGGCTCAGTGCTGGCCGGCATACTGCGCTAGTTGGGAAGTAATCGAAATAGGGATGATTATTTTTATATAGTTTGATTACTTTTATTATAAAATAACGCTCGAATATATTAAAATACTTTTTTGATATTGAACAAATACAATTGTTCTAAACTACTCTTTATCAGCAGGAAAAAATATCGTATTGAAATTGCATTCAGAGGAACGTCGCTGAGAGAAACCATACCATAATTTAAAAGTACTTTTTGATTCCGTTTTGACGAACTAGACACACACACATTAAGTTTACGATTCAAATTTTTTTTTCCTTCACGGAACATCAGTAGTTAGGGCACTCGAAGTTACACAACGAAAATAATTATGATGCATTTGCCGTAATATATCATGTTGGGGCAAGAAACAATAATCACAAATAACTGGAGTGGGAGATGCTCTCGCAAGGCTTACCTCCCGTTGAATCAGAATCTGGTATAGACCACCACGCTGCTTACAAACAACTCCAAGTTTGTCCACACCAGGTGTGGGCACTGCGCGTGCGCACAAAGCAAGCTCCAGCGAAGTGAATCATCCGACCACGAACCGCGTTGACAGCAGCGCCATCCCAGCGGTGTGACGTCAGACCCGCGTGTTGGTCTACAGAGGAACACTGGGATTGATCGATTTACGTGCGCCAGCCGGCACCGGCAGAGAAAGATGTCTCACGGTGCAGGAAGATGCAGGGCAATGTACTTCCGCACTTTCAGATCAGGTGCGCTCGTAAATCGCTGTGTGCGCCAAGTTCAGCTGGTACAAGAAGTGCAGGTAAATGGAAAGCAGCAACTGACATGTCTGTTGGTGTAGCACGTGGATGCAGAAAATAACACATTAGCGACTGCTTACGACACAGTGCATTACGACCTCTTGTGATACTTTACTATACGAGAGAACACACTGGCACAGGTCCGCCACTGATGCCGTGGTTTTGGAAGTGCATTTCACAAAGGGAAGATTTTGAAGTATTTACAAGATGTTTTCTATGGGGAAATGGCTGTTTATAACGTTGTCAAAGAGTTTCAAGACAATAGAGAATTTAGGCGAAAAAATAGGAAACATACTAAATCGCAATTATTCGACCGCCACACTCTTAGAAAAAAGGGTCTCAATAGCCCTCCCTAAAGGGAGAAACGCTTTTGTAATCTATTTTCCTTTGAAAAGGGAGAAACATTCGTCCTGAAGCAGGGTTGCAAACTTCCTCTGACGCCAGCATCTCATTATGGCGGCCCCGAATCAAGCAAATCGAGCTAAAGAAGGCTTCACGAGGACGCTACGTCTATTGTACGGGGGCGAGAGGAGCAGCAAATAAAAGCGTAACACGAGCTTTCTGCCAAATGTATTTATTTCCGAATCCAGCTTCCTCCCGCAGCTAAAGAAACGTGTTTCGAAAGTAATCACTCAGTCTCCTCGTCGTCAGCACTCCGATACCCAGTTACTTCGCCCACTTTACGTCTTACCTTTGCTATTCCTCGAGCCACAATTCCTTCGTCAACCGCGCATCACGGAGGAGTGGTAAACCATTCGCGAAACCAAAAACCGCTCTCAAACGAGCAAATTCAAAGCAGAGTTGTACGGTTACCAGAAATTATCGCGACGCGTGAAAGAAGGTTAAATCGCTTAGCCATCAGATGGCAGGGTCAAGCAGAGTGATTGCAAGTAGCTAAGCTAGGTGGCGCTAGGTACCGCCCAATAGACCCTTTCCGAAATTCAGTCTGGCCACTTTGATCACTATCATCATTTGTGGAACGGCATCTAGTGCCATACCAATGGCGGTCTTCTAGTGACTGATAAAGGAAGACGTTGAAGATGCTCCTTAGCGGATCTTGCGAGGCCTGTACATTCGGGGGACGCGACGTAGAAATGGAACACAAGAGCTACGTAAGCGTTTATTTCTAGTAACTCAGATTCAGTCAATCTGTGGGCGACACACAATCGGCTTTAAAGCACTTTGGTGTATAGAATTTTCTCGAGGCATCTGAGTGGGTTGGAGCTTTGTTCTGAATGCAAGTTCCTGGTCACCATCGAACTGAAAGTGATCGAGAAAGAACTCACACTGAACAATTCCTTGCGTGCCGTTGACTTGCGAAAGTGACGGTGCCGATACAAGTTCATTTCCGCCATTGATATGGCAAAACCTAAACTGCTTTACGAACCACCAGATGGCACTGAATTTCGGAAAGGGTCTATTCATGTTGTACCAAACAAGTTTTTGTTTTTTCACGCCACCATTGCGTTTCGGGCCCTTCGGGCACCTGTATTATGCAAACAAGTAGGTACATTACGCATACTACAAGCATCAGCTGAACATATACATTGAGCGAATACACATACACGGCACATACAAACATTAACATAACAGCAGACTAACCCGATTACTACTTCTCAGATCTGCGCTGCGACTTTTGTACTCGACGTATTGAAAGTCATATTTTCTCGGTGACCCTAAGACATAAATAGTATTCCTAGCATGTTGATTTTTTTCCCAGTAATAATACACATCTGGGTGTATTTTGAACGGCTCAGGGGATGAATCTCTTAGTAAAAAGTAAACGCTGATGCCGTAATTCTTTGAAAGCCAATAAAATAAGCCCCTCCACTACGATTCCAAGCCATCTGTTTGCTTCCCCGCAAGGCACGTTGTAGCCAATTTTTCTATTGTCGTATTTGTTTTTCTATTTCTGCTGTTCGTGTGCGGCTGCAATTGTCGTCTTGAATTAATCTCTGTAGAGCGGGTATTCACTCAACTGGAGGCGATGCTTCACGGGCAAAGACATCGCTCTTCGAACAACTTGAATCCAGTCAAAGCCGCGACTTGCGGCAGCTGATAAGTGTACGGAGCTACGCCGTGGTGAGCTCGAAAACTTCTAGCGCTCATCCTCTTGCGCCCCTTGAAGGGCAGTTTCTCCTGGATCAGTAGTACCTTTAAACAGCGAAATAAAGAATAGCTTAGTTTTGTCGATTTTACCTACCATCCTCTCAGAATGCTAAGATTCCAAATTGTAGATATACGCATTTTCTGTCATATTTCCATACTGTTCCGTCCTTTCACCAAGCGCGCAGTCGCTGTCGGGGTGGAGACAACAGGAAATCGCAGATGACAGTCACATCGGCCACCGTACGATAGAGACACGGTTATTTTTTTTAATTTATTCAGACCAGCGTTACAACATAACTATCGCCGCGTCGATCGATTGCACCTAATCCCCCAAGTGGTCTTAAACTCTTTGATGTAAAGCGGAATGTTAACGTGCTACACGCCGCCCCCTCCGATCACGGCCCGAACAGCGGTATCAATGCCCGACAGCTCATCTTGTTGTTACACCACTGATACGCGAACACACGGTCACATCGGCGATAATTCCAGTCTTCTGTTCACAACGCACAACACTGCCATCACGATGCTGCTGCTATGTTACTGACACACAGAAATACAGAACCACGTTGATTACCACTTGGCACTCGGCATCGGAAAACAGAACCGAACTCAGCACTGATGACACCCAGGCACCCGGCAGGAAAAACTGCCTGTCTTGGACGCAGTTTCCGCGATTTCCATAACGTCGTCAACGTCGACACATTGTTCCGCGTGGTTCCACGTGGTTTCCGCAATCCGGAGACGGCCATCTTACCCAGTGTACGTAGCGCTGCTGGCACTGCTCCGGAGCTTGGCTCTTTCTAGCGGCTTCGTTTGCTCGTCTGACAAAATTAGTGGTAAAACCTCATTGCAACCGAAATGTTCTGCACGTTTGAACTGGGAGATGGAGTTACAGGTGGCCTTCGCTGCCGCTGAAGCTCAATCAACTCAACAATATTTAATAAACCACGCGCGCGATGTGCTCAAAAAACGAAACCGAAAGACGATAAGGCGGGAGGGCGGTACCATTTTCCCGCCTGCCTGGAGGAGAAAAACGTCTCGTGTCCGCTCGGGAGCGCGTCAGTAGAAGGCAGGAAAACGCGCCGTTGCTATTTTTCTTCCTTCATTTTTTCTTAGTCTACCCGACAGATGGCGCAAGCGTGTTCCCTTTTTTCAAGAGATTACAGTACGTCGTAACGTGCTCGGTCGTAAGCAGTCGCAAAAGTGTGAACAAGCCTTAAGAGCGTGCTTGATTTTGTGTTTTTTATATGTTTTCTGGTACGATCGACATATTCTACAACAATAAAATTTATGAACGTCATAGCGCTAACTTGGTAACTTGGGGGAGTTTCACCTGCGGTGTTAGTGGTGTGAAACTGCTCCGCGCACACGTTTTCCCAAAACGAATGCTTTATTTAAAAAAAAAAAAAATTGTACTATTTTTATGGCGCCAGAAATTGTGATAGCAAGAAGAATTTACCTCTATAATTCAACTTCTTTTTACGTGGAAATTTATTTTACAACAATTTTTACAAGATGTCGGGAGTACAGACAAAAAGCCACCAAAAATGTGGCTTGACCGGGCCTACACCCCCCCCCCCCCCCCACCCCACAAACACAGACACAAACAAACACCAGAATCGCCACCAAATAGTTCATAAAATACTTGTACAAGGTAGACTGGGGAAAACGCTGGTGATATTTACATAGCAAACACGAGACAGAAAACGTGCGTTAAATTTGCAGGGTGACTTTTTTTTTTTTAAGCTGAACAGAATTGTTTAAACAATACCGTGAAAGCTAAACTTACGCGGTTTGTGCAGGTAATCGAGTTATACGACTGTATATCCGCGCTGTTTCATCCAAGCATATATGGGGGGCTTATCATAACGATAAGCCGGCTAATAAGGCAAAATGTGTTAATTCGTTTTTTAATTAGTGAAAATATACATTTGGATCCAGTACGAACCTTGCTGGGCGTCGTCCAAAACCACTAAATTAATAATTTGTAGAAATACTTAGGGCGCGTAGGAAGCGTAGTAGTGCGCTAAAGGTACCACTCCTGCAACAGGTACGAGGCTGGGGCTATAATTAAAAGGGCCCTGCAATCCTATTTAATCGTCTACCTTTTTTGCGGTTTCCACATCTCCAGGGGCTCGGGCAAGCCAGCGGGCACGGAGAGAGTAACTAAATACCGGTGCGTCATATTTTAACCGGATGACGCGGAAACCTCATCCACCTACGGGGGCGACCCGCGGTGCCGAAAGCGCGCGATATGTGACGTCTTTGGTCCTGGGCTTACTACTGGACAGAGTCTCTAAAAGCTTCTTTTTTGTCGAAATACAAAATACAAGTGGCGCGAACCGTTTCAATTATGTATGAAAGTAGTTTCTGTTCAGTATTTTAGATCGGAAAAGAAACAAATGCAGTTTATAAAGTACGGAAACAAGAAATGACCCGTCGACATACCCACCACCAAGCGGAGGAAAAGGCGGCACATACTAGAAAGGGGTAGTGGGATCAGGCACCGACAAGCGGCGAGCGTAGAAAGGTCCCGGATGTACGCAGCGGCGCTGCGGTCGTACACGGGCTCGAGGATCCGACCGGTTCCGAGTGTTCCGAAGGCCTTCGGCGAGCAACTTTGGCTTGCGGTTTGGCCGTTTGGCGGTGTGGCAGCGCAAGTGGCTCCCGTTCTGAACTGATCTTTACCGCGTGTTTCCTGTCGTTTGTGACTAATGAAGTGTCATGCCGAATTAGTGTTTAATCGCGCAGCAAATGCAATGCCAGCCGCCCTGGCTGCCCGCTTCATACAGCCTATCCAACACGTGCTTTAGTGGCGTCCTCTCGAGTCGTCGACACGGAGTGCGGCAGCCGTGAGCGCTCGATGAGCTCACTACCCCTCCTCTAGTTCACGGCCACTCAAGCGATAAAGGACGTCAAGAAGGAGGCAATTTTTTGTTTGTTTTTGCAATTTTAATCTGCCTCTAAATTTTAAGATAAAGCGAAATTGAAGAAAAAAAAAGTTTAATTAAGTTACTACGTTCAGTGCGCTCAGGTTCGGTGCAAATTAAAAACCAGTAAAAAAGTCCTTGCAGGGCCTGAGACGAAAAAATCGCGCGGGCTTTTTATCGCATTGGTATCCTAGCTCCTGCTGCAGGAGCAGTAACTTTAGCGTACTACTGCACTTTTTACGCGATCAAAGTATGTCTGAAAATTACTTATTTACTGGTTTTGGGGACGCTCCGCAAATTCCTAATTGGAACCATATGTCTATGTTCACTAACTAAAAAAATAAAGAAGCATTTCTTAATTAGCCGAATATTCGTTACGATGAGCCCCTTATAATATCTCCCCCTGGCGGCATAACTCACCTGGACAAACCGCATAAGTGTAGCTTTCAAGGCTCTCTTTGAACAAATCTGTTAACTTAAGAAAAGAAATTGCATTGTTAACTTAAGAAAAGAAACAGTTGCTTCGAAATTAATATATATTTCATGAATTCTGAGATGTGTGGTGTTTAGCAACTGCCAGTTTCTTTCCAGGAGTTCGACTTTGGTCAAGGGAAAGCGTTCTCGGCTGGTGATCGGACATTCTGCCACAGCCGGCGCGTAATCAACTGATGAGACATTTGTGACCTGTTCGTGAATCTAAGTCTAGCAAAATCGAGTGAGAACGTCTCAACAACATACAAAGAACGAGATGGGCCTCTATGCTTCAGA
This sequence comes from Ixodes persulcatus, assembly GCA_013358835.2. Taxonomy (NCBI): domain Eukaryota; kingdom Metazoa; phylum Arthropoda; class Arachnida; order Ixodida; family Ixodidae; genus Ixodes; species Ixodes persulcatus. The sequence continues at coordinate 258,461 of JABSTQ010010674.1, forward strand.
TGTGCTAGTCCGAGGTACTCCCTCATCCACGCGTAGATATTGTCACGCGCGTCAGCGAGCGAGTGCGTTCGTGGCCGGGTGCAATAAAGAAAAAAAAAAAAAGTTCGTGACCCGTTGGTTACCGCGCTTGACTCTCGTGCGGAAGCCCAGGGTTCGATTTCTGGGAGCGACGCTTCTTTTTCTTTTTATTCTTTCAATTTAGGTTTCTGGTAAATTCGAGAACCCCGTTGCTTGTTCGAGGTCCGAATGTTCTACACGCAGAACCTTCTACGCCGATTGTTCCAGAAGCCCACGCGTGTACATAAGGGGCTCCGCGTGGCGAGCCGCAGTCAGTGTCGCCCCAGCGTTCGATGCTGCTGTTACGCCGACTTCGAAGCCCGCGACGCTCTGCTGTTATCTTCCGTTTCCATTTTGTTTCGGCACAAGTTCGCCCCATTAAACGTTTCAGTTTTTTTTTTCAGTTATTCCTTGTTTGTCACCTCGTCATTCGTAACAATATCAGCTTCTGTGGAAGCATCCAGTTTACCAAAGCTCAATTTAATGGTTTAGAGACCCCCGTTTATATAATTCCTTGATGGAATAATACAGTTTAGTGAAAATGGCGACGAGCCTCCTTTCAACGTATACGTTTTTATAGACCCTTTTCATGGCAAACGCCACCAGGAGTTGTTCTAGTCTTTGACGTCCCAGAGAACTTCCGGTTCATAAAAAGTATGAACAAAGCCCACCCTAACACCGCTGTTTGAAATGTTGATGAAACGTTTAACCACCAATTCTCCAGGTGAACGCCAAAAGAACGCAGAACCCCCAGATATGATAAATATTTTCGAATACTCTTGTAAACCAACTTGCCTCCTCCAAGACGTTAAATTGAACAACCGAGGGCCCTCGTTAAATCTCCAACTTTGATGTGCGTGTAGCGTTTATGCTTTCTAGCACTGGCGACATAGGCAAGCTCGACATACTTTCAAAGACGGAGCGACCGGAAGTTGCTTGGCACGCAGGAGGCAGTTCATGTTTGTAAACATGAAAAGGGTCTATAGAAACACAATGGACCTTTTCCCCTACCGACGGCATCAGGCGGTGGCTGCACGAACTAAAAATCAAGGAAGTGACCTACCTGCGCTACCAATCGATAATGGGAGCTACGCTACCAGTTTCTTCGCTCTCCGAGCAGCGGCGCGTGCCCAACGCGACTCTAAAGAGGGGGATCTGTGGCGTCCACCCAAACGTCATGTTTTTCTTTCCGTCCACTTTCTTTTTTTGTGTAACACAACTATATATATGTTGCAATTACGTGTTCTACTCGCTGATCCACAGCCTCCTTCCGAAATTTCCTCGATTTCTAGTACCGACTTCCGCCGCTTGGCATCAAGTGCTCGCGCGTGCGCAGAACGCTTCTCGGAAAAGGTCCATTGGAGATTAGGGGACGCAAAACTTTTTGCTTCTCGTCTGGTTGGAGGGGGTGAGAAAAAGAGGGGGTCCCCAAAGCTTGGGTAAACACGCCTCTGTGAATCACGCGCTAGCCTTCCCCCCTTTTTGATAAACAGCGTTTCTCTAAACTGAGGCCACACTTTCCCTAAACCTAGCTTCGATAAAACGTGCCCGTTCTCTAAAACGTGTTTTGGTGAAATGGCGTTCGATCAACCATAGTGAACCCAACTTGTGTACGGCACCAGAACAACGCGAGGTTTACATCAAAGCGCGGGTTGTTTATTTCAGCATCATCAGCATCTCTAAGTCATCTGTACACTAGCTCATCATACAACCATTAGATTCTGAACAAAAATAAATATTTTTAATATTATAATGGATTCTAACGTGAAATAGCAGACGACCCCAATTTTAGCCTGCGTCCAATCACACTTCGCCGTGGCGCTCGTTTCGTAGCAGACGAAAAACCTTTTTTCCGGTCGGTTAGCAGACGATGCACGGCGTTTTCTCGTTCGATTTCCGTCTGCGAAAGGCGCTTCTCAGCAGACGAACCGCGTTCTTCGCTCGCGACATGAACTGTTTAGGAATGGAATCTTCGCTCTCCGTTTGTGGCGAAGATCTCACTCTCGCTCTCGCGGTGACCGAAATCGGGACCCAGGTACACCAGGGGCCCTAATCTACACGGCGGGACCAAGCGGGATCAAGGGAACGGGACCATGGCCATGCCGGGATATCATCGCCTGCTGGGATTGTTCAACGCCGCTCCACTGACCGATCGCAGCAGGCGGCCATGTCCCGATTCCTTGGTCCCGCTTGGTTCCGCCGTCTACAACAGGGCCCCGGACCTCTTTTGTTCGGACGGAGCTTCAAGTTTTCTGTCATAATTGTACAAATACGATCAGATGTTGTGCTTGGACATATATTGAGCCTGCCTGTACTATTTCCCGTTTGGCTTCGTTTATATTTCTTATCACATTTGTTTTTAATTACAATGTCTGAAAGACCAGTGTTCTGGCAACACACACGAAACAGTTGAGTGAACTATCAGTTGTTATCATTTGTGTGCCGAATATATATATACCAAAGCTCAGCGTACGTCTACTGGTGTTTCGAGAATATAGCCTTCGCTTTTGGACTCACTTCACATAGCTCGCGCTTGGTCACCAGAAAGTCGCTCAAGGAACAAAAGCAGCCGTGTTTGGACACGGGCAACATGAAACTTAGTTATTACTGTTTATGATTTCCGTGAGTCTTTCGTGAACATTTAAAGGCTGCTGTTTGTATAATTTGGAAGCCAGGAATAAAATATGTCAACATTATTCACATACATTGTCGCGTACACTGCCTCCCTATAGTACTAAATACCAGACCCCGCAAACACTCAAGTTCCAGGTAGAAGGTAGACGAAACAGCAGGAGGTGCGGGTATAACATTTTCATTCGCGGTCCATATATAAGTTTTAAAGGAAAGTTAAAGAAACCCTCAAATTAGAAAAGAAAATTGAAAATTTCAATATATACACTTGAAAAGGGATGAGTATTAAGCTTTCTTTCGATCTTAATAGTAGAAACATCGTAATCGCCAGTTAAAAATTTGACCCAGCCCCGTCTTTCGCCGCGCGCTAAGCGCAGAAGAGCGCGAAAGAAAAAACAGCAAAAGTGACGTCCTCGGCGGAATTAGATGACCATCGCTCGCCTCTAAGCCGACTCGGGAATGCCAACAATGACGTCACGAGGCTTTGGGCAGCTAATAAGCGGCAGAGAGGCTCGCCGCATGCCCCGCGGAAACCTCTGCGCGTATTTTTTGAAATAAATGCGGTTTGCGTTCAAATCTGACAGAGTTAAGTGCGATCACAGAATTCACGGGACAAAGCTACATAAGTCCGCTACCGAAATGTTTTTTAAAAGCGCTTTCAGCTTCCCTTTAAGTAGCGACAACTGACATACTTTCCGTTGCGCTTTAAGTCTGACCACGGCCAAAGCAAGGACGATCCGATGAAGCTAATTAAGCATCGCCAAAAGTTCGTCGCCAGGTGGCTCGTCGCCTCGTGCATTTGCTTTCACCGGTTCAGGCGATCACGCACCAAAAACAAAACAAAAAAAAAAAAAACAAAAAAAAATCACGCCGCATTACGTTTCATTTGGTGTGCATGATTGGTTTAGACCGTGATAGCAAATCTACAGAAAGGACGAGTGCCAACGGTGCACATTTGGCTCATCTGGACTAGCACCAGCGCTGGCTGTTGTCGGACCATAATGTAAAACGGAGTATAGACCAACTCCACTCACTGACGTCACGTCACTGCGGTGGCGCTGCTGTCGGTACTGCGCATGCGCAGAAGCTTCACTCCCCTGATTTTGGTTTCTGTGCACGCGCTTTGCCCACACCTGGTGTGGGCTAAGCGGGTTTCTTTGGAAATACTCTCGTATAGTTCTAGGTGTATACGTGAGCTCGTAGTCTCTAAAAAGGACGTGAAAGTGCGAACGGCAAACTTGTTTGACGCCATGATCAGCGAACCATGTCCCCTCACGCGGATCTGGCGATGTCTCGCGGCATATGGCTGATGGCTCAACGCGGAAGAAGTGGCGCGTAATTGAGCCCTCGTCGGCAATGGTCCATCGGATGCGGCATCAGCCAGCCAAGAGCGCTCCACTCTCCAACCTTGATGCGTCAGGGGTGAGACTCGTTTCCCCGGAAAGAAGCGGCGAAGATTAATGAATATCCAGTTGGGATCGTCTCTGGACGTCCTTTCAAAGTTCCCAAAGAGCTTCGCACAAAGCCACAGCGCAGTACCGCCTTCGACGCAGAACGGCATTCTCTCCGGAGTCTCCATTGGCGGCAGCAACCTGGAAAGAGAGCCACACCCTACCGAGACTGACGGTGTCATTTTAACGCTTAAACTGAACGCGCGCGGCCCGAACCTCGGTTAATGTCACAACGTTTTAAATTATTATTTTTTTTTTTGTGTAGGATTTTGTGTTTTTGGAGTTTATTTTTAGAACAAAGCGGAAGGGTGCTTATTTTTTGGAGTTTACGTTTTGCTACTCATTGAAAGTACACTACATATTTTTTCGCAATAATTGGAAAAATAATTTTTAGAATATTATTTTTTTGAACTCTCACGCATACCATGTTTATTTTTTATTACCTTTTTTATTTTGTAATTTCAAGACCCGTCAAAGAAAAAAACACTACTTTTGCTCTAGAAAATCACAAACAAGAGCCAGTTTGACGGATTTAAAGTACACGGAGAAAAGTGTTTTAACCTAACGGCTCGTGGGCATTTATCTAGCAGAAATCGGAAATATTCATTTAACAGAACCATGTTTGCGTTTCACGCGCAGTAAATACATTCTTTTTAAGATCACGGAACAATTATATATTCCGATTTCTATGCGAGTTCTGTTCGAAGGTGTACATATGTGCTTTAGCTTTCGCTCAGCCCACTTATTTGTTATATTTTAATTGCATCCTTCGGTACGCCATGATTGCTTTTGCACCTCAAGCTTTTATACGTCGCTTTTATTTCATTTAGTAGGGACTCTCACAAATATAAAACATTTTAACATTGTGAAAACCCGAGATTTAGGCTCTCAATACTGGTGACAGTTCACAAATTCGCTTGTCTCTTCTTAGTTATTTTTATACATAAGCCAACCAACCAGCTTTAAAAAGAAGAGATACTTCAAGCAGTCGCTTATTGCCGAAACCAACACTGTCTTTGCTACCTTCTTTCATTTTCACAAACATCATTGTGAATTTAGAAAATACAACAAAAACAGGAAAGCACGGACGGAGTATCCGAATTAACTGCAGATCTCCGTCGATGGCTTTCTATAGTTGCCCCAAAGTTGCCCCAATAAACATAAAAACTACAGAAGACAGCATGATTAGTTGCCTAAGTTTTTATATATAACTTTAAGCTGCAATTTTTTATTTATATTTTTTACTACGTATATCAGCAAATAATTTCAATCGGATCTTTCAGGATGTCCACAAATGCCTAAAACTCTATAGGTGTGTACCAGCAAAATCGGTGGTGCTTTTCAAAGCTCAGCAATAGTTAGACCTTTGGACTATGGTTGCCATTTCGCCGTTACAGGTGCAAACATTGCATTCCAGTTTGCAAGCAGGTGAAGATAAAGTTTTTATTGTCGTATTCATTCATTCATTCATTCATCCATTCATTCATTCATTTATGCATTCCTTCATATAGAGCGTCTACCAATGACTGCAGGCGTCTTTAGGACGTAGAGAATTGGCGATTATTATTGTAGCACATATCATCTCAACATATACAAACGGGGCAGGGCAACATGAACCGGTCGCATGGAGGTTCTTCTATTTCTAACGATGGCGAGATGTACGTGATCATCAGGCATAAAGCTGCAACCCACGTGAAAAGTCTCATATCAAAGCCCGAGTCAACCCTGAGTCAGTTTCCTAACAATTATAAATCGGGGGGCATTTTTTTTTTCAATTTTATTAACCGTATATTAAGCTCGCCTATACGAGGAGCGTTCATAAAGTTCGTATTACTGTCACAAAAAAAAAATTGAAAAAAGGGAACAAAACAGGCATCAACATGAAAGCGCGTCCCTCTAGTTTCCGCACAGTATAAACATCGCGTTCTATAGTAGCGCGGAACGCCGCTAGGGAGTCGAAACAAAAAGGGCACCGCCCGTCAGTGCCGAGCACATGCAGTGATCAGTTTTTTTTTTTTTTCCTTTAGAAGGGAAGCAATGCAAAATATATTTTCCAATCTGGGAGCGTTGTTCGGGGGCATCGCCCCAGTTTAGGACACTGTGGTTAAATGGAGCAGACGCTTCCAGTGTGGCCAAACAAGAGGAAAGCATTTCTAGGACGACGACCAAGTGATTGCTGAAGTGGAGTGATTACTCAACACTCAAAACGAGGAGTTTATAACAATGGTCTCCAGCATGTGGTCCATCGCCGGCAAAAGTGGGTAACGTTTGGTGGCGAACATTGAGAGAAAGTCTCAACTCCTACTCGATTTTGATTGCTGAATCTCTATTCCTTCGAGACAATGATACGAACTTTATGAACGCCCCTCGTATATTCTCACCAAACGAGACAATTGTTTTTCCAAATATTTACCTTTAATAACAAATACCGCGTCAAATTTAAAATTCTTATTTGGAGATATTGCTTCGAAATTAAATAGATTCAACAAAAGGTACTCGGTCATTGGTAAAGTACTAAAGCATGAATTGTTATAGACCGAAGATTTCACTGCCTTCCAGTCCTAGTACTATCACATTTACAAATTTATGAAGGTTGCCCAACCCCCGTATACTCCCTTTCTGCTTAAGCCGGACCGCAGCCGATGGTACGATCAAATATAGAACCAAGCAAGCCAAGAATAAAGCGCATCGTCACGGCGCCCGTAGCCTTTGTGGGTTTGCTATCAAAGACTGAACCAATCGAGCGCAGAATAAAATTGCGAGCCATTCCACTGTCTGAAGGTGGTTGGCCAACGAAGCTCTAGGGCACCACCACACATGATTCGCCAAGAGACACATCTCCCTTATCACACGCTTCGACGTCTTTCCTTATCAAAATGCACATCGAGATGACGGGGCGTATATGCATTTCCATACAATGGAGCGTTTTTACGTGCAATTTAGTTCCTGCACACGGATACCAAGAATGCATGGAACCCTAGCCATATACAGTTTCGCTGTCAAAGCGCAGGTTCACGACGCGTCCGCTGTATCTGGTTGGTTGAGTCATTTCACCGACCATAAAGCAGTAATAATGAATTCGACACGCAACCCGGAACTCAGCAGTACCTATGAGCAATAAAAAAAAATCTGCACCATTAGCACTACCTATGAACAATAAAATCAGTATCATCAGCACCACCAGAGCTTCGTCCCAATACATCATTCAGCACGTGAAGATGTTGTGATTTTTTTTTTCTTTTCTGGAAGGTGTTGGTTTGCCGTGTATCGTGGCAGCCGGGTAAAGTAGCTCCGCGCATTCAATATTCCAGTTTTCGCTCGCTAGCGTGAAACGAGCCAAACTGGAACGAATCTACGATGGCGAGGAAACCTCAAAGGCAATTTTCCGAACTTTCGGAGAAAGGGGGACAAAATAGGACGCGGGTTTCTCGCTACGTGAGGGACCTATAGTGCGTACACTCCTAAGCTGACAGTGCGGTGGATGCTATACGCTCTCGTTGGACCTGCCATACACCTCTCTATTGCCGCGTGATCGCGCTCTCCCCAGGAACCCACTCGCGGGCAGCGGGGTCAGGGGACGAAAGGGAGGGGGTTGACTGGCGCCGCGGGAATGTAGCCTTCACCGCACTCTCAGCTCGGGAGTTATCCGAACGCATAAACGAAAGACGTCGACGCACGTAGCGGGCTGTTCGAGCGGTGTGCGAAAATGACGAGAGAGGAAGAAGCCAAGGCGTCCTTTGTGGGGATCTTTTGGGAATGAATCGACCCCAGAAGGGTGTCGCGGGAGCCGGACTCCTTTCACGGCTGGAGAGCGCGCTTGAAAGGCGATTAAAACTTCATCTATCGCGACCACACCATTAATCTTGCCGCAGAGTTGCTGCCCTCCCTGCACTTTGACTTTCAATCTACTCGTTTTTATCGTATTGCTCGTCATAGACAAACAAACAAAACAAAAACACGTTTTTAGCGAGAAACCCACTGTGTCGGCAGTCGGTATGCTTCACGATAGCCGATGCTTCTGTGCTGTAATTTTTTTTTTTGTGCTCAAGAAGGAGGTTTGAGAGAGACGCTAATTCGCTGTTTCGTTTTCGCTGCCTTGCTTAGCTGCACTCAGTCTTAAAAAAAAAAAAAAAAATGAAATAAACTTTGTAAAAGTAATTGATCGGGGCAGTGTGTAATTTTGTGTTTTTAACTATTTCCGTGATAGTAAATAGCACTTCAAAAAGAGGCTAGTTCAGTCTTTCTTTTTTTTCGGAAATACCAAGAGAGGTAGAAAACCATTCGTACACAACTTTTTTTTATTTGCCAATTTTTATTACGTTTTCTTTATGTGGCTTCAAATATTAAGGGAATTTACTGCAAACTTCGGTTTATATTTTATATGTAACCTAACTATTTTATAGTAAAGAGGTAGAACAAACAATCTCGAATTCACAGGGGGTGGCGATATGCCGCGACATCTGCATTTCGTCTGATTCAACTCGGTTGACTCACCTGACGTAAAGATGGCCCCATGCAACCGACGGAGAAGCATTATTTTAGGTTCCAGCAGAAGTTAAGTTCAATAGATTCCAACCTTTGTAACCGCTCCGCCTCTCAGTGTGACTAGATAACAGACTTACAGTTTCGCAAAACCTCCAGCTCCACCAACAGCAAGTTTGTTGTCGGTATTCTTTTTCTCGGTTCAGATTGTTTATTAGAATCTTGGCATTTACAAGATACGAACAACAATCTGAACCGATCCACCGGAACGCTGTCAAGCATCTATATACACGGGCTACGATGCGCCACAGACAAAAACAGACGAAGAAAATAATACTGCGAGAAAGGAGAAAACGACAGATTGGTCCCACAGTCACCCGTGAACAAGGAGCCGGCTTCGAAACGTCGGGCACATTGAAGAAAATTGGTTATTGGCGACGTGCGCGACCGAAAGCGTCGCTGTAGTCGGCCTTCCACGATTGGCCGAACGCTGACTATGACGTCAGAAAGGAATTTATCATCGACGGAAATAACAGGAATGAAAGAACTTTAATCTTGACGGTGTTGGCAGTGTTCCTTTGAGAGCGTAATAATTTCAAGCTTCCACCATGCTATTTACAAACACCATCGAACTTGTTGTTTGCAAGGTAATGACGTCACAAGGGGGAACCATAGGAGGGAGCCACCAAAACATCTCGCCGCAGTATAATATTGCCACGTGCGTGGTAGAGTTGGCGACGCACGCGGCTGCGGCGCCGAAGAATTGAGTTCGCTCCCCTCCCGACCCGGTTTGTTATTTCTTTTTTTAATTCTGTACACTTATGGAAGGTTCCAGCTCATTCTCGGCTGTCATCGTGTGTTCTGGGTTGGAACATTTGTAAAGTTACCGCGTGTATAGGAGCAGTGGTAACAGGCTGCTTCGGGACAGTCACCCTTCCGTCACTGACACAGGATGGTCGATAACTTCTGTTTTAGTTAGTAGGCACGCCTTATGAAATGCTGATTTCTAGTTTTACACGCATTTCCTTTTTCATTCGTGACATTCAGGTGGAGGTAGCGGGTAACGTTTGCACACGCTTGAAGCTCCCACGAAAAATACGACGAACACCTCCGGGGAGGACTGCGAACGCCAGTGGGCAAAGACGGAAGAATGGCCGACAATAACCAAATACCACAACAAGCCGCGTCGAACGGTGACAAGCTGCGACGAATAATGACGGCCTACGACGAGGAACTACGACAGACGACCTAAGACAATATCCCACGATGACGACCTTCGACGGAAACCTCCAAGGACAGCGTGCGCCGACGAATAACGACGACAACGGAAGCGACTATAAGGGCAAACAACAACCAGCACGAAACTTCTCACGACAATGGCGACCACAATGAAGGGCCCGACGGAACTGTGACTGTTATGATCTATAAAAAAAAAAATGTCAATACATTTTTTTTTTGTTTTCAAGCGGTGCGTTACCCTTTTATTTTGCCGGTGCTTTATGAACAGCGAAAGGGCCGCTGCTTTCTAGAAGGAATGCCGCGTGCGTGGCGGAGTTGTCAACGCACGCTGATGCCAAGCGGAACAGTGTGCTTCGAACCCTACCCGACCCGGTTCATTCTTATATAATTTTGAACCTTTCTGGAAAGTTCCATTTCATTCTTGACTGTTATTGTGTGTTCTGGTTCGGAACATTCGTGAACTTTCAGCTTGCATAAAAGCATCGGCAAAAGGCTGCTTCGGGACAGCTGCTTCTTCCTTTTACCCTTTTATTTTGCCGGTGCTTTATGAACAGCGAAAGGGCCGCTGCTTTCTAGAAGGAATGCCGCGTGCGTGGCGGAGTTGTCAACGCACGCTGATGCCAAGCGGAACAGTGTGCTTCGAACCCTACCCGACCCGGTTCATTCTTATATAATTTTGAACCTTTCTGGAAAGTTCCATTTCATTCTTGACTGTTATTGTGTGTTCTGGTTAGGAATTCGGAACTTTCAGCTTGCATAAAAGCATCGGCAAAAGGCTGCTTCGGGACAGCTGCTTCTTCCTTTTACCCTTTTATTTTGCCGGTGCTTTATGAACAGCGAAAGGGCCGCTGCTTTCTAGAAGGAATGCCGCGTGCGTGGCGGAGTTGTCAACGCACGCTGATGCCAAGCGGAACAGTGTGCTTCGAACCCTACCCGACCCGGTTCATTCTTATATAATTTTGAACCTTTCTGGAAAGTTCCATTTCATTCTTGACTGTTATTGTGTGTTCTGGTTCGGAACATTCGTGAACTTTCAGCTTGCATAAAAGCATCGGCAAAAGGCTGCTTCGGGACAGCTGCTTCTTCCTTTTACCCTTTTATTTTGCCGGTGCTTTATGAACAGCGAAAGGGCCGCTGCTTTCTAGAAGGAATGCCGCGTGCGTGGCGGAGTTGTCAACGCACGCTGATGCCAAGCGGAACAGTGTGCTTCGAACCCTACCCGACCCGGTTCATTCTTATATAATTTTGAACCTTTCTGGAAAGTTCCATTTCATTCTTGACTGTTATTGTGTGTTCTGGTTCGGAACATTCGTGAACTTTCAGCTTGCATAAAAGCATCGGCAAAAGGCTGCTTCGGGACAGCTGCTTCTTCCTTTTACCCTTTTATTTTGCCGGTGCTTTATGAACAGCGAAAGGGCCGCTGCTTTCTAGAAGGAATGCCGCGTGCGTGGCGGAGTTGTCAACGCACGCTGATGCCAAGCGGAACAGTGTGCTTCGAACCCTACCCGACCCGGTTCATTCTTATATAATTTTGAACCTTTCTGGAAAGTTCCATTTCATTCTTGACTGTTATTGTGTGTTCTGGTTCGGAACATTCGTGAACTTTCAGCTTGCATAAAAGCATCGGCAAAAGGCTGCTTCGGGACAGCTGCTTCTTCCTTTTACCCTTTTATTTTGCCGGTGCTTTATGAACAGCGAAAGGGCCGCTGCTTTCTAGAAGGAATGCCGCGTGCGTGGCGGAGTTGTCAACGCACGCTGATGCCAAGCGGAACAGTGTGCTTCGAACCCTACCCGACCCGGTTCATTCTTATATAATTTTGAACCTTTCTGGAAAGTTCCATTTCATTCTTGACTGTTATTGTGTGTTCTGGTTCGGAACATTCGTGAACTTTCAGCTTGCATAAAAGCATCGGCAAAAGGCTGCTTCGGGACAGCTGCTTCTTCCTTTTACCCTTTTATTTTGCCGGTGCTTTATGAACAGCGAAAGGGCCGCTGCTTTCTAGAAGGAATGCCGCGTGCGTGGCGGAGTTGTCAACGCACGCTGATGCCAAGCGGAACAGTGTGCTTCGAACCCTACCCGACCCGGTTCATTCTTATATAATTTTGAACCTTTCTGGAAAGTTCCATTTCATTCTTGACTGTTATTGTGTGTTCTGGTTCGGAACATTCGTGAACTTTCAGCTTGCATAAAAGCATCGGCAAAAGGCTGCTTCGGGACAGCTGCTTCTTCCTTTTACCCTTTTATTTTGCCGGTGCTTTATGAACAGCGAAAGGGCCGCTGCTTTCTAGAAGGAATGCCGCGTGCGTGGCGGAGTTGTCAACGCACGCTGATGCCAAGCGGAACAGTGTGCTTCGAACCCTACCCGACCCGGTTCATTCTTATATAATTTTGAACCTTTCTGGAAAGTTCCATTTCATTCTTGACTGTTATTGTGTGTTCTGGTTCGGAACATTCGTGAACTTTCAGCTTGCATAAAAGCATCGGCAAAAGGCTGCTTCGGGACAGCTGCTTCTTCCTTTTACCCTTTTATTTTGCCGGTGCTTTATGAACAGCGAAAGGGCCGCTGCTTTCTAGAAGGAATGCCGCGTGCGTGGCGGAGTTGTCAACGCACGCTGATGCCAAGCGGAACAGTGTGCTTCGAACCCTACCCGACCCGGTTCATTCTTATATAATTTTGAACCTTTCTGGAAAGTTCCATTTCATTCTTGACTGTTATTGTGTGTTCTGGTTCGGAACATTCGTGAACTTTCAGCTTGCATAAAAGCATCGGCAAAAGGCTGCTTCGGGACAGCTGCTTCTTCCTTTTACCCTTTTATTTTGCCGGTGCTTTATGAACAGCGAAAGGGCCGCTGCTTTCTAGAAGGAATGCCGCGTGCGTGGCGGAGTTGTCAACGCACGCTGATGCCAAGCGGAACAGTGTGCTTCGAACCCTACCCGACCCGGTTCATTCTTATATAATTTTGAACCTTTCTGGAAAGTTCCATTTCATTCTTGACTGTTATTGTGTGTTCTGGTTCGGAACATTCGTGAACTTTCAGCTTGCATAAAAGCATCGGCAAAAGGCTGCTTCGGGACAGCTGCTTCTTCCTTTTACCCTTTTATTTTGCCGGTGCTTTATGAACAGCGAAAGGGCCGCTGCTTTCTAGAAGGAATGCCGCGTGCGTGGCGGAGTTGTCAACGCACGCTGATGCCAAGCGGAACAGTGTGCTTCGAACCCTACCCGACCCGGTTCATTCTTATATAATTTTGAACCTTTCTGGAAAGTTCCATTTCATTCTTGACTGTTATTGTGTGTTCTGGTTCGGAACATTCGTGAACTTTCAGCTTGCATAAAAGCATCGGCAAAAGGCTGCTTCGGGACAGCTGCTTCTTCCTTTTACCCTTTTATTTTGCCGGTGCTTTATGAACAGCGAAAGGGCCGCTGCTTTCTAGAAGGAATGCCGCGTGCGTGGCGGAGTTGTCAACGCACGCTGATGCCAAGCGGAACAGTGTGCTTCGAACCCTACCCGACCCGGTTCATTCTTATATAATTTTGAACCTTTCTGGAAAGTTCCATTTCATTCTTGACTGTTATTGTGTGTTCTGGTTCGGAACATTCGTGAACTTTCAGCTTGCATAAAAGCATCGGCAAAAGGCTGCTTCGGGACAGCTGCTTCTTCCTTTTACCCTTTTATTTTGCCGGTGCTTTATGAACAGCGAAAGGGCCGCTGCTTTCTAGAAGGAATGCCGCGTGCGTGGCGGAGTTGTCAACGCACGCTGATGCCAAGCGGAACAGTGTGCTTCGAACCCTACCCGACCCGGTTCATTCTTATATAATTTTGAACCTTTCTGGAAAGTTCCATTTCATTCTTGACTGTTATTGTGTGTTCTGGTTCGGAACATTCGTGAACTTTCAGCTTGCATAAAAGCATCGGCAAAAGGCTGCTTCGGGACAGCTGCTTCTTCCTTTTACCCTTTTATTTTGCCGGTGCTTTATGAACAGCGAAAGGGCCGCTGCTTTCTAGAAGGAATGCCGCGTGCGTGGCGGAGTTGTCAACGCACGCTGATGCCAAGCGGAACAGTGTGCTTCGAACCCTACCCGACCCGGTTCATTCTTATATAATTTTGAACCTTTCTGGAAAGTTCCATTTCATTCTTGACTGTTATTGTGTGTTCTGGTTCGGAACATTCGTGAACTTTCAGCTTGCATAAAAGCATCGGCAAAAGGCTGCTTCGGGACAGCTGCTTCTTCCTTTTACCCTTTTATTTTGCCGGTGCTTTATGAACAGCGAAAGGGCCGCTGCTTTCTAGAAGGAATGCCGCGTGCGTGGCGGAGTTGTCAACGCACGCTGATGCCAAGCGGAACAGTGTGCTTCGAACCCTACCCGACCCGGTTCATTCTTATATAATTTTGAACCTTTCTGGAAAGTTCCATTTCATTCTTGACTGTTATTGTGTGTTCTGGTTCGGAACATTCGTGAACTTTCAGCTTGCATAAAAGCATCGGCAAAAGGCTGCTTCGGGACAGCTGCTTCTTCCGTCGCTGACGCAGGATGCTCGATACCTTATGTTTTAACTTCACACATAAAGAACAAAACAAAACCGAGAAAATGACGACGAACGTGTCTTTCCACTTGCGGGAACTATGAATGTTGTTGTGAGTTGAATGCTTGCCGCCGTCCCTTTTCCCTGAGTTTGTTTTATTCTTTCTGTGTCAAGTTCAACTGTACCAGCACGCTCTCCGGTTAATTTGGTTTATGTTTTAGTTTGGTGGCGTAAGTTCGCCTCATTAAATGATTATTATCAGCTTTACATTCACCTATTTTTTTTATTCGTGACAATACTATTCCCATTCACGTCAATATTTAGTTCAGAAATTACTATAAATGAGAGTTGACAAGATACTAAAAGAATAAACGAAGCTCCCAGAAATTAAAAAAACAAAAAAAACGTACATTTTTTTTGGCTGTTTATTAACGCCAAAAGGTTTCGTTGGCGCCCTCTTGTGGTTTCTGTTCGTAACGTCACGAAAAGAATTTGTCTCTCCGTGACGTCATCAGTTGTATCACCTTGACTACTTATCATCATTTGCGGGCTGCAAGTTTGATGGTTCGCTCAAAAATAAAAACGGAAGCTTGGAGTCATTGAATTTATGAACCAACATCATCACAGTTGAGAGTCTGAAATTACGGTGATTTATATCAATGAAGAAAAAAAATACAAATAAGACGTCACAGCAAGCTTTTGTCCAATCGCGTATTGCGACCACAGTGACGCTTTTGGTCGAGCACGTTGCTAATACAAAACAATAGTAAATTCCTTTTCCGCATGTAGAGCCGGGCATTTCATATTTAAATTACTAACAAAATGCTTATTGGGAGCATGGTAGGGGATGTTATCCTTAACATAAATTGCAACGCCTCCTCCTCGTCTTTACGTCCGCGTTAGACTCACATGTGTAACCTTCAAAATTTGGATCTTGATCACTTTCTGGGAGCCGTATCTCGATGAACATGATCAAGTTAAAATTAAAATACAATGACTCAAAATATTTAAGAATCCTCCTGCGTACGTTTTACCCTTCTTGTATTAAAATGAATAGTAAATTGTCCTTTCCTGCTACGAAAGTTTTGATAGAAAGTAGAGCTGTTGAAGTATTCATTAAATAGAATTATTCACCGAATTTATCTGCCGCGGGACAAAGGGGCTTAGCCATATGCAAAAAGAAAGGAACGACTGCCCAGCTTAGGTAGTGTCTGATTTTTGCAAGATTACTTCTACTCTCCTTTTGGATAGCTGCCTCGCCTTTTTTTTTTTTCTTCTCACATATGAACATTCTTTTTTCCGCCATGTAAACTTGTAGCCGAAATGCATTGCCTTCATTCTGACATTGTGGAAAATCTTTCTGTTTAGCGAGGTCTCGTTCTCTTCCAAGTATACACTTACCAGCACCGGATCCACCCCTCTAATTGTGCTTGTTCACAAGCTACGTGTTTAGTTCGCTTCAATTAACATTACGCATAATCACCGCTGGCGGATTCTTTGTCTTATCTGGAATACGGTAGACTGCCTCTACGCTGTTACTAGACAACCATGGATAAATTCAAGTCAGTAATTGTGTTTAGTTTTTCAAGTAGATTCGTATTCAAGGTTTCGACAAGCCCGTGCACTTTGACTTTGTTTATTTGCTCGTATTAGTCCAACTTATTTATTTTTGTCTTTTTTTATTTTTGTACTATCGTCAATCTTTCGCTCCTGTTCAAATTTGTTTACCTTCATTTAGTATTTTTTTTTAAATCTGGTTGCGGTGTTCTTTTATATTTTTTATTACTCCATCCTAGTTGCCAGACTTTGCTTGTACTGATTTTTTAATGTGCGTCACCGTTTCTTTCATTGCTACCAGCTCATCAACTTGGTGCTCGAGTGGTGCAAGAATTGTAATTATATTCGTTGTCACTACTGTAAACATACTAGCTGTTGTCGTACTTCTGTTGCGTCGTTTAAGAGTGTTAGTCTTCCTAGGTGCTTCGAATTCTAGCTTTTGCGCCACGACATTTCCAGGTTTCCTTAAACGCGGACTTTCTTCTTTGAATAACATTTTAGAATACGCCCGCGAAAGTTTTAACATGAAAGCTGAACGGACACTCGCTAGACTTCCGTTCAGCTATACACTACCTGCACTTCAGCTACCGCAATCCGGTTTAGTTTGGTTCGGCTTGGTGTTTTGAGGTCCAGAGAAAAGAGGGGACAGCCGGGAGAGATTTTGACCTCCTCTAAGAAGCGAGTCCCTTCCCGGCTAGGGAATAGGGGGAAGCCGAAAGGCTGCTAATAAAGATAGTAGAAATTTAGTTAAAATTTAGATTAATGTGCATGAACTCTCGCAGGCTTAAGAGTTTTCCTGAGGGCACTCGAGCTTTGGAACAAAACGTTTAGAGACGATCAAATAAACCCGTCTCTTGTAAATAGTCCAGAAGGTATTCGTCGGCTCTGTGGACGAGTCGACTTGTTGCATCTGGAATGAGTAATTCTTGAGCCGTAGAGCAGGGGAGACCACTTGAGGCGTAGCACTATGGCAAACCCTAGTGCCCTTCCTCTTACTCTCTTCAGTTAAAAATGACAAATTTGATGTCTTCCCGTGCTTCGCCGTGTTGGCAGGTGAGATCACTGACCCGTTGAAGCCTGTGCAAGATCGATCTTGTGTTAGCGCAGTCTGCCCTAAGACGATGCAACACCGCGACGCTTCCTCTCTGGAAGCTTGCAGGGAATCGCAGGAGGAGTTTTCCCGTCAGCTGTCTCCTGGTGAGGGTGGCGCTTACAGTAGAAGACGCGTATGAACCGCCTCGCCTTATTGTATCGGAGATACTGGGTGTATCCGGCTAATGGGCTTCGGCAGCTTAGGCCTCAGCCATTTCGTTTCTAGTGATTCCTGTTTGGGCAGGCAGCCAC
Organism: Ixodes persulcatus; assembly: GCA_013358835.2. Classification (NCBI taxonomy): domain Eukaryota; kingdom Metazoa; phylum Arthropoda; class Arachnida; order Ixodida; family Ixodidae; genus Ixodes; species Ixodes persulcatus. Next base: position 275,747 of record JABSTQ010010674.1, read on the forward strand.
TGAAAAACAAGCTCCCAGCCTATCCTCTTAGCCAATCTGGCAGCTGCTGCAGCTGTGCCCCTTAATGGGGTGCCGGATTTGAAGTCTTGAAAAAGGCGAGTCTTGAAAGACGAATGTGAAATTCGTCAAGATAATTGTTCTGGACGGTGCCAAATGGCCACCAGCTCCGTTGTTGTCGAAACTGTGTCGAAATCTAATTAGTCTGTAAAACAAATATTTTGAGAAGGGCTGAATACTGCTGCGGTGGCAGTCACAGTTGCTGAGCAAGTAGATACGTCGGTGTATACTTTGGTCCAGCCTGCATACTCCGTGCAGAGAACTTTTTATGCTAGTAGGCGTGCAACACTCTAAAATTATATTAAAAATATGAGTGCACCCCTTTGTCCCATATATAATACACCTCACAACTTCAGATCGACGTAAAGCGCACGCCGAACTGACGGCCCCATCTTTTTCGAGGGCTTGATAACGGTGCGATATAAGTTACTAAACAGCTAAAATACTCACCAAAAACAAGAGAGAAAAAAAAAAAGACACCCAGAATTTGAAGGAGTGGCAAGAAAATCCCGATTATTTTCTTTTAAGTCTGTAACACGTACATTCGCTACTCTAATAAGTTGTGCAACTCGGATGTCAAGCTGCATGTTAAAGGTGGTACCGTCACTTTGACGTCAGTGCGCTGTACGTCAAGCTAAGTTTTTGGGCGTATTATATATGACAAGGGGTGTAAGACTATGTCCTTTTTTTCTGAGTGAACCATCCAAGCAACTGCGACCTTGTTGTGTATGTAAGGTAGAGTTTCTCTGATGTCTAGTGGTACTTCTACCTGTGGCCTCTTGGAAGTTGTGGGGTGTACCCCGGTGGTCCAATTAATTCTTCAAATTTCCTTGCCAACTAACTAAAGCCGGAGCTCGGGCGGTCAAGAAGGTGGGAAAGCAATGCACGACCAGATGGAACACCATGAATTGATGCGAGGTGACGGTTGGTTCGTTCATCACCTCGGAGAAAGACAGGCCAGTCCTCGGCGGCAAACGTTTCCAGCGGATCGGGGGAGACCGAGACATGTCCTGCCACCCTCTGGAATGTTTTGATTTCGCATTGTTTTGCTCGGCCGATGCTGAGAAATGGAAAACTGTAGTGAAGTGGGAACAGGATGAGGCCATTATATAACTGCAGTAGCGCTCGTTGCGGTGTTTCTCACGAACGGCCGCGAAGGCATCGGGGAACTCCGACGAGGCTGCGGCACTTGGAGACTACATTACGAGCTTATGGTCTCCAGGTCATCCGATCATCTACCAAGAGACCGAGATATCTGTGCATTTTTTACTTTTTTAACGGGTAAGCTAGACAGTTTGAACGGCAGCCATCGCTCTGGTGCACGCCCTCTGGGGCGGTAGAGCAGTGCGGTTGTTCTTTCGACCGAATGTGTCAGGTCAAGTTCTTCTATAACGTGGCATATACTATTAAGCGCCTCTGGAAGCTCTCGTCTGATTTTTCTTGCTCGTCCAGTCGGTTCAACACACCACAGGGCCACCTCATCTGCGTAGATGAAAATCTGTACAGGAAATGGTCCCTCTTGTTGCAGTAATTTCTAAAGCGCTGCCATCACAACATTGAAAAGTAGAGGGCTTAGAACACTTCCTTGAGGAACACCCTGAGTCACACTGCGTGGACTACTAGTCGCTCCCGGGGTTCTGTCCCGAAAAGTTCCAAAGGAAAGGAAAGCCTTCACAAGGCGAGCATTTGGATATTTACCCCGAAAATTTTGAGACGCTGGAGAACCGCAATCCGTATTACCGCGGATTTTTTTTTTTTCATTTGCTTTGTTTTTTCTGTAACTTCTGTGAGGGGAAAGTGATAATTTGAGAAGAGTGTAAAATAACACTATACTGTGTTTCGCAGAGACTCCAGGATGAAGGACAATCGAATGCTGACCGCTGGCTACTAGCGCTGGAGATCTTCTGTGTATACAAAATCACAACACCTAAAACCTTTTTTTTTTTTTTGTCTTGGAGTAAAAGGACGTGCCTCTGCCATAAACTCTAACTATACACGATATATTTCAAAAATAATTTCAGTACCGGTGTAATTTTGATCTTCCGGCGATCAATTCAGAGCCCGTGAAGCGTTATGGGTCGCGTGTAAACTTGCGTATAAAAAAATGGTGAACGTGCCGGCGAGCTGGTATGGATTAATCATGATGTTTAACCCCTGAGATTGGGAAGGAAACTTAAAGATGTCTTACAAGAAACAAGAGAAATGTGACAGACAAGCGTCTCAAACTCAGCTAACAAAATTTCTTTTATAAAACGCTTTTATACCCTTCTCCAAAAATCTTCTACAGTGTAAACAAAAAAAAAAAAGAAAACATGCACACACATTGATATTTTTTTAAGATTCATATCTTCAAGTTTCCTTCCAAGTATCAGGGTTTAAATATCATTACTGTAAGGGTATTTTCCTTTGACTTTGCGACGAATTTCAGAACGACAAACGGTGGTTATTGGAGCGAAGTTATTGAAGTTGCTAACTTGCCCCCCCCCCCCGCCCCCGAGTGTTCTTCAAAGTGGAAGTCTGTGCTGGCAACAATAAAAGAGCGACGCCAGCGGAAGGCAGGGTTCCGCTCTTTGGACTGTAGACTTTGTTCCCAATTGATTACAAACCTTTTCATGGTGTGAAACGCATGCTTTGGAAGCCCGCTCCAGCAACCGCGGCACGTAACAAATGCTTGGCATGTTCCATTTTTAGACCACCCACTCTACCTGCAGGCCTGCCTTCGCCTGACGTTACAGCGCTGAAAAGCGCCGGTGTATTTGCATACTGTTTGCGGCATCCTTTTCACTTGTCGATTTCACAATAACTATTTTGAATTTCGCGATAATAAACAGCATACTGGAAAGGGCGAACGCCGGTGATTCTGAAAATATAGTTAGTTGGGGTGACTCAAAAAATCGCCGGAGGACCCCTCCCGTTTAGTACTATCAATGTGCCGGTGTACGCCGATCTAGCCATTAGCTCTCATTTCACGCGCTCATCCGCATTTTAGACCGTTGATTTCAGGCAGATGGACTAAATATATTAGCAAGTTTTAATGGCACAAAACCAAGTTTGATCAAAGAACGAGAATGACACGATAAGTAAAACAAAAAAATATTCATAAATGTGAACAGTCTTGTTGTTAGAAAGCGTTTAATAGTCGTACTCAAACAAACAAAAAAAAAAACCCTAAAACTAGGAACTACACTTACAAATGAAAGTTTAGACTGCAACAATCGCGGTACATGCATATTGGCCCTTGTTTCATCAGTTTTCCGAGCTCGTTTTGCCTCGCTATCTTAAAGTTTACCGTGTCCACCCGAGCGTGCGCCGCGCTCTTTCATTAAACGCAAAAAACGTGACCTTGGTTTGCCGCGGAGCACGCATATAGGCATTCCCTGTGGTCCACAGAAGGTTCTGTGATTGCCAGGCACAGATAACGCGTAGTACGCACGTCTTAAACTTCGCCGGGCCTCTCCTTGCAAAACAATGATCTCTCACTCTCTCAAAAATGGCCCGCGCGTCCACTTACACCACCGCGCTTTCAACAAAAACAAAATTAACTACACTAGCTGTGGGCACTGCGCAAGCGCATGAACTAGATTCGCGGGATGCGCAGCGTATGGGCGCACGCAGTGCCGTCACCAGCGCCACTGCTTAAATAGGACGTCGACGACACGCGTTGAATGACGAGGTGGAAAGAGCTGTACGGCCTACAAATTACGTCCGTGATATCGCACCTATATTCACTGACAACTTGAGAAACGCAGTGCGTGAATTCCTTTCCTTATATTCCTGTAATATAATGCCGCAATCTGATTGGCTGAGAAGCGATGATAATCGGAACGCACCACGCGCTGGGCTTCTTAACTTGTTATAACGCTTGGGTTTGGGCTGTTGGTTTTTCATTATTTTTCTCCCTCTTTTATCTTTTCAATGTCGGAAAAAGTGAAAGGCCAAGGGTAACGTATGTTCGCGTTACTCCCCTCGGAAACTTCCCACGTCCAGGTCATAAGGGTATTCTACGTTTAAAAATATGACGGACTTCAGTTAATGTCCCGGGGTTGTTTTTGTAATTATACTTCGGACTTTTAGTGGTCGCATTCATTAAATATTAGGCAAATCCTGAATTATTCTACAGTCAATGAAGGGTGTCTGTATGCATTGTGCTTGAGTTTTATTTTCGAGGGTATCGCGCGGGGGGGACTGGTGCTGATATGTAACCTAATGTTACGTAACTGATTATTGTTTCAATCCTTAATTTCCCGTCGCTTTCCTTTTGATCTTTTCTCGTTGCTGCTGTCGTTGCGGTTCTTGTTCCGTTTTATCCGTTGAGCGCCGTGGACGGCTGTGTGTGAGCCTCGTCAGGCGGAATTAGCCCGTGGTTGACCCCATCGGCTGAGACAAAAAACAATGAAAGCCGTTTACAACTCCCTGTAACGCCGAATTAGAGCGCAGCTCTTGAGGAGGAGGAGGGAAGGGTACTGAAAGGGGGGGGGGGGTCACGTGACCTCGGGGGGTCACGTGACCTTGACGATGACGATCCGATGACGGCATCGGTGACGTCACTGATGACGTCATCAGTGATGATGACGATGACGATGCGGATGCCAATGACGTCATCAGTGACGTCCCTGATGACGTCATCTATGATGATGATGACGATGCGGATGACGTCATCAGTGACTTCACTGATGACGTCATCAGTGATGATGACGATGACGACGCGGATGCCGATGACGTCATCAGTGATGTCACTGATGACGTCATCAGTAATGAGGACGATGACGATGCGGATGCCGATAACGTCACCAGGTTGCACGCAACCTGGATTGCATGCAACAGGTTGCATACAACTCGTTGCATGCCAGTTGCATGCCAGTTGCATAGAACAAGTTACATGCAAGAGGTTGCACGCAACCTGTTGCATGCAACTCCCGAAGGAACCCGAGGTCCTCCCGAGGTCCTCCCGAAGGAACCCGAGGTCCTCCCGAGGTCCTCCCGAAGAAACCTGAGGTCCTCCCGAGGTCCTCCCGAAGGGACCCGAGGTCCTCCCAAAGGACCTCGGGTTCCTTCGGGACGACCTCGGGTTCCTTCGGGAGGACCTAATGCACCGCGCGGATACGCCGACGGCGACGGCGACGCCGACGGCGAAGGCGACGCCGCTCAAGCCGGAAACGGGCGCCTAAGAGCTGCGCTCTAAAAAAAGTCAGAATAAAGTATATTACTTTAATCGTTCGAGTTAATCCTACATTAATATCCGACAAATTAATAAAGACAGGGCGTGGCCATTACAATCCGGCATCTCGCTTTGCGCACCGTTCTTTGGCGCTCTTAGCCACTGATACCGCAATTTTATTGGCTGTGCAGCGATAACGAGAGGCTGGGCAGTCGACACGCCAGTGAGTCGCCCTAGAGTAAGTCAGAGCGCAGTCATCTGACGGTACAGATCAAGCGGCGCTAAAAGGACAGCGTCGTCGTCTTTGTGCCTTAGAGCTCACCGGCTAAACAAGACGCGCAAAGTGGATGCACCGTCATCTTGCTCTTGTCTCTGCGCGTGATTCACTTAACTGGGGATTAGCCGCGTTAAGATGTATACTGGGAAATTGAGAGAAGACACATTTCACTACTTGGCGCGGGTCGGCGCCACAATCCGTTCAATAAGTATGAAGGGGAAGACGCTGCTTTTCATTCGATCCGCGTACGTTAATTACCCAGGTAAATACGGTAACGTGCGTGCAGTTCCGTCCCACGCGAGGAAGCAGATACCGCGCTTCAGCACGCCGTTTCCTTCCGGCTGCCGCCGACCTAAAGGTGCTCTGGAACGCGCTACGGCTCGTCGGCCGAATACGGTCCGCCGTTCCGTGGTCCCCGAAGCAGATCATTCCAGTCAGGTGCGGCGTTCAGACAGCGTCGCACGCCGGCGGGGCGGCGCCGAGCGAACGCGCGCGCTTCTTTTCGCCAATCGACGCGAGACGGCGCGTGCACGTGCGCCGCCCGCTCGTGCACGCGCCGGAAACCACTCGAGCGCCCGTTTCCGGTCCTCGTTAAGGCCGCGCTGCCGATACAGGGGCCGCTTATCGGCGCTGTGTGGTCGCCAAACAAACAGGACGACGCTCCACTCGTGTCCGGGCGAGCCGAGTTCGCGCTCTGCTCCTCCGAGGGCCGCGAACACGAAGCGGCTTCCGTTGGAGGGAACAGTTTGCCCCACGAGGAGCCCCGGGAGCCGCGTGACCCTGTGACCCGGTGCGCGAGATTGTCGGGGGTTTGCTCCGCTAACTGCTCTTAGGCGCACTCCGATATTCGGTAAACAGGGTCGTCGGTTTTTCTCGGAACGCGGTGCACGGTGTGTCTATGTGGATTGTTATACACGCTTATCGGTCCCAAAGAGGCTTGGCATTGTGCCTTATCTGTGTGCTATAATAACGAGCCTGTTAAATGGGTGCCGCAACAATTCTCGTACATTGAGCAAATGCCGCCTAGAATGAATTTATCACGTTAATAACCTAAGAAACACGCGTTAGCTCTTCTCTTCACGCAATGCTAATTGCAAGAAAATAATAAAAACATAAAAATACCAGCAGCGTTCACTTCCTTTTCACGCAGCTAGAACAAGCGGCCACGTTACCGACTGCACGCCTCCAATGTTTAGCATAGTCACGCGCTGGGGCCGGCAAGGGACACGTGTTGAGTTCCACCATGGCCTCCTCTATACACCTTTTCCACAAGCGCGCAGCCATCTTGAATATCGTCACTTCTGGTATGCGGTAAAACATCTTTTTGATCTCTCGCCGCAGCTGGAAGGTGTTTACGAAAAATGCGTGATTGTCACACATTCTTGATTTGCCTCACCTATATTTTTTCGCATATTCCAGGTTCAAACGTTCTATTATTTTTTCGCCCCGCATACCAGATATGGAACCCACGTGACTGAAAACGACAGAAAACAGAAAAGGTCTATACTCACAAAGCCTGGCAGTTCGATGACGGAGCCATAGAGTGCCCGGTCGCAGATTTGGAGCGCGAGGATCTGGCAGCAGGGAGCATTTCTCGGGGAACCTGTAGTGAGCGCCAGGCACGTAACCAGGATTTTGTTTCAGGGGGGGGGGGGGGGGGGGCGCTCATGACAAAATGCTGTATGAGGGGCACGGGGAAGAGGAGGTCCCAGCAAAATGAAAGATGTCGGGGGGGGGGGGTGCCCCCCCCCCCCCCCCCCCCTCTGGCTACGTGCCTGGTCAGCGCAGACCTTTTGCAGCGGCGAGGAGGACCCGAGACGTGGTTTTGAAACCCGCCCAGAAAAGAAGCGGCAGACCGAGGAACGCGAAAAGCAGGAGCGGACATTTCATCGCTCCAGACAAGTGTGTTTCTGCGTCTCGCCGCAGCGGGGCGCCCGTTAAGTGCCTCTTGTCTGCCGCTCCTCTAACTTTTCACTTTCGGCGGCCGCGTCTCGTGGCGATCTGCCAGGCTTTGTCAGTATGGAGGAGGCTATGGTTCCGCACACTCTTGGGTTTCGGCTATTGTCGTCATCGCAGCGATTAAAAACGACCCACTACCCGGAGGCATGCAGAGGCCTTGATTATCACGAGGCCAAATCGAGTGTTCACCTAATCCTCAGGTTCAATTTATGAGCCGTACTCAAATATCGTCACTCGGGGGAATATGCAAACACAGCGACCTCCATGCTACGTCAGCAAATAACGCGAGAAAGACATTGAAAACAAAACAAACGAGAAACGCGCAGTTGTACCTTTCAAAACACACAGAAAAAACAATATTGAGCAGTGACCTCTCGTGCCAGTTGACATAGATCTCACTAGTGCCAATAAGCTAGTGTGAAGTGAAGAAAATTCCAACTGAACATCGTTGCACCGCCCCTTTAATAAAAATTGTTTCGTTATTTAAGGGCTACAGCCATTATTAGCGAGGTTTCGCAGCGGATGCCCCTGTCGTGGCTAGGAACTTTAACTCTTAAATTTAGGGGCCGAATTTTTCCGCTCGTATCTCCACTGAATGTCACAGTATCCGATGAAACTCTGATGTCACGTAACAAAATGACGCCCCCTTCACTCTGTGACTTTACATGACGTCATCGTTTGTGCACGGTGCGATTGCATGTAGTGTGTGCTCTGCATAGTGTGCAGTTCCTCTACTGTAGCCGCAATTCATTTGCAGGACACAGGAAAAAAAAAAAAAACGGAAATGTTTAGTGAATAATATGAGTTTCAGTTCAGAGTTACGCTGGGATTGTTTTATTTCTCGTCTGGCTGCTTTGCGTGCCTGGATGCTCATCTACGCACGTACGCTCTTTCAGCATTGTTTTATTCAAACAGTGCTGCCTCTACCGTGCATTTACCGCTTTGAAATTTAGGGTAGTAGACGTCGGTTCTCATGCCTCTTGTTCCCCTGTTTTTATTTTTTTATTATTGTTTTCACCCGCAATGGTGGTAACAGTATAAGCAAAAATGAAAAATAAAATATTAAGAAAACGCTTTGAGTATAGTTACGATTTCTTCGCACGAGCTCTGTTTTAACATGTACGAAATACAACTTAAAATGTAAGAGCGATAGAGATCCTCGAACGCCCCTGGCCGCTGAGTAAAGGCATAAAAGATTGCCATACATTTCGGCACCCAGAAAACCGAAAAAGAAGGTAAAACTAGATTAAATAATGGCCTCCAAAAAATCAAACCATGCGTACGTAATTGCATCACATTATTAGCGACCACTAGCCGTCTGGGGAAGCACTTGCTAAAACGTGTCTACCGAGAAAGTAATTGTTTTATTTAATTAGGCGTTGAGCATGAAATAACTTTTGTTGAACAGAAAAAAGAAACACAAAACAATGACCGAGTATATAATTTGACAAGTTGCATAAAACTAATTATCATAACGCGCCGTCTTCAATTTTACACATGCTTACTGTTAGCTACTTCCACGCTTACAAAACACAAATTAATCAACTATAATTTGTAAACACACACCTAATATTTATGCCTATCTGCCTCCAAAAACTCACAACCGACAGGCCGTATTTTTCTGACTATAGTGCGCAACCGGCGTATTTACAACGCGCAAAAATCAATTCCGGCAAAAAAAAAAAAAAATCTTTAGATAGTTTGCAGCAGATGCTGCATACTCCGCAAGTAAAAAAAAAAAAAAACTTTGATAAACATTACACATTGAAAACAACCATATTAATTAAGGCAGAACGACTTGCATTATAAAAATTGTCACTGGCATAATTCGTCCCTAACAGAATCCATGACACCTTGTCGTAATGAACGATCTTAAAAAAAAATATATATATATATATAATTCCTCGTACAGTCCGCAGCTGCGATCGTGCGCACGGCGTAAAATGGAAACTTTTAAACGCGTATAGTTCGCGGCCTAGAGTACAGAAAATGCGGTAGACAAATCACGAAATTGTCCCGATGGCTGTCAAATAATAAGAATGATTCGAAGGGATATCAGAAAGCAATTCAAAATGCAGTATCTAAACCCGGCGCAGAAAACGAAAAGTGACGAAAAACGCACAGTCCCAAAGAGACGTCCGCCGCCCACCCGATTGGCGATCTAGATCGCAGCGCGTAGTAGCAGACAACGCGCTCAACAGAGCGCACTGCCGACGATCTCCTCTGTCCAACGCCGCGTACTCTCAAACCGGCCGCAAGTGATCCGTAAAATCGGTTCCCCCCACGGCGGAATCCCGTCCGCTCTCCGCCGCGCCCTTGCAGCCAGGGAAAATCCCAGCCTCATTGAAAGCCTATCACCAATCCGTCCCACCAGCACAGCACCACCACGAGGACGTTCCGCACCAGGCCTCGTTTCTCCTTGACAAACCACGCAGGACGCTATACTCCGATCAACTTGTAAACTGACAGTGCTGTAGAAGCTACTAGCTCGTTGAACCACTCATGAGTCTATCTTTTGCCACGTGATCATGCTGCGGCACATACACGCGCGCAGATAGCGGGGTCAGGGTGATGAAAGGGAGGCCGTTGATTGGGCCAGCGAGCCAGTGGTAGTCACTGAACTGTCAGCTTGTGGCTGGACGAAGTATACTAACCATCCGAGCCAATCCAATGCCCCGTTAGCGTCACTTGACCTTCGTCAAGGACGCAGCGACACGCGAGGCGTGTAGTCACGTGGTACATTGGAGACTTTGGATTGGTGTAGATGGCTCGTAGCATCCGGTGTCGTCCACCGTAAGGGGAAAGGGAGTACAGAGAGCGCAAAAAGGGGAACACGGCCGCCATCTGCGCACGCGCGTAGCGTAAACCCCTTTCGCACCGTTCAACCCTTTTGAACCGCTCAGACATCTGGGTCGACTGTGTGCCAATTTAACGGAAGCTCATTGTGGGCGAGGCGGAGGCGTTTTGATCGGCCGCTTTAACGGGACTTTAAAGAGGGGGCGGACAGTCGGACAACGGGACATATGGCCCCCGTGGGCTCGTCTCGGGGATGCCACCGCGGGGATGCGGGTGAACAGGGAGGCTTCGGGACACAAGACGGATTGCTCGCGGCTCAGCGGAGCTCGAGGTCAAGCGCCTCGAGTACGGCGGGGGTCGGATTGCTGTCGGGGTCATGCCTTTGGTGCTGAGGGACGGCAATACGGGATCGCCGCAGCGCTTCGAGCTTTGTTATGAGGCACACGCCATTAACTCCGTATACCCAGCCGAAATATTGATATGTTAAATACGCATTATGCGAATGCACAAATACGTGAAAAGAAGGACTCCGCTAGAGGCGCTTTTATTTAGAGGGGCCTTACAACTTATATCTTAAGTCACTCAAGACATATATATACACTGCGGGTCATTGTTAGCGCGAACAAGCGATCGTCGGTTTTTCCTATTTTCTTCTAACATCTGAGGGGCTGCCATACGAACTATTAGAGTGGTGGAAAGTGCTGTACATTTTAAAGCAACCTGAGACTGAGCAATACGAAAGTTGACACCACGAGAACAGGTGAACGTAGGTTATAAAACATATGTCAACCAAAACGTTGTATTAATGATACGCCGGGCGAACATGAACGATGTGTCACAAAGACCAGTATTCGGAAGTTTCTAAGTACATTCAGGAGCGTAATAATTGCGTGCCGTTATGGAAGTCACCAACCATGATAATAACAGAAGAAGCGACCACAAGCGTCTGTTGAAGAAAGCAATCGCGATTACCAAACATGGAAATGCTGTAAACAAGACATCATTGTCTTTGGAAGCAGCATGGAAGCGTTTGCTAAATCTCTCGATTTTGTAATCTTTTTTTAATTGTAGTTATTTTATGAGTTTGCGAGGTCACCGTATGTTACAATCCTCTAAGGCGAACCTGTTGTGGAGGGTCCGATGTCATTGAATTACATTGTGTTAATCGAACGTGGTGTCAGTGGGGAAGCCTCTTTCTCCTACCTTCAGTTTGCGCAACCCTCATCTAAAGGGTTGTATCCGAAATAAAATTTTAGCTGCGTTTGCGACGTTCTCTTTCTCTTCTCTTGGTGTCAACTTTTGTATTTTTCAGTCTTGGGTTGCTTCAAAATGTTCAGTATACAGCAGCTCGCTTGAACCCTTACGTTACTGTTCGAAAGTGCTCACTTAATGCGCTAGCCAAGAAGTAAATTTCGGTGGCTGATAACACCATTTTGAAATGAAATTGCAAATAAGTGGACACCGCCATGGTGTCAGCTCGCTTTTTGGGGGTGCGCAATCATAATACTTCCAGCACACTAGGCCGAGGACCAGCGCCCTCCGTCGAATGTAGTGGTTTCGGTTAGCCGGGGAGAGGGGAACGATAATCATTTATTTGAGATATAGCAACGTCCTAGCCGCTGAGCAAACTCCGTTCAGACACTGGCTATTCTTGCAATAGACGCTACGGATGATAAAGCTACACTACCACTGCCACTTCATATTGTACATCCGGAAATGACTTTGACGGAGACGTTTTACTCCCAGAACACCGCTTGTAGTCTGCACATTCAGCATGTTATCTCCTCTATCGAGCAAACATGTTCAGTTGTGAGTAATCGCACACTTCCATCGTATAGACGTATCATCTTGAAAGCACGTTCATAGGAAATCTCACACATATCATGTGCAACAGAACCGTTCTCCCTCCACCTGCTTAGGGACTGTGGCAAAACAACGGCATAAACAATAAATAACGCTGGAACGACATTATCTTTGATATTTGATGACGAGGAAAATGATACAGTGACGCCTTTCAAACAACCGCGAAGGCTCGAGGTTCTGGCCTCAAGTGCAGTCAGGGTGAAACCACGCGCTGGCTTGCGCCTTCTTCAGGGAAAACTTAAAATACTTAGGTGTGTCAGTTCCCAAGCTCCACGGAAGAATGTCTTTCAAAGGACGGCCCTTCTCTGTTGCCAGCACGCGATCTGGTGTGCGGGCGGATAGCGATCCCACGGGCAATGAAAAACGTCCGTTTCCAAACGACGCTCTTTATCACAAAGAACGTGTTTATAGACCTGTTTTTCTCGGCGAGAGGGCGCGAGCCCGTTACTGAGACGCGACCATGTAATGCTTGTATCGAGCATATAGCGACACTGCAGCGTTCGATGTACGAGCCACGGTCAGCCACTATCGCTTACAGGCGTGTGTCAGCATCTGTCCACGCGCTGCAACAAAGCGCCTAAAGATATAAAAGAAGATTAAATAAAAAAGCCAACTCGCCCCTTTAGCGTTATATCAAATTAATAAGAGTGTTAGTTCTAGTACTACTTTTTGTTCTTAGTTCCCTTTTTTAGTTTTAAATCCACCAGAGATGTGCCTGCAGTATTTCAAATACAAGTATTTAAAATATTACGAGTATTTTGCAGTCAACTACATATTACAGAATATATTTCTCGATTGTATTAAAATATTGAGAATTTTGTGTTTCCAAATAAAACTGTAATTAAATGCAAATTCAAATCAGGAAGGTCAACACCTTCGACAGAGATATGTCTGGTTGGGTTAAATGATTAAATTAAAGGAGAATTCTCCGACCATAAAACCGCAAAAAGCAGTCCCGACGTTTCGAAGCCTAATTGGCGCCTTCTTCAGGGGTGGCTATATACCTTTCTAATGTTTACAAAATCACAGTCCAGCGTGCGATCTTCACAGCCCAGCACGTGCATGTTCGTCGCTTCGGAAAGCGAGCAAAGCACGCGCCATACGCACGAACGCTCAAAATGGCACCGGCCACAAGCTCGTTTTTGGAAAGGTCTATAGGAGGTATTCACTGGCCGCCATATTTGAGGTCACTGTTTAGAGCCCATGCTCAGAACGAGCTCGCATTAATAGGCTGCCAAGACCGGCAATCTTAGTGGTGCGGAATGCACGTGGCGAAAGAACTGTGGAAGCTCGCGTTCAGCACGCGCTCCGCAGCCGAGCACACAGCTATGGCCGCCAGTGAATACTTCCTATAGGTAGTATGGGGCATAGCCGTATATTAGGAGAGTTTGGACAATAGGCGGAGCAAAGGCCGCCGCCAGCGCCGAATATTCCCCCCACGCTTAGAGCGTAAACTAAATTTGTGACACAGCGTCGACCAATCAGGAGACCTCTACTCCATCTCACAAATGTCGACTGTGAAGACAAAGGCACAGGCGCGTGAGCCTAGCTCAGCGAAACGCTATTGTTTGTACGAGACCTCATGCATAGGAGGCACTTTCCAAAGCCACGTGCTCGTGCACATGCCTTTGTCTGCACTGCTAGAACAGCGTCCTGAGACTGGCTGAAAGAAAGCAGTGCAAAGGGTGGGGTGCGCGAGCGTCTTGAGACGCGGAGTTCCGCTCGGCACGGCTCAAATTATACTTCGTTTCACTTTACCTGCGAGCGAAGCCAAAGCTAGAAGCGCGAGACCAGCGCTTTTTGCATTTCTCCCCAGCTCGCGCGCTCGAGCAAAGCCTGAACGCACGGAGCTTCCGTGCTCGCGCTTCCAGTTTTGCCTTCGCTCGCACATAAGGTGAAACGAAGTATAGTCGTGGCACAAATTTAGAGCACGCGACCACCGCTAGGGGCTGTTTCGCGGCCTGTGGTTGGCCCGAGATGCTCGCCTATTCAAACCAATGTATGGCCAAACTCTCTCAATAAACGGCTCTGGTATGGGGCAGTCACTGATCTCTATGTCTACTTGCTGGATCGCGTTTGCCCGCTCCGCGAATGCAGCCACTGGCGGCCATCCTTTTGGTATATATAGAGTTATATTACCTCTAGCCAATGTACAGCTGGTGCAGCCACTATCATCCATCTATGGCAGACAGCGTTATGGCAGTTGTGGTGGCAGGCTGCCATAAAAATAGCCGTGGGTGATATTTTGTGCTTGCTTGAAAGTGTTCGACGAAACATATTGTTGAAACCCGGGGTCAACGGTAGCCCGATCTTTGAGGACCCGGCGAAAGTTTCACGAGATCGCAGCACCGAGGAAAAGCAGCACAGCTCGCATCGAAAGAAGCTTCAAAAGAATCATTGAAAGCAGACGCCGGTACGGAGTCTGCTTTCAATGCTATAGCTGCGCTGCTTTCCCCCGGTGCTGAGCTTTCGTAAAGCTTTCGCCGGGTCCTCAATAATGGGGCTTCCGTTCACGCCGGGTTTCAAGAATCTGGTTTGTCGGACAACTTCAATCAAGCACGAAATATCACCCACTGTACAGTGTACGAGATCCACGGCTATTTTTATGGCAGCTTGTCGCCACAGCGCTGTCCGCCATATTACCTATGATAGCTAGAGATAATATAAATCTACCAAAAAGATGGCCGACCGTGGCTGCATTCCCATTCATAAACGGAGCTGGTCAAACGCGATCCAGCAAATAGACATAGTGATCAGTGGGGGCAGTCCACTGATCTCTATGACTAAGTGTTTGCTGGATAGCGTTTGTCCAGCTCCGCCTATGTACGGGAATGTTGCCAGGGTCGGCCAATCTTTTCGGTAAAGTTATGTTATCTCTAGACATCATAGGTAATATGGCGGAGAGCGCTGTGGCGACAGGCTGCCATAAAAATAGCCGCGGGTCTAGTACACTCTACCGTGGGTGATACTTCGGGCTTGATTGAAGTCGCTTGACGAAGCAGGTTCTTGAAACTCAGTGGATGCGACAGAGGAAGATCGACAATGCCGTCATGTTGTGTGGCGCGCTGTTCAAATTGCCCCGATCGCGAAACGACAAGAACTTACCATCGGTAAGTATTCAGTATTTTGTGGTAATCCTGGCGCGCCGGGATACGTTCGGTGAAATATATTTATTTCTTCCCAAGGTTTCCACGAAGTCGCCCCGTGACCCTTCAGCTGTGGACGGAAAGGGTCGGCAGGTGTAAATGGGAGCCTTCAGAGACGAGCGTGGTCTCCTCGGACTACTTTGAAGAAAAATGGTTTGACAGGACGGAGAAAATTGTGCGCCTAAGGGAATGTGCAATACTTACTATCTTCAACCTGCCTACAAAACTCGGCAACGTAATATAGTACCCCTGCTTCTAACATATAATCTTTATCTCTCAAAAAGTTAATGTCAGGTACTTTCAGAGCAAAAATATTAGCCATTTGTTTATTAAAATTTAGTCTATCATTTTATTGTTATCGGCAATCTAGCGTATTTAAAAGGCGAGTACCCGAAGGATTCTTTCAACGTCATCACATGCGTATTGCACAGAAGATTAAAGTCCCACCAGGGTGTCATCCTGCAACCACCATACTACAATGATTTTGCTAGAGGTAATATACCTCTAGAAAAAGATGGCCGACCGTAGCCGCATTCACGGAGTGGGCATACGCGATCCAGCAAACAGTCATAGAGATCGGTGGGACAGTCACGGTTTGAACCTCTTTATCATTGCAGATAATAAAACACGATTTCCTCTTTCTTTAAGTAGGCGGTGCTTTGGTTACTGTTCTTGTAGTGTGACGTAGACCTTGCATCCACAGACGGTAAGGTAGGTGGGGATCTGTATATGTCTCCTGGCGTCTGTAGGATCCCTTAGCAAAAAGAGGCCGTACTTGAAACGAATTTGAAATATATTGAATATGAATATTCATTCTGTATTCATTCTGTATTATTTTGTCCGCATTTGAAATACGCACGTAATGTATTCAAAATATATCATAAATATTGATCTGAAAATATTTTAGATATACCAAAAATATAATTCCTTCCCCCTCAAGATGTCATTTGTGTCCTAAAAAGCGGCTACACAATTTTTTTATTTTTTTGTTAGTAAATGCATTTTTGTGTAGTATTTGAAGACTCTACTAAATACATCCCACATCTACACATCAGAAACGAACACAAACACAAAGATCACGACGCACTGGACACCTGAATCACAGTCCCGTTGACTGCTCTAGAGCCTTATATAGCCTACATATTTAAGGTAATCATTTGGCCGGTGACCAGCTCTGCACTTATTAAGGTTCTAAGTATTCTATGTTCTCCTAGGGAGTCTGTCAAATGAGAAACAGTGTTTTGAAGTTCGTGGACGATATCTCTTACTAAAAAGCATTGGTACAACTAATAATAATTTGGCGTTTGGCGCAGTCGCTAAAACAATATCCACAAAAACGGCTTCTAGAAGAAATGTTATTGCTTCTCTGCATAACACCACTCACGATGAAGCGAGTCAAGCTAGTTTCTTCACTTTAAAATAGTAATTTTGCTTTTCTTTACTAGTTGACTATTTAATACGGTCATTAACGTCACTATATTAAAGTCACTACTCACATCATATACAATGGCGAGTATACACATTCAGTGAACTAACGCATGCGCTAACACAATTCCACGCCAAACATATCTGCTCACTGCTCTTGCTGAAGCTTTCCAGCATCTGCAAGTATTGTGGTTGTAGTTCCCGAACCCCGTTTGTGATTGGTGTGCAAGAAACTCATCAGGTGTGTTCTTGATAGAAAAAAAAAATAACATAAACTTCTCTGATTCATCAGTTTGATGCTGCACAACTCAATTGACAAACTAATCAAATGTTGTATTTAGGCAGTTCAATGTACTCCACATCTGCTTGAAGTGAATTTCTGATAGGGAAGCTTTTCATACTTTGGTAGTTTAAGTCAAACTACCAAATTATTGCAGTCAAAACGTACTTAGGGTATAACAGAACAGTATTTACGATTTCTAGGTATTTTAAGAGCATTCTGCACATATTTTTGATCGCTGCCTTTTTTTAGGGTTGTAGTATATTTTGCATGAAATAAACTAATATTTTAAGAAATCTAATTAAAAGGTATTTTGTGCCTACTAATTTAGTATTTACAAATTTCAGAACGCATGAAGAGGACTTCGAATGTAGTTTAAATAAAGGCATTTTAAAACTATTTTCAGAAATATATTTTAGAACTAAGTAAAAAAAAAAGAAGTGTGTATTTTCGGTATATTTTTTGTGTACTTACAATTATGACCTGTACTTCAAATATACTCAAATTAGAATGTGGTATATTTCAAACGTCTTAGTTTTCGCTAAGGGATGTATCAAGATTACAAGAGAAACCTTTTCCTACCCCCGTCACGTCCGCCAGAAACGTATACTCTTGAAATAAAAGCGTACGTATCATACATCAAAAGATTATCCGTGCGGCGTTTATTTCCGTTCTGTGTAAAACAGAACAGCATATCCAGTCGATAGGAACGAGCACTGCGTTGCGACGTGTGACTGCGCCCGACACACGCTGTAGTCCGTCAACATCGAGACCACGACCGGCTTGCGGGAAACACGCGTTTTTGAAAAACCATAGCCCCGCACAAGAAATTACACTGAAATGACGATTCGGCGAAGGAACGAGGCAACGGATCCAGAAAACAAGGTCAACTATTCATTCGGGAAGAGTCCACATGAAAAAAAGTATCCTACAGACATTCCATTCCGGTTGCGGGGCGAAGTGGGGGAGGGAAGGCGGATCCGCGGTATGGAGGAACAGATGATTCACCAGAGCCGACTTTTCACCGTTGCTTTTTTAGTTTGTGCCGCATTGCAGTGGAGCCAGAAAATTTTTCAGGTGTTTTTCTTTGCTCAAACCGTTCAAAATGCAAAAGAAAAAAAAAAAAAAAAAACTAGAGAGCGGAAAAGATAGTTCACAAACACAATTTTGGTTACTATAGTCGGTTACAAGTTAAGAAGGTAGGAGAAGCTCCTCCCACAATCGTGGTGCGCCGGTTTGAAATCCCTCCGCAATCGAAAGAAGAGTTCACTGGAAACGCTCCTTGTTTCGCTTCAATGGATAGATAATGGCCACAGAGTGGTGCCAACTTGTCTCCGACCCCCACTTTTTAAGAAAGCGACCTTTGTATTCATCGGAGAAGGAACCGAGCCCCTGAAAGCAGCCTTTGTATCAATCGGAGGGGGAAGCTAATCCCCGAAAGTCGTCTTTGTTTCCATCGGAAGGGGGAAGACTCTAATCGCCCTCTCGTGGCTTCCACAATGCTAAGTCAAAGTCGAAAGATAAAGCAAATATGTACAGAAAGGCAAGACCCTCCTCGCGCGTTGGCCGCAACGTCACGGAAACGATGGGACGCAATTGGATGCGGAGGTGGCGGAGGGATATATGATTCCCTTTGAGGGGCATTTGCCGCTACCTTCTTGACTTGTAACCTACTATATTCTCTTTTTCTTAGAAGACAAAAATTCAACATTTTTTGCCACATCTCGTTCGTTCAACCTTTCAAAAGGGAAACTTTAATGGTGAACAACGAAAATACGAAGTCATAAAATGTAATAATGGGCTTTGAACAAAAAGGTCACGACAGGTCCACAAAATATTCCAGTGCGTACACTTCTCTGTAGAACACTCGGCTGTCCAATGACTAAAATACTACGGAAGAGTGCAAGAGAATAGTGAAGTTTAGAATACGATTAAACATAAAAACTGCAAGGCGCACTGGGGCAATGAGCAGATGAAGCGTCACGCTCATTGTTCCTGCGCGGATCACATTTTTCAGAAATGATCATGCTATGGTCATGCTTTGGGTGCTTTCCGTTCTTCGGTGTCGGTTTACGAGACAGGGGCACAGAAAAGTACCAGTTTCCATCATTTTGTTTCCATTTTCTTAGCGTACGTAGAGAGGGGTGGGGTCCGGTGTTGCTGCGTTGTTGCTGTTGTGTGTGTGTGTGGGGGGGGGGGGGGGGGAGGGTGTTCTGCTTGCGTTCCTTGTATTCTGTGTGTCCAGTGATGCACGTGTATCCACAATGTAGCGTTCAAAAGTCGGGTGAAAAACGAATTGGCGCTTTTTTTTTTCGTTTTGAGCGCCATCTGGTGGAAGCTATATTAATTACACGAGGGGGAAAAGTTTCCTCCATTGGGCGAAGAAAGGTGGCCATTTTCCTCCCTTCTTAGGAGAGGAACGTTTTCTCCACGAGCAAAAATAGGTAGCAACTTTTCTCCCTTCTTAGGGGAGGAAATTTCCTCCCCGTTTTGGTAGGAGGAAATTTCCTCCCTTTTTAGAGCAATATATGATACACGTACTACTCTTTTTTTTTAGAGTGTAGGTGACTGGTGTGCGACCGAGCAAATCCGCCTGATCCTGGTATCGAACCAGGGACCTCTCCATTTCCAGTGGAGCGCTCTACCAACTGAGCTCACCCGGAGTTAAACGCCAGTAGAGCAAACGGGTTTAATCAGCTGGCACCAGTCTAACACCTACGAGGGTGAACGGCCTGCATTCTGAGGTTGTGAGGATAATGCAATAAATGTCAAGGTGCAAGCGAGCTGGACAAGAATGACGATAATAATCCCTGGAGAAGAGGAACAAGGGGGACAGTGGACAAACACAAATCTTCAAACACTGCTAGGTGACTGGTGCGCGACCGAACAAATCCGGCTGATAAAATCCGTTTGCTCTACTGACGTCTAACTCCTGGTTAGCGAGGTTGGTAGAGCGCTCCACTGCAGAAATGGAAAGGTCCCTGGTTCAATACCAGGATCAGGCGGATTTTTTCCGTCGCGCTCCAGTCACCTAGTTCTGTTTGGAGATTTGTGTTTGTCCTTTGTCCCCTTTGTTCTCCTTCTGTGCAGCTCGCTCGCTCGCTTGCGTAGTGGGGAATCGTCAATACGCTTCCATAATTCAGTTTTTTCTACTCCGTTTCATTCTAAGTGCCAGCGTAACAGAGGCTACAAGAGCGAGTTGCGAGCTTTCACCGTCCCTGCCAAGCACGCGCGCTCGTGCAGTGCGAGCATCGTTCAGGAGGACCTGCTTTTGCGAGTAGCTTCGGCGACGATATCACGTAAAATGAAACATACGTGCTCGCGGAAGTTATTAAACAAAGCAAAGATGAAAGGAATGTTTAATGTGACGCTGCGGCCGCGAACTGCATAATTCTTTTTTTTTTTATACGTTTTGTTACTGTATCTATAGATGCTGACAGATGCTTGTATTCTAACGTGGCACGTACAAAATCTAACGTTATAGCGACAGACGGATAGTGCAGCCAGCATAACATGGTCGCGTCTTGCGTAAGTCTTCCGGACGCGCTCGCGTCCCCAGTCCCAGAGCAACGGGTCTTGTTCGTGCCATGCTTGTGCCAGCTCAAGGCACAAGACTGGGGCATCAGCAAGGGAGCATTCGACTCGAAATGGTTTGCCCCGCTTTTTATCCTCCACGTTTCGAACCTGTGGCGATGTAATGGCGTGAACAAGCTTCCAGAGGTTTGAATTTATTAGAGGAAGCGGGATGAAAGTACTGCCTACTGCCCTTCCACGGTGCTGATGAACGTTGAAACCATAGAGTTATGACAATAAACGCTAGAGGCTCAGCTGGCGCTAGTGTCTACGAGACTTCCGGTTGCAAATTGAAGCAGACAGCAAACAGTTTCCTTTTCCAGTCTTCCTCTGTATTCCTATGGGAAAACGTACGTGACAATTTTTTCTCTTCGTTAGGGAAGAATAGAAATCGGCGTAGTTTCTTGTAACGGGTACTATGTAGCTTTATTCAGATTATAAAAGTGTAATTTATTTAGTGCTTTTTTTAACACTGAGCGATGTTTAAGTCAACAAATATTGAGGCCCAGGTCTTTGTTGTACAGCGTGATATGTCAATATAAGATATCAGTTCAAGCAAAAAAACATGAATCACGTTTACGATTCTCTGTAACGCCGAAATGGTGCGCAGCTCTTGAGGAGGAGGAGGGGAGAGTACGGAGGGAAGGGTATGCGTCTCCTTTTTCCCCGCTAAATTTAGGGGGAATATGGGCAATGTCAGGTGCGGGACGTCACGTGACGTCACACGTGGCGTCACGGGGGTGACGGTTTGACGTTTCCCTCGTGACAATCACCCCTGTGAGGGTAACGTAACCCCCGTGAGGGTAACCTCCTTGAGGGTTACCCTCACCCCCGTGATGGTAACCCTCACGGGTGTTACGTTATCCTCACAGCGGTGAGGGTAATCCTCACGGGGGGAAACCCTCACGGGGGTTACCCTCACGAGGGTAACCCTCGGGACGTCAGGTGGGACGTCACACGTTCCATAATGCAACTCGCGGTTACGCCGACGCCGCTCAACCCGCAAACGGGCGCCTAAGAGTTGCGCTCTAAAAGAACAATTAAAAAGTGCGTAGGGTTTATTCAAGCTGTAATTGCATTCAGATGACGTAAACGTAGTTTGTTACTTGTTCTTCATTTCAGAACTCCATGCTTCGTTCTTATTGTCTCTTTTGACTGTTTGATTTGGCATATTTTAGCATCCTTTTGGTGTTTTGTCAAACTGATTCACCATGTGTGCTTCATATCATTGACTATACGCGTAAATGCGTGCCCTTTAATAGCACTCTGCAACGTCAACACGGATTATACACGTGTAAATATATCAGCTTGAACTTTGGAATTAAACTAGAACACGAAGAAAGAAAGGACGGGATAGGACACACAGCTGACTACCAACGACGTTTTAGTGTAAACTTCTTCCTTGCGCGTTTGCTCCTTCATAAACGGATCTAGAAATACAGTTTTTCGATGCTTCCAAAAAAGTTGCCCTGACTTGGTTTTCACTTATGAATCACCTGTCGCCAAAAAATATAAAATTTCTAGACCTCACTCTGACTTTCAATCAAGAACACGTGTGCTGGAGGTACGAACCCCGGTCAGCAAAAGGATTTCTGCTGTTCACATCTGGACACTCAAGAACCACCAAGAGAAGTGTCGCAAGCACGGCTCTAATCTCTGCCTTACACAAATTGTGTGAACATCAAATTGGGCAAAGTTTCGAAAAACAGATGTTCCGCCTACGAGATTCCGGATATCCAACTAGTCTCATTGCACCAGTCTGTGAGAACATCTGCAAAAATTTCAAGCGTACAAGGCAGGAGAACGGAAACGCAGACAAAACTCGAAGGAAGATCGCGGTGCTACCTCACATTCATGGGATTACGCACAAATTGAAAAACATTGCTGCAAGAAATGACGTTCAAAAAGTATGCCCCGCGCCCAACAAAGCCTACTTTATGTGTAGTGAAGTGAACCGAAGAAGAAAGAAAAAATCCTGCAACACGGCCCACAGAACGCACACTTTAAAAAAAAGGGTGTCATGGGGTACACCCATAGGGGGTGTAAGTGCTTGTCACATATACTACACCCTTTGGGGGAACACTTGCACACCCCAAATATGGGAGTACGTGTACACCCGTTGGTGTGGTGCACATGTACACCTTTTTCTACAGAAATCTCACACGAAGGGAACACAGGTGCACCCCATTCAATGGTGTACGGCTACACCTCTTTCTACACCCAATGAAATGAAAGGGAACACAGATGCACCCCGGTCGAAGGCGTACCATTGCACCGCTTCATAAACCCGCCTCACTTAAAGAGAACACAGATGCACCCCGCTCAATAGTGTACCATTACTCCCCTTTCTACATCTACTGCTCTCAAAGGGAACACAGGAGCACCCCGTTCAATAGTTTTCTGTTACACCTCTTTTTACACCCACTGAATTCGAAGAGAACACAGATGCACCCGATTCAAAGGTGCATGGTCACACCACTTTATGCACCCGCTTCATAACGAACTTCATAAACCTATTTAAGACATCAAGGAAACCCTTAAAAAATGTATGCGCCCCGGTGATAGCAAAAAGGCGGGTAAACGGACACACGGGATTGTTTTCAAATCTCATAGAAGTTTATTAGATAGCTTATTCCGTAAACAAGTACAATTTTGCAAGAAATCCGTGATATGCGAAGAGGTACGAAGAAGCTGTTACACAACTGAGAAGATTACTAAGCAAACAAGAAACGGAAGTGAGTCTAATGGCGAATTCCACTGGTCGTTTTGGAGCGCGCCGGGATCGACTTTTCTGGAGCGAGCCTATTTCACTGGGCGATCGGGATCGAGACAGACGTGTTCCACTGGTCGTTTTGGATTAGCTCCCGCTCCAGATCTCGATCTGGATCCGATGGCGAATTTCACTGGGCGTTTTGGAGCGCGCCGGGATCATTTGACCAGATCCGGAGTGGAGCGCGGTCGATTCGAAGACGTTTTCGCAATCGCGGCGCAAACACGTGTTCGACGCACGAGCGGCAAAAATGGCGCAGGAGCTCCTAGCAAATGGCGAATTCCACTGGTCGTTTTGGAGCGCGCCGGGATCGACGTTTCTGGAGCGAGCCTATTTCACCGGGCGATCGGGATCGAGACGGACGTGTTCCACTGGTCGTTAGGGATTAGCTCCCGCTCCAGATCTCGATCTAGATTCGAGAAAAGTCGCTCCCCCGATTTCGGCGGATTCAACCGGAAGCCAGCCGGGCCAGCCCTCGGCTCACACACGTGACTTCCTTTCTCGCGGAGCATCTCGCCTGATCTCGCCTCAGAAGAATTGGTAATGGCCGCTTGCTTACCCCTTGGCTCGACAGCAGGTCCGTTTTCAAGGAAGGAGAAGAGAAGAGAAGGTTTTGCCGCGCTACGGGCATTCGGGCAATCTTTGCTAGACGCTCCTGAGCCATTCCTGCCGCTCGTGCGTCGAACACGTGTAGGCACCGCGATTGCGAAAACGTTGATGCTTGGAACTTGGAAACAGCCGCACCAGACACCTGATTTGTTTTAAAAATACCCAGGACGTTTTGGGGGAATGCATCGATCACATAGCAGGCGGTAGACAAGTAGACAGCGTTGAAAAATATTTATTCCACCAATTGTTATGAAGGCCGATGGTGTCGGTGTCGCAGTTTCGAAGCACTGTCAGTTCAGCTCAACACCACGTTACAAAAGACGCTTGGGGGTACTGCCGGTGCTAACGCAATTTTACAGTAGAAATGGGAATTGCATGAAAGAACCGGACAGAAACACTTCATACGGTGGCGTAAATCCCGAACATATATCAGCGATGTCAGTTTCGTCGGTTAGGGCTATCTGCTTTGTAAGCGAATGAAGAACATTTCGATAAAATAAAGAGCGGAAAATACTCCCCGTGTCAAGTTTTCTAATCACAGTCACTGGTTGATGTCGTACCGTGGTAATTCCCGGCCCTTCGACCGCATTAGCACTTTGTAGAGTCACATTTCCAGCGATTCCGCGCCGCACACGAACGAAGGTAAACAATCAAGATGGCGGAGTGTTCCCCGTGTTGTCCTCGCCGTCAGCGCGGTGTGACAGGGTTGTCAGACAATAAATCGGGCAACACGGTTGCCGGGCGGCAGCAACATGTTGCCTGACTGTTGTTGCCGCGATGTGACAGGTTCGCCGGCAACACGACTTCCCCGTGTTCCCGGATAGAGTTGTCCAACTGTTCCCTCAGTGTGACAGGGCCTTTACCCCTCGGCTCGACAGCCGGTTCGTTTTCCAGGAAGGAGAAGAGAAGGTTTTGCCGCGCTACGGGCATACCGGCAATCTTTGCTATACCTGTTTTCACCTCAAGAACCGTAGTAAAACTAGGATCATGTGAAGGGCTAGTTGGTTATACATTACAAACTTAAAAGTAGCGCTAAAGACGAGAACACGTAGAAGACACAGACACGGACAGGCGCTTACTCACAACTGATATTTAGTGAAGAATAAAAAGAAGATAAAGCAGAAGTGCAAGGACATATACGAAATGAAAAAGAAGACTAACCAAAACGAAAGAAAGCAACAATTATTTTTGACTTCAAAATTAAAATGTAGGAAAAAAGTACGTTAAAAATTAAACATTTAAACTAAAAAAAAAATCAAATGAAAACCTACTCGAATTAAATAAAAGAAAGAAAAAAAAGAGAAAGAGGACTCTGAAAATTCATATTAATGTAAAAGGAAACGGGGTCCAGAGGGAAACACGGAAAAGGGCCCATTGCAGAAGAAATAAATTGTACTAGGATCATGTGACGGGCTAGTTGGTTATACATTACAAAATTAAAAGTAGCGCTAAAGACGAGGACACGTAGAAGACACAGACACAGACAGGCGCTTACTCACAACTGATATTTAGTGAAGAATAAAAAGAAGATAAAGCAGAAGTGCAAGGACATATACGAAATGAAAAAGAAGACTAACCAAAACGAAAGAAAGCAACAATTATTTTTGACTTCAAAATTAAAATGTAGGAAAAAAGTACGTTAAAAATTAAACATTTAAACTAAAAAAAAATCAAATGAAAACCTACTCGAATTAAATAAAAGAAAGAAAAAAAAGAGAAAGAGGACTCTGAAAATTCATAAACGGGGTCCAGAGGGAAACACGGAAAAGAGAGAGAGAAAATGTTTTATTTGTGGAACTGAGGGTGGGGGATGCCTGTCGCCCTTGAAACTAGACATTGGTGACAGGAGGAAGGGGTGGAAGGTGAAGGGAGTTATATACAATGTACAAGCCCTGCCGACTTTATGTAGTCGATCAGGGAATCTAATATTGCCTTCCGGTGTTCGGGGCAGCCGACAGGGAGGATCCATTCTTGCAGGCAGCTTGGTCTCACAGGCTGGGAGAGCGACTCCAAAGCATTCTTTCTTTCTTCTGCACTACTTGGACAATCCCAGAATATATGCTGGGGCCCATTGCAGAAGAAATAAATTGTACTAGGATCATGTGACGGGCTAGTTGGTTATACATTACAAAATTAAAAGTAGCGCTAAAGACGAGGACACGTAGAAGACACAGACACAGACAGGCGCTTACTCACAACTGATATTTAGTGAAGAATAAAAAGAAGATAAAGCAGAAGTGCAAGGACATATACGAAATGAAAAAGAAGACTAACCAAAACGAAAGAAAGCAACAATTATTTTTGACTTCAAAATTAAAATGTAGGAAAAAAGTACGTTAAAAATTAAACATTTAAACTAAAAAAAAATCAAATGAAAACCTACTCGAATTAAATAAACAAAGAAAAAAAAAGAGAAAGAGGACTCTGAAAATTCATAAACGGGGTCCAGAGGGAAACACGGAAAAGGGCCCATTGCAGAAGAAATAAATTGTACTAGGATCATGTGACGGGCTAGTTGGTTATACATTACAAAATTAAAAGTAGCGCTAAACACGAGGACACGTAGAAGACACAGACACGGACAGGCGCTTACTCACAACTGATATTTAGTGAAGAATAAAAAGAAGATAAAGCAGAAGTGCAAGGACATATACGAAATGAAAAAGAAGACTAACCAAAACGAAAGAAAGCAACAATTATTTTGACTTCAAAATTAAAATGTAGGAAAAAAGTACGTTAAAAATTAAACATTTAAACTAAAAAAAAATCAAATGAAAACCTACTCGAATTAAATAAAAGAAAGAAAAAAAAGAGAAAGAGGACTCTGAAAATTCATAAACGGGGTCCAGAGGGAAACACGGAAAAGGGCCCATTGCAGAAGAAATAAATTGTACTAGGATCATGTGACGGGCTAGTTGGTTATACATTACAAAATTAAAAGTAGCGCTAAACACGAGGACACGTAGAAGACACAGACACAGACAGGCGCTTACTCACAACTGATATTTAGTGAAGAATAAAAAGAAGATAAAGCAGAAGTGCAAGGACATATACGAAATGAAAAAGAAGACTAACCAAAACGAAAGAAAGCAACAATTATTTTTGACTTCAAAATTAAAATGTAGGAAAAAAGTACGTTAAAAATTAAACATTTAAACTAAAAAAAAAATCAAATGAAAACCTACTCGAATTAAATAAAAGAAAGAAAAAAAAGAGAAAGAGGACTCTGAAAATTCATAAACGGGGTCCAGAGGGAAACACGGAAAAGGGCCCATTGCAGAAGAAATAAATTGTACTAGGATCATGTGACGGGCTAGTTGGTTATACATTACAAAATTAAAAGTAGCGCTAAACACGAGGACACGTAGAAGACACAGACACGGACAGGCGCTTACTCACAACTGATATTTAGTGAAGAATAAAAAGAAGATAAAGCAGAAGTGCAAGGACATATACGAAATGAAAAAGAAGACTAACCAAAACGAAAGAAAGCAACAATTATTTTTGACTTCAAAATTAAAATGTAGGAAAAAAGTACGTTAAAAATTAAACATTTAAACTAAAAAAAAAATCAAATGAAAACCTACTCGAATTAAATAAAAGAAAGAAAAAAAAGAGAAAGAGGACTCTGAAAATTCATATTAATGTAAAAGGAAACGGGGTCCAGAGGGAAACACGGAAAAGGGCCCATTGCAGAACAAATAAATTGTACTAGGATCATGTGACGGGCTAGTTGGTTATACATTACAAAATTAAAAGTAGCGCTAAAGACGAGGACACGTAGAAGACCCAGACACGGACAGGCGCTTACTCACAACTGATATTTAGTGAAGAATAAAAAGAAGATAAAGCAGAAGTGCAATGACTTGTCCTCGTCTTTAGCGCTACTTTTAATTTTGTAACGTAGTAAAACAAGTCCGGCTCCTCGCGGAGCATTACTAATTTATCCCTTTATGTTGATACTTAGGATATGTGTAGGTCAATTTTAGATTAGATATATGTTTTCTTATCAAGACGTACACGTTGTAAACGCCAAAAGCATCGCTTTCTCCTCCGACAAGCAAATCTCGTAAGAACTAATTCGCGCCGCGTATGAACAATGCGCACAATTTCCTTTTTTCTTGAGGTGAAAACGGGTATTAGCGGCGAGATGTTTTGGTGGCGCCCTCCTGTGGTTCCCCCTTGTGACGTCATTACCTTGCAAACAACAAGTTCGATGGTGTTTGTTATTAGCATGGTGGAAGCTTGAAATCATTGCGCTGTCAAAGGAACACTGCCAACACCGTCAAAATTAAAGTTCTTTCATTCCTCTTATTTCCGTCGATGATAAATCCCCTTTCCGACGTCATAGTCAGCGTTCGGCCAATCGTGGAAGGCCGACCACAGCGACGCTTTCGGTCGCGCACGGGGCTAATAGAAGCTCCTGAGCCATTCCTGCCGCTCGTGCGTCGTACACGTGTTAAGCCTGGTTCAGACAGTTGCGTTTGACTGCGTTTGACTGCGTTGCGGCTGCGAGAAACCAAAACATCCTAGCTGCTTATATCTCGTGCCAAGATGATTCCTTGAATTGGATTCCACGCTTCATACGAAGCACAGATGTTCCGGTGACTCGCTTTCTGTTCTCGACGCAACACAGTCAAACGCACTCAAACGCAAGTGTCTGAACCGGCCTTTAGCGCCGCGATTGCGAAAACGTCTTCGAAACGACCGCGGCGGCCGCGGAAAGGGGATTCCCGGGCAGTTGAATGACGGGAAGGCATCCGCCGATCCCGGAGCAGTGGTCATGTTCCACTGGGGATCCGTAGGCGGCGCGACCCCGTTAGGATCGTGTGCTCCATTCCGGATCTGGTCAACTGATCCCAGCGCGCTCCAAAACGACCAGTGTCTATTCTCCAAGCAGCCGGCAGAATTATTTCCACGAAATTCCACCAGCAGTCGCCATTCATTCATCGAACGACGTTTCATCGACAGCTGTGCCCTCGAAGTGACGTGTACGGGGGGACAGGTTGGTTAACATTTTCGTAATGAGCCGCCGCAGACTGTCGCCACGAAGCTGCGTGAACGGGTGTGCTGAGTCGGTGAGCACGCGCCTCAGAGATACACGCGCGACAAAATGTCCCTACAGCGTGCATTGCGCGTAGCGAGTGACGATGAATGGTTAGTGTTGATGAAACGTGTCTACAGAACGTGTATCAACGAAAACGTGTTTTCACAGAACGCCAGGACCGGTTTGCTCATCTTGCGGCCGCGGCTGCGGCTGCGGCCAAGAGGGATTTTTCTGCCACGTGACCAGCTCCTTGGGGACAATGAAGTACCTAGCGTCCCTGCCTAATGGCGGAGAAATCCGTATCGCTTCAAGCAAAAAAGCTTAATTTCGCTCGCAGAAACTGACTGCAGGAACTTTCAAGTGGAGTCCAATTGGCCACCCCTTATATACTGTAGGAGCGGCAGGTAAAGTTCCGGCCAGGGAGGGTAAAAATGAGTCAAAATAAAGAAAAAAAACACGCAAGATAAAAGCGGTTGCGGTATGTTTATATACCTCCGCCAGCGCCGGCGGCTCGCGCCTTCTGTTGTGGTCGAGAGGTTAGAGAGTCGGTACTTCTCGTCGCGGCGTGAAAGTCCCGGGTTGAAATCACGCCAGAAACTCTTTTTTTTTTGTATTTGACTGCACTCCCACTAAGAATATAGACAAGGCCCTATGAGCTCGATAAAATCATTGGCGGGTAGTTCTGATTCACCAGTTCGTTGTTCATGACCTCGGAAGCGCGCATACATGTCTCTGGCTTTCTTTACCAATTTCCGCCACGCCTCCTGCATCTGCCGTACACTCCGCCGAAAGGGAGCTCCGGACTCGGAGCGAAAATAAAAGCGTTTTCTCTCTCTCTCTCTCCGCGGAAAGTTGACAATATCTTCGCATGCCCGTCTCTTCGTTCGCCAGGTAACTGTGCTGCTGAATTTCTCTACAATTTGTTGTTTCCGGTTTCCAACTGCTCTAATTAATTCCATTTGTTGATCCAAAGGAATTTTGGGTGTTTGCGTTAGAGAAGTGGTTTGCGATGTTGACCCCTGATTCATTTTTTAATTCGGTTGCGATCGTCTGCTATTCTAACTAAAATTCAACGAGTGATGTGTTAATATTACAAAACAATTGCCACAGCAAAATGTAAAGAGTAAAAACATACCTTTTATCACATTCCATGCAAGTAAAATTATGATCTCTTTTATTTCGGTTTTACTACTTTCTGAGACGTTTGACTTGCCACCTTGCCTGTAGGAGTTCGCTCAATCAATGCTCGCTCAATAAATGCATCCGGAGCTGCTAGTCTTTTTTTTTTCTTTTTGCTTATTTTGTGGAAGTTGTTTTTTTTTTTTTTTAATTCTCACAATTGCAGTTTTTATCAGTACTAAGTAGGCGTTTACTGTTATTGAAAGGAGTTGGAGCAAGATCGTTGTATATTTAAAAACACGTAAAATTGTAGTTGCTGGGGAAAGGATGCTTGTTTCGGCTCCGTTGGTGTGAAAGCCATACCGATGTTGTTACCTTGGTTTTCTTTTAATGAACATTATGAAACGATTGGATTAGCGCGTTAACTTGCCTTGAACTTTTTTTTTCTTCCCGGTGTTTCAATTGAACAGGCGGGACTAACTGTAAAAACAGTGTAACGCGCAGTAGTGCAAGTGGATGATTCGTAAAAAGGATCACAATTAAAAAGTGAGACACGTGCAAAATTACGCAAAAAAAAAAAGTTCGTAAGTTCGTTTCACCTTATGTGCGAGCGAAGCCAACGCTACAAGCGCGAGCATGCTGCTTGTAACAGCGCCTGTAGTGCACGAGCGCACGTGCGAAGTAGGGTGCCTTCATGTGCGCTTTGCTTGGGGTGATGACATCTGGCCATTTTGTTTCAAACTGTTATCTTTATTTTTTATTCTGGAGCGCATGAAAGAGCGTTTCCCTGCACGCGCTCGTGTTGCTGACTCTGCTACGGCGACATTTTGTTTCCTGCGATTTCTTTGTATTTTTCCTGTGAGCGCGTGCTGTCGGCATCGAGTACTACAAACGATGGCATCACCCTAAACAGAAGGACATTGAGGCACTCTATACTTCGTTTCACCTTATGTGCGAGCGAAGGCAAAACTGGAAGCGCGAGCACGGAAGCTCCGTGCGTTCAGGCTTTGCTCGAGCGCGCGAGCTGGGGAGAAATGCAAAAAGCACTGGTCTCGCGCTTCTAGCTTTGGCTTCGCTCGCAGGTAAAGTGAAACGAAGTATAGTGCGAAGTAGGAACGCTCAGAGCGTTGGGCTCGCGCTTCTAGCTTTGACTTCGCTCGCACATAACGTGAAACGAAGTATAGCGCGAATTGAACCCGGAACTTTCACGCCGCGACGAAAAGTATCGACACTCTAACCTTTCGACCACAACAGAAGGCGCGAGCCGCTGGCGCTGGCCGAGGTATATAAATGTACTGCAACCGCTTTTATCTTGCGTGGTTTTTTTTTTTTATTTTGACTCATATTTACCCTCCCTGGCCGGAACTTTACCTGCCGCTCCTACAGTATGAAGGGGCGGTCAACTGGACTCCAGTTGAAAATTCCTGCAGTCAGTTTCTGCGACCGAAATTAAGCTTTTGTGCTTGAAGCGATACAGATTTCTCCGCCATTAGGCAGGGACGCTAGGTGCTTCATTGTCCCCAAGGAGCTGGTCACGTGACAAAAAAATTTCTCTTGGCCGCAGCCGTAGCCGCGGCCGCAAGATCAGCAAACCGGCCCAGGAGATTAAGAAAGTCAGTATTCTACCTGCAGTTGTCACATGATTGTAGTCAGCTAATGGCAGGCGACTGCCGATAGAATTTCGGGAAATTATTCTCCCGGCTGCTAGAAAATAGACACTGCCTAATTCTAGAGGTAATCCGGAACGGAACGGTCAATTGTTGCAAAGGAGTAGGTTGCAGAGCACTTACGATGAAAATACCGGACTCGAAATATGTAATCCGAAATATATGTCGACACGGGCACTGCAGCACAACACAAACACAAAAACGAAAGGAAAGAGGTCCGTGAAGATTCAACACGATGTGTCAGAAGCAGTAATTTGCCGAACCGAACACTAAACGCATCACATAAATTCCTTGGGCTTTTTTGAAGAAATCGCTTGTTGCCGAAATACGCGTAGGACTTTTGAAACACTGGAAATCTTGGTACACTCGAATGCGTTGTCCCGGACGAAATCTACGCCAGCCCTGCTGGTCGCAGCACAGCACACAAGAAACTAGGCCGAGAAGCAGACATTCCGAGGTCTTGAAAAGCTACTACGTCATCCGTGAAACCTTTACCACATGATCACGCTCCTGCCGTCACCCGCGCGAGACAGCGGAGTCGAGGGATGAAAAAGCCTCCGGTTAAGTGGTCCGGCAACTGCGCACCTTCTTCCATGCTTTCAGCTTAGGGAGAGAAAGAAAAAGAAAATAGCAGCTCCTTCAAGGCCAAAAGGGAGGCGCCCTCGCAAAGGCTTATCTTCAGGAGCAACCCAACAATGAACACAACGAGAGACTTTTGTCACTTATATCCTGTTGAAAGTTCGACCAAAAGTTAATAGTGCAGTGGATGCTACCCGTGGCCTTGGCCTTCAGGCAGGTGCTGTGCTCTGCCTCATCTCTAGCTTGGAGACTGTAGTCACGTGATCCTACCCGGAGACCCGATTGGCCTAAAACAAGCATAGCGTCTACTCTACTGTCAATACCGAGTGTACAGGATAGCTCCATACTTCCTAAGAAACTGCCCAACCCAAAAAGTGACCCCCAAGAGGGAATCCAAGCACAAGCTGATCGGGGCGCGTGGCTAGTGTGGGGGTGCACTGATACACCTAGAGGTTTTTAAGGGAGAGGAGGATGCTCATTGTTGGTGTACAAGTACACTTGCTGGGTAACGCAGGGTGCATCTTTCATGAAAAGGGTGCATGTGCGCCCGATGCACCCGACTATACCCTTTTTTTCTTAGAGTGCTGTATTTCCTCCGAACTATAACGTTTACCGAACTGATAGAAATAATCATGGTGGTGGTGTATTCTTGCTTGTTAACCAGAACTTACATAGCTCTCCAGTAGACATTAATGGTGTGTTTTGCGAAACAGTGTGGTGCAAGATTTCGCTTTCTCAAGGTGAATATTTGACGGTAGGCGCGTTCTATAGGCCTCCGTCGAGCACGGCGCAGTCTCTTACGTCGCTGTACAACGCGATGTCCGTTGTGGCACCGGGAAATGTAGTTTTGGGTGGGGATTTCAACCTTCCAGATGTATCTTGTGTAAATTATTGTCCCGTGACTACTCATTCATCGTGTGTCTATTCAGCGTTTTTGGATATTGTTAATGACTTCGATTTGTATCAGTTTGTCACCGAGCCCACCAGAACCAGTGCCAGCCGATCAACTGTCTTGGACTTATTCTTGTGTAATAGGCCGTCAGGTGTCACCTCTGTTTCTGTAATACCAGGCATAAGCGACCACGAAGCAGTTGTAGCGACAATAAAATGTTCAAATGTACCACGATATAAAAGCCAACCAAAAAAGGTTTACATGTTCGGCAGAGCTGACTTTGATGGCCTAAGTTTTGATCTTATTGATTTTTTGCCTCTGTTTGAGGTACAGAGTGTATCTACAGATATAAACGCATTGTGGAATTTATTTAAGGATAAGATAAAAGAACTGCTTGACATTTACGTACCAACTAAGATAGTCAGTGCGATGCTCAAGCAAGATAAGCCTTGGATGAATCCGGAAATTAGACGTTCAATATATAGAAATAAGCGTATTTTCGCACGGTATAAAAACACGAACGATTCATCTACACGCGATCATCTTAAAGAGCTTCAACAGGAGCTCAAAACTAAAATAAAAAATGCAAAGTCTGATTATTTCTCCTCGTTTGGTAAAAAAATTAAAGATTGGAAATATGTTAAATCTCAACGAAAAGATTTGGCGGGTGTCCCTCCACTTGTGATTGACAACGCCCTTGTAACAGACGACAGCCTAAAAGCGACTGCATTCAATGGGTATTTCAGGTCTGTCTTCTCAACTTCAACACCTGCGTCTCTACCGCCAACTGTTGACGTAATTAATGATGCTATGGACGACATTACCTTTGATCATAACGGCATACGTAAATTATTAAGCAATATCAGACTGGGAAAGGCCACCGGACCGGATGGAATCCCCAACATTGTTTTGAAGTCATGTGCTGATATCGTCGCGTCATATCTAATCATACTATACACGAAATCGTTAGAAAGCGGCTGTCTCCCTGATGACTGGAAATGCGGAAATGTAGTTCCAATACACAAGAACGGCGCAAAAAATAATGTAAGCAACTATAGGCCAATATCACTAACGAGTGAATGTTGCAAAATAATGGAACATATTATCTATTCAAGTCTCGCGCGTCATCTAAATAACCATAACTTCTTTTCTACAGTTCATCACGGTTTCCGCCAAGGTTTATCATGTAATACACAATTACTTGAATTTTATCACGACCTTGCTTTTTCGTTTGATAAGGGCTCTCAAACTGATTGTATTTTTTTGGATTTTAAGAAAGCATTTGATGTAGTCGACCACTCGCTTCTGCTTCACAAGCTGCGTAGTCTGAACATCGATACAAAAGTCCCGCAATGGATAGAAAATTATCTCGGTGACAGGAAGCAACGTGTCGTCATTAATGGAATTCACTCATCATATGTAGCCGTAACATCGGGTGTACCACAAGGTTCAGTTTTAGGCCCCCTTCTTTTTCTAATTTTTATAAATGATATTACAAACGGAATCTCATCTCACATCAGGTTGTATGCGGACGATTGTGTTTTGTATAAAGAAATACGCGGTGACGCAGATGTTGAAGTTCTACAGAATGACCTAGATAGCATTTCAAGGTGGTGCGACAGATGGAAGATGTTTCTTAATACATCCAAATGTATTCATGTTAGATTTACTAGAAAACGTAAAGTAATTCCTTCAGTTTTTCTTCTAGGTAACCAGCCTTTGGATCTTGCTACTGAGGCAAAATATCTTGGAGTTTTGTTGTCCAATGATTTGAGATGGAATAACCACGTCACGGGTTTATGTTCTAAAGCTAGCGGCATGTTACATTTCCTCCGTCGCAACTTTCGGCAAATTTCTGCAGACCTGAAAGAGACTCTTTATTTTTCTTACGTTCGACCGATTTTAGAATACGCGTGTATTGTGTGGGACCCGCATACTCAAACATGTATTAATCAAGTAGAAAGGATTCAAAACCAGGCGGCTAGATTTGTTTCAGGTAATTATAACTTTAGGGAAAGCTCCTCGGAAATAAAGCGCACACTGGGATGGAAATCTTTGCAGTTTAGAAGGAAATGTCTACGTTTAAAGTTTTTGCACAATCTTTATTATGTGAAAACAGGTCTAGATAAGTCAAAATAATGTATAACGCCTTCCTACATTTCCCGCAGGGTAGATAATTCCAAAAAAATTCAAGAATTCTGTGCGAGGACTGATGTCCTAAAGTATTCGTTTTTTCCCCAGACGATCCACGGATGGAATATGCTTCCGGATGCCTTAGTAGAACTTTCTTCTGTTTGCTCCTTTTTTGACACTATTATGTGTATGTAAGGTGCCCATCATCCTTTGTTGTATCAATTTTTTGTTTGTTAGCACTGTACTGAGGATATTGTTTTTTGGTTTTATATGGCATCTTCTGTATATTTTGCTGTTCTGCGCTATTTCTCATGTACTATTCCCCCCCTACTGTAATGCCCACTGGGCGAAGTAGGTAATAAATAAATAAAATAAAAAATCTCTTATGCACAACAGAAGTTGTGTACCACATTCCCATTTCTTGCAGAAAATGATACATCGGCCAAACGGGCCGATGTATCAGCGACAGAGCCCGCGAGCGTGCAGCTTCTCTTAAGGTGCAACCCCACCGTGCATGACGTTTTGGCGCTTTTTTGACGGCTTATAACTTTCTTTCTATATATTGTGGGGATTGTGATCCCTTAACATTCTGTCGCGTCAGCGTTTTGGCGCGCCGTGGCGGCCGCGCTGACGTAGCGAGAGGTGGCGCTGCTTACCACTGTGAGTGGCTTCCTCCTCTCCCCCTTTGGGGCGATTTCCGTAACGAACCCCCGCAGAAAGGAGATCGACGTGTCGCTCCTTGACTGGCCCCTTCGCCCCCGCGGTTATCTTAAAGGGATACTACAACGAAATTTCGGCGCTCATTTTTTGGTCTATATCTGCTCAAAAGAGCAGTATCACATGGAACATACCAATATCTTGTTAAAAAGTCTCAAAAAGGAATTTTAAAACGAATTAAACGATTAGCAAAGAGCACCTGGTGGATGTCGCTAACGCCTCGTTTGTAATGCTCGTCTAGGAACCTTGACAGCTAGTGACGGAGGTTGTCTCGCCTCCGGCCATGACGAGAGAAGGGGGAAGGAGGAACTTCCCTCTTCCCGAGAATCCCTTTTGTGTGTCGCAGAAGTCGCTATTGTCCCCCTTCAAGATTATAGAAGATTAACCCGTCACTCAAAATTCGTACAAAAGCAGCCGCTTCGGTGGCTGGAACGACTAGGCCATCCTCTCGGCGTCAGCCTCGCCGTAGCTTTGCTCGTCTCGAGACGACCTACGTCACGATTGCGTTGGATGTCACGTGCTCTAAGCTGGGCCTTCTCCGAGCGCTAACCAGAGTGGGCCGTTTATAACGAAAAATACAGCCACCAGGATCAAAATAAAAACGTGCGATTGTCATTTACGGATATTGTAGATCATATTCAACCTATTTTTGAACACGAAGGGAATATTTCAAATTTCGTTGAAGTATCCCTTTAAGACCAGCGGACAGCAGGATCTCGGTCTCTTCTTCCTGGGATTTCGGCGGCGGCGAAAACGGGGAACCGTCCGGCGCACCGGTGAGCGTTTACCCCGTCTTTTGTATCTTCGTGAACGACCGTTCGGCCGTGGGCGATCTCCACACCGATGGCGTTCACCAGCTGATTGCCGCTGTCTTTTTGTTATTTGTTTTGGATTGTAAATAAACAGAGTTTATCACCGTTACCAACGTGACTGGTGTCTCATTGCGCTGAACAAGCAGCATGCCACGCGAGTACGACCCCGCTTCGCGGTAGAGCGTCTCGCCGCGATCGTGGTACTCCCAAAGGCAGTGGCCCAAAGGAGAACCACAATATCTTACAATTATAAAATTAATTTAATGTCAAATTAAAGAGCTGTTTTTCAACAATACTTTAATGTCTCGATATTACGATTATTTTTAGTTGTTAGTTAATTCTTTACCATTTAATTAAACCACAGTCTCTAATATTGAAATCATTATTTCTCGAGTTATAACGTCCCATCGTCCACGATATTTTACCTGAGCGTTCGGTTGCATGTAGCAAATTAAAAAAATAAGCAACTAACTGTACAAATATTGTATATTTTAAAATAAAAAATAAGTTTAAATTGATATTATTTTATGGCGCTAAAAACGGAATCACGCCAACTAATCAAAATAACGAGACATTAAATTAAAAAGCACGCATCGATATTACATTTCCAGAACTTCCATATTGATATATTACATGTTAAAAATGTTATAAGACAACAAACTTTTCCCATTCAGTTACGACAAATTGTAGTTTCTTAATATAAAGTACAGATGGCGACACATGTTCAAGAACAGCTTGATGTGCATATTCCGTCGTGTGCCTCTTGGAACGCCACGTGAAAGACAGAAAAAGCGCCAGACGCCAGGGTGTCAGACGCCTGGATGCCCGCAGTGAGCGAGCCAGAGATGTCAGAGCAACAACTATACTTCGTCTCACCTTAGTATGGACTATTGTTAGCCGCGCGTGCTAAAAACGCGAGCTAGTTGCTTCGAACGAAGCCTCGGCGGCTGCACGAGCGCTCGTGCAGCGAGTGCTCCAGTCAAGGCAGTCAAGGTTAGCCGCTCGCGCTAGCACAGCATTCGCGGTTAGTCCATGCTAAGGTGAGACGAAGTATAGCTCGAGGCTGCGGGTGCACCACAGCTACTTTTGCGCGCGTTCTACTGTAGGTCGGTACACACGCCCGACGCGATCCAAATTAAATGGGCGCCATGAAATGCATTCTGCCATTTCAGATTCCGCCAGGTATGCGAAAACATTTTAATGTTTTTATCACTCGCAAAAATCATCTCCGCGCAATCAAACTATGCTTTTCGGAATAGTTTGACTATATTTTGTTTAAAAACCAGCTCGGTGGCTTTTAAGTGGCAATATTATTTAAAAAAAAACACAAAACATCAAATCGTCTCAGTGTCTCAGAGCCAACGCGCTGGCCCATGAATCCATACTTGTCGGGTTTAAATATCGGCCGAGGTGCCCGCAATCCGACGGAGGCCAATCTGAGATCTCGGTTGCACGTCAAAAGATCTCCAGTTAGTCAAAATAAACCCGCATTTTTTTTTATTGGGGCGTAAGTGATTTGTTAACACAGAGGTTCGGGCGAGTTGGTTGCTCCTGATCTACAGGGGGAACAGCGCACCAGCAAAACAGCCGCTCGAGTCAACACACATGCCCTATCCTATAATACAAATAGAAAAAGACAAAGAAGTGTAAATACACCCGAGAGTTGACAGTCAGCGCTTAAGTGTCTCTTTCTTTTGTATGTGTGTTGACTCGAGTGGCTGTTTTGCTGGTGCGCTGTTCCCCCTGTAGGGCGTAAGTGATGTTTGTTGGGCTGGCTTATGAAACCCGAAGATCTGAGTATTTGCTTTGCTTTACCTTAGTTCGGAGCACAGCCAACGCTACGGGCTGATGAAATCACTGAAGCAGCGCCAAGAGCGCGAGGTCAAGCTGTTCGTCCTCTTTCTGTGCCTATGCGGTCGGGCTAAACTAGAGCCACTAAATAAGCTACGCTTCATACCCATCTTGGTGCTTAAAATGATGGTTGTCAGTTATCTGAAGCTTTATCTGAAATCACAGGAAACGCTTTTCCGTCCTCCACAAATGTTTAAACAGTTCGCGACAAAGCCAAGCCATATTACGTGAGCTTCCTGACACCGAAACTAATGCTGGAGAGGTCACCTTTCAATCATGACGATCAGCAGTTGCGTTTGATTTGTTGCTAACCATCAAGATGGCGGCGCCAACAACAATATCGGGGAAAAAGCGCCTATTAGCGGCGAGATGTTTTGGTGGCGCCCTCCTGTGGTTCCCCTTTGTGACGTCATTACCTTGCAAACAACAAGTTCGATGGTGTTTGTTATTAGCATGGTGGAAGCTTGAAATCATTGCGCTCTCAAAGGAACACTGCCAACACCGTCATAATTAAAGTTCTTTCATTCCTCTTATTTCCGTCGATGATAAATCCCCTTTCCGACGTCATAGTCAGCGTTCGGCCAATCGTGGAAGGCCGACCACAGCGACGCTTTCGGTCGCGCACGGGGCTAATACTCTAAGCGTAGCTCATTTGGTTTAGCTCACAGGCTAAACCAAGTGCGGTGAGGGATCGTTGGCCGAGTGTGTTGAGGCACCACAGATCAGAGCACGTGGAGAAATGCTCGAGCGCGAGCTCCGTTCAAAGCACGGTGCTCACGCTGCAGAGCCTGTAGGGACTAAAGGCTCTGTTATACTCCTACGTCGAGCGTAGCAAACGTGGCGCAGCGCAGCGGACACCGATGCTGATTGGTCGCAGATATCGAGTTCCTGCTCGCCGGCCAATCAAAGGCCCACGTTCTGCGCTACGTTACGTTCGCTGCGCTCAACGTCGGAGTATAACAGAGCCTTAAAGCCTTGTTCAGACAGTTGCGTTTGACTGCGTTGCGGCAGCGAGAAACCAGGACATCAATGCTGCTTATATCGCGGGCCAAGATGATTCCTTGAATTGGATTCCACGCTTCATACGAAGCAGAGATGTCCCGGTGACTCGCTTTTGGTTCTCGACGCAACGCAGTCAAACGCAAGTGTGTGAACCGGCCTTAAATCTCCTCGATGTGTTTTCGTTGGTTTTTCAAATGACCTCAAAGGTGCCAGTGCACGAGGCCCGTATCTCGAGCGGCCCTTGGAGGCAAATGGCGGCAGAGCACTAAAATGACTGGTCCTTGAAAGCCAATGCCGGCGGAGCACCCGCTCGTGGCATGTGTCTTGCGCATTTCCACAACAATGGTTGGCGGTACTTGTAAAAAACGCCTTTATGAAGGGGCTTTAGCAAGGACCCTGGGTTCAGTCGGCCATCTGCATCCTACCGTCGTGCGATCCTGTACCACATATACTGCGTAATGCACGTTAAAGACCCCGAGCCAACAGTAAAGGGCTGTTTATACTCCGACGTCGAGCGCAGTGAACGCAGCGTAGCGCAGAACGCGCGCCTTTCATTGGCCAGCAACCAGGAACTCGATATCTGCGACCAATCAGTATCTGTGCGCGCTGCGCTACGCCACGCCCGTCGACGTTACGTTGGAGTATAAATGTACCTTTATACTGCACTTTTTATAGACCAACTCAACTCTCTGACGTCACGCCGCTGCGGTGGCGCTGTTGTCGGCACTGGGCATGCGCAGGTGATTCGCCTAGGCGAAATCTGGTTTCTGCGCGCGCGCAGTGCCCTCGCCTGGTGGGCAAAGGCGGGCTTGTTTGTAAACAATGTGTTGGTCGATAACCTTCAACGGGTAGCAATGTCGCCCTACGAAACTGCTGCTCTCTATGAAACTAACGACTAATTTTGAATTGAATGCGTCGTTACATTGCATTTTTAATGTGTGTTCGCGTTTTTTTTTTGTCTACATCTTTGATTATGCCGTTCTTACTTATGATGAAACAGACTATAGTTGTCGGACTTCTGGAAAAATATTATATAACTAAGATAATGGCACGTGAACGCAAAAGACAAAACACACACACACACACACACAGGCGCACCTAATAAAAATAATTGAAATAATAGAATTGATTATAATTGTGCCTTGAAAGGTTTCAGGGCACCAAAAGCTATAAAAGCGAGCTCGATGCTTCAGATGGTGCGCTTGTTCCCTGGAAGTGTAGTTCAGGGCAGTATATGCTCGTACTTGTATGTTCCGCTTCGCTCGCAGGATGAAACCAAATGCTTTACTGGTAATGTATTTCGTGAAACAAAGCTTACCTTCTGTATAGGGGCAGTGCCCCCAGCTTTCGCGTGATTAAATGCTTGTTTATCATTATTGTTTCCGTTTCCCACTGCGATTCCCTTCATGCTCTTCTTTGTGCCACATGCACTGGAGACCAAGGTAATTCAGGAGCATTCTATTTCGCGGATTGTAAAAAAACCCGATGCAACTTGCCATGTGTGCCACAATCCATACAAAATATTCTAAGCTTCACATCTGAGGCCAGATTCACGAAACGATCTTACGCCAAAAATGTGCGTAAGACAAAACTTAAGAACAAATTCGTATTCACGAAACGAAATGTTCGTAAGTTTTGCGCAGGTTACGACGAAATCCTACGACAGCTCTGAAGCTGTCTTACGCACTTCTTACGATCAAATCAGCATGGCCGACAGCGTCGCGGTCGCAACGACCGACGGACGTTTATTTTTCTACGTGCGCTTCTCACGCGTCCCGACTTCAAGCAGCAAGAAAAAAGTAAAATTACTTGAAACACACCACGACGAACAAGAACGCTGGATCCGCAAACACCCGGAAAAAGCTCCAACGGCCACGATTCAACCAACCCTGACCAAGCGATCTCGGCAGATAGGCCTAGCAGGCACTTCGACCACGGTGGAAGATCGGCTCGGCGCAGCGGTGCTACGGTCCTTGGCCACGACCGTCTGGCCACGACCGGCTGGCGTGCTGAATGGAATATGCCCGCGCGACCTTTGTGAACCCTTCCCGTATTATAGTTTGATCGCTGACCTCAATATTAGATTAAGAGGTCAATCTCTTCCTCTCTTCCTCTCGTCATCTCCTAGTTCTCCGAGGCAGCGGTGACGAACGCTGTCGTCGAAAAGGGGGCTCTCATCGATTCTATCTCTTTGTTTTGTGTGATATAGAGCTCAAATAAACGCCGTATGGATTACCTTGGCAACACGGTATGTACACTGTACACAGTATTCGATTTTCATTCTGACACGACTGCACCTCACTGTCGATCGCTACAGTTCGTGGGTCGCAATGCCGATTCAACCTTTCTTTGCCGGGTGTCACGTCAGCATCGAGTTGCAACCGTAAAGGATCGGCCCCGAAGCGCTTATCAATTCGCGGTCGAACAGCGCGAATCCAGCACTTCGATGAAAAGCGCGCATCCGCTCCGAGTGTGAACAGGTATTACGTGGCTCTTGCTGACACTCTCGAAGTTAAAACGTATCTTTTTTAACGTCCGCTCGCTCCTGCATCTCCGAGGCCGCGAAAAACTCCGCGGCAATTTGTCTTCATCTACGTCGCTCTGCAAACGACTGACACGGGCCGTCTTTTACCAACGATGACAGTTGTGCTGACTTCGTAGCGATCGAGTTCGTAGCAGTCAACGAAGACGGTTACGCATCCCGGCCTCGGCATTCGGGCCCGTTTAAATCGTGTTAGCGTCGACATATCACTGCACGGACACGAACCCCAGACAAGCGGTGGCAGGAAGGCCGCCTGTGTTTGTTATTAAAAATCCACGTGCTCCGAACGGCTCCGAACCATGCCGAGCTCTCTGATTGGTTGTTCGTGCTGCCGAAGACGCGTCGCCATAGCAACAGCACCGGTATGTTCTAGTTTTTCCGTACGAGAACGCCGCTTTCCTCCTCTCACTTAAGAACGCGTTCGTGAATACCGATTTCTCCTCTTCTTACGATGTTCTTAACTTACGAACTTCTTAGCTAAGTT
The DNA here is from genome assembly GCA_013358835.2 of Ixodes persulcatus. Classification (NCBI taxonomy): domain Eukaryota; kingdom Metazoa; phylum Arthropoda; class Arachnida; order Ixodida; family Ixodidae; genus Ixodes; species Ixodes persulcatus. Next base: position 318,505 of record JABSTQ010010674.1, read on the forward strand.
GTCGTAAACTAAGAAGCTCTTCGTGAATCTGGCCTCTGACCTCTTGCCCGAGTAAACATTGTCGTTTATCAAGAACAATTGCGATTGTATGAAATCACGTGGGAAAAACTCGTTCTAAGCACGCGACCGTTGGCATGCAGTGAATACTCATCATCGGCGCCGAGATGATTGGTAGCTCTCAGCAGGTGGAGATTTTCTATCAGCCCAAAGTTAGAATGCTTACTTCTTTCTCTTGTAAGCAATCAGGAGATAACTTACACCAAATCTGAGGGTAATAAAGTACTATGAGCCTTCAGACATGATGGCCTAAGAAGTATATGTGTACATGCACATATACTGCTTTTGATGCACCCTTAACTTTCGACACGCTCACCGCTAGTGTAAAATGTAGAGTTGTTTCAGTCTTAATCAGCGTACCATGTGCGTGCTTACACTATATTTAATAAAACGTCAAATTCTACCCGTTTGTATCTTTTTTTTCCATTTTTGCACACCACTACTTCCGCGCACAAATCACCAAATTAAAACTGGTACACGGTGTCGCAAAAAAAAATTACATTTTTTTTTTACCGCGAAAATAAACTACGCATCGCCTAACGCTCATTCTCCGCCAAAAGGTAGCACTAGGTCACAACCAGATGCCAAAGTTTCATCCCGAACGGACACCTTATTCAAAAGTTACAAATGATTTTCTGAAAATTTCAGTGTGAAAATAGAGCCCATTTTTGCCAGTTTTCGGTTTTCGGCGCCATAGAGTTCCATGGATGCGAAAAGCCCGTCGGCCGCCATTTTCCATTGCACTTATCAGAAAATCACTCATAACGTTTGAATAAGGTACTGTAAAACCCTTAATGTTCGCGAGCCCTTAATTTTCGCGAATTTCGCGAATTGAAGAATTCGCGAAATTTAAGGGCACGCGAAAAATTCGAACCTTAAGAGTTTCAATGCAGGCGCCTAGATTTCGCGAAATTTAGTGGCCGCGATTATGTCCTCTGTGACCGATTCGCGAAAAATAGGGGCCGCGAAAATAAAGGGTTCTACAGTATCGGATCGGGCTGAAACTTTGACCTCTGGTTGTGACCTCTAGCACTACAGTGGGCGGAGAATGAGCGTTCGGCGATGCCTAGTTTATTCTTGCGGTAAAAAAAAACAAAAAAACTGTAATTTTTTGTTTTGTGATACCCTGTACACATCGCGACACTGTTAGCGCGAACACGACATCGGAGCATTTTCGCATTTTACTTCTAAAGAGTATTAGCGAGCACAACATTTTATCGCTTACATTAAAGAACTAAATGAGCTCTCTCTGTAGCAATAATAACTTGGATGACATCCCTTGGTTTCAAAAAGAAAAACTGGAAAAACCGGCAATCGCTTGTTCGCGCTAACAGTGTCGCGCTCTGTACATTGCTTAAACTATGTGCAAAAGCTATCCACAGACCCGAAATATTTGCCTGGCCAGTCGTTGCATTTATCACTGAATTCGTATTAAAATTAATTCGTATCATTTATTGCTGTGAGTTCATTTTTAACCTCGGCATTTTTTTATTATGAGTCCTACTTTGGGTTTACCAGACTCAACATCTAAACCTGAGTGTCAATTTTTGTGTTTTCCAGTCTCGTGGTTTTGGTCAAAATAAATACCCAGCCACCTAAATAAAACACCTGACCACCCAAAAAAAAAATATATTTCTTTATTTTTTAGGTAGTTAATTTTTCAAGCTAGAATTTTGGAAATCCAAGTCTATCACTTCATCACGTTTTTCTGGAAATCCACAAAGAGCCAAACACGTGCACGACAAAAGGGCCGGCCCGTCATATTGCCGCCCGCAGAGCCGAAAAAGCAACGCTCGGTCACGGACTTCTAGAACACTGTATTCGCGTTCATTCTTGCACCAGACGTAACTTTCGCCCAGCTTTCTTGTTCTCGAAAGTGCCAGTTCATCCTCGCCCTTGAGCGCGCGACGCTCGAACCTTCTTTGCCGAACTTTCGAGATGGTGACGCACTCTAGTAGATAAGCAGCTGCCAGCGACCTTGTCGAGTCAGTCTCGCTCTCGCTCTCTGTTACGTTGCCGAATTGCCGCCTGCTTTTCTGCTGCCTCGACGCTCTTTCTTTACTTTTTTTGTTTGGCACAAGTTCACCAATTAAACCTTTTTTTTCAGTTCACTGTTCGTCCTCTCGTCACCTTCATTCGTGTCAATATAAATCTCACCACATTGAAATATGTGTAACTGACCTCTAAAATCTCCGATAACGGCGCACAGGCAATTTTATATTTTTCAACGCGTCGGTGGTTTTGTTGTGCGTGTGTCTCGCCATTTGGCTCAGGACTATTTTCGCGTTTTGTTCTGCCCAAATTTGCTGGAGACGTGAGCTCGGAGCATAGGCAACTGGCCCCCTTGCACGAGAACGGGCGCAGCCGTGCGCGTTCCAAAGAAAGCTCGTGCAGAGAAAAACAAGCAAGGGACCGGGGATGTCAAATTCAGGATATAGACCTTTTCAAAAACGAGCTTGTGGCCGGTGCCATTTTGAGCGTTCGTGCGTATGGCGCGTGCTTTGCTCGCTTTCCGAAGCGACGAACACGCACGTGCTGGGCTGTGAAGATCGCACGCTGGACTGTGATTTTGTAAACATTGGAAAGGTCTATAGAGAAATATCCCACTTTATCGAGGCGCCACAACACACGATTTCTCACCTTGATGTACAGGCCTGGAAGGCGATCCTACCGCCATCTGTTCGTTCAAAATCACACTAACCAAGGGTGGGGTTGCACCCATAGAGTTATTACAATAAACGCTAGAGGCTCAGGTGGCGCTAGTGTGCTGTTGCATTTTGAAGCAGATAGCAAGCAGTCGAAAATTGACTTCCGGTAATGCATTTCTATGGGAAAAAGCGAGTGCATTTTCTCTCTGCGCTCGATTATAAGAGCAAATATCACGAATAATTTGTACGTACTAGGCACATTGGAACATTTCTCAGTCACGTAGACGAAATAAATGGTCAGTTAGAGCATTTTTATTTGAAATTCGTGCCATGAAAAACGGTGTTAAAACCGCTTCGTACGTGTGTTTATGTGCACTGTCGGACACTGTTAGCGCGAACACGGCGTCGACGCTTTCCAGCATGGGGGATATACGTGCCAAACGAACGAAGGACATGTGGAAAACCAAGAGAGACGGCAAGAACTACGCAGTAACACTGGATAAGTAAGTCCTTGTCCACGCAGACGATCAAAATAAATTGAAAGCCACGTACTATAGTGATATTTGCAATAAATAAGTACTGCTTTATTCTTTCTGCTCATGATAATGTACGAAAATGCTTGTTCTGGATTCAAATCATCACCCGCACGCTCGAAATCTTTGCAAATAGGGGGAGCCAGAGAGCAGGTGCCCGATAAAAACTGCCCGACATAGGAAATAATAAAAAGACACACCTTTCGTAGCTCACGTGCTTTATTTTTTGCGTTCGAATGTTTCTTTAACCGATCGTACAGATGCACGACGGAGTCATTTTCGTCCAGTGACAGGACCGGCATATTAGCAATATATAAGCACCACCAAAATGCTAGCAAACCTTGAACACACTGTACATTCTTTTCGATCGTTAGTTTGCTTAGAATCGTCGCTCGTTTTCACATACCTTCCTTGAAACGGAGGTTTGGGCCTGAAATAGAGTGAAGTTTAACATCGTTCAGTGGTAAAGAAAAATGCTGTAACTAAAGCAATTACACTTTCACAATACCAATAAAGGTACATATATACTATCCGGTACAACCGAAATGACAAAAGTTATTCATGTTATTTTCCGGCGAAGAGAGAAAATTCAGGCGCGTTTTCCCATAGGAATACACAGGGAGGCTGGAAATGTAGACTGCATGCTGTCTGCTTCAATTTGCAACCGGAAGTCCCGTAGACACTAGCGCCAGCTGAGCCTCTAGCGTTTATTGGAATAACTCTATGGTTGCACCTTAAAGGGGCCCTGCAAGGACTTTTTTTACTGATTTTTAATTTGCACCGAACCTGAGCGCACTGAACGTAGCAACCGAATGAAACTTTTCTTTTCTCGAATTTCGCTGTATTTTAAAAGTTATAGGCAAATTAAAATTACCGAAACAAGCAAAAAATAACCTCCTTATGACGTCCTTGGTTGCTTGAGTGGCCGTGAATTAGAGGAGGGGTAGTGAGCTCAGCGAGCGCCCACGGCTGCCGCACTCCGTGTCGACGGCTCGAGAGGGCGCCACTAAAGCATGTTCTGGCTATACTCCGTGTCACTAGTTGTGTGCAGTGCAGGCGAAGGCTATGCCAGCGAAGAGAGAAAGGGCGAGCACTACGAAGGCGGAAGGGGAGAGGAGGGAAATGGAGGGCGAGGGGAGAAAGGGAGAGCACTAGGCACGTTGCAGAGGAGAGGAGGTTCCTCTCCTCCTCCCCTAGCATTCCTGGTGCTTGCCCTTTCTCCCCTTGCCTGGCGTAGCCTTCGCCTGTACTGCACGCAACTATACTTCGTTTCACCTTCGGTCCGAGCGCGGACGATGGTATGAACCGAAGGGCCAATGAAACAGCGCAAAAAGCGCAACGTCAAGGCGTGCTCTCTGCGCTTGATAGGACTAGCCGGCGTAGGAGCACGCACAGAGAGACGGCGAATACCGGCTGGTCCTATCAACTGCAGAGAGCACGCCATGACGCTGTGCCTCTTCGCTGTTTGATTGGCCCTTCGGCTCATTACATCGGCCGCGCTCGGACCGAAGCTGAAACGAAGTATAGTGACACGGAGTATAGGCTGTATGAAGCGTTCAGCCAGGGCGGCTCGCATTGCATTTGCTGCGTGATTAAGCACTAATTCGACATGACACTTCATTGGCGACAAACGACAGCAAACACGGGGTAAAGATCACTTCAGAACGGGAGCCACTTCGCGCTGCCATACCGTCAAAGGGCCAAACCGCAAGCCAAAGCTGCTCGCCGAAGGCCTTCGGAACGCTCACAACCGGTCGGATCCTGGACTGCAGCGCCGCCGCGTACACCCTGGACCTTTCTACGCTTGCGCTCGTCGGTGCCTGATCCCACTACACCTTTCTAGTATCCGCCCCCTTTTCCACCGCTTGGTGGCGGGTATGTCGACGGGTCATTTCTTGTTTCCGTACTTTATAAACTGCATTTGTTTCTTTTCTAATCTAAAATACTGAACAAAAACTACTTTCATTAATAACTGGAACGGTTTCGCGCCACTTTTATTTTGTATTTTGACTCAAAAGAAGCTTTTAGCGGCTCTGAGCAGTAGTAAGCCCAGGATCAAAGACGCCACATTTCGCGCGCTTTCGGCAATGCGGGTCGTCGTCGTAGGTGGAGGAGGTTTCCGCGTCGTCCGGTTAAAATATGACGCACTGATATTTAGTTACTCTCTCCGTGCCCGCTGGCTTGCCCGAACCCCAAGAGACGTGGAAACCGCAAAAACGGTAGACGCTTAAATGTGATTGCAGTAGCGGCAGGACATCTGGCAGCTCATTGGAGGACATGCGAGTGCAGTGTAGCTTTTAACAGCACCACCATTCTTGCCAGAAACAACAATCCTCATGCACGCAAAATGCTCGAGGCGCTCGCTATCGAGGAGCACGCGAAGGATTGCGTCAGCACCTCATCAATCACCGTTCACAAAAAAGAAAGTCAATGCCTACGAAATGTCACGCCCCAAACAACAACAGCCCGAGCTTGTGCCGTGTTAGTTTAAAAAAACAATATTTTTTAGGGAATACTGTGTAAATGCTTTGTATATTTTGTATAAGTGTAAATATCGGTAGTGATCTTTATTAGTTGAATATGGTAATTTATTTAATAGGTTTATTGTGCTCTACTTGGGAAATGAAGGAGCAAACGCGCAAGGAAGAAGTGTACACTAAAACGTCGTTGGTAGTCAGCTGTGTGTCCTATCCTGTCCTTTCTTTCTTCGTGTTCTAGCTTAATTCTAAAGTGCGAGCTGATATATTTACAAGTATGTACCAACAAGCTCAACTCTTTACCGGTATTCGCAACTTTCAGCGATGGTGGTACCGCGGTGTGAGAATCACTCTCCCTAGCTCCTGGATGATCGGCCTCATAATAAATGGCCTTGCCTACACCTTTCTGGCGTGAAGAAATAACGTAAGGCTCTAATACTGCTCGTATATAGCAAAAGTAGAATTCCTTACGCGTTGCAGACCCAGCCTGGTACCGCTATTCTACGACGATCATCCAGATGACAGCCATTTTGATAGGCACCAGTGCGCCCCCTGAAGGCCGTGAAAGTTGCGAATACATGTGTATTGGGCTATTTGAGAGCAGTGTTCAACGCCATGAATTCCAAAGAAAAACGCTCTACCTGACACATATTTTTGTACATTCGATTGTAAAATGTTCCAAACATTTTATTTTGTCATAACAATTAGCAAAATATGCTCTTAAAGTCGAGCGCGAAGAGAAAACGAATTTGCGTATTCCCCAAAGGAATGCATTACCGGAAGTCAGATTTACACTGTCTGCTGCCTGCTTCAACATGCAACAGCACACTAGCGCCACCTGAACCTCTAGCTTTCATTGCAATAACTCTATGGTTGAAACGTGGAATCTCTGTTTCACGCGGTTGCGTAGGTTGCGTACATAGAAAGTCGTCTACCACAAACATGAATACGGTTAAAAGCTGAGATTTTTAAAGAGGAATTTATCAACAAATGAAACCCTTCTTCCGCTTGTTTCTTTTTTCTCCAGGTGCCCTTCCATCACCGTATTCAAATTTGCATGTTCCCATTTGATGGTACAGATAGAAAAAAAAACTTCGTTTGATCTAACTAAATATGGAAATCAGTAAAGTACAAATGCAATGTATATGTAACGATACGTTTCAGTTTTTAAACTGTAACGGGAACGAATTTCTTTTTCACAGATGGAGGAGGAGGAGGAGGAAAGAACATTTATTGTCCGACAGAATTGGCATTCTCCCTCCCCCCTCGGCACCAGGCCGGGGAGGCAGGAGGCACCGCTTTAGATGCTGGCCAGGAGGTCTTGTGTCCCGGCGGCCTCTTCAGCCAGTCGGACGAGGCGGAGCTGGAGCTCAGGGTCCGAACTGCGCAGCAGGGTCTCCCAGGATTCTTTAGAAGCGATATTTAGCGCCCTCCCAGGAGAGTTTGAGCATTCCCAGATTATATGGTCGAGGGACCCTCTCAACCCGCAGTGTGTACACTCGTCTGATCTTATATCCGGGAACATATGGTTCACCAGGATTGGGATGGAACTTGTAACGGGAACGCGTTCGAAAAATCAGAAGGAACAAGGAAAGAGCTTTTGTTCCTTTTTTTTTTTTTTTTGAGGAACGTGAACAACATTGCATCCTAGCATAGCCTCCTCTATACACACAAAGCCAGGCAGTTCGACGACGGAGCCATTAAGTGCCCGATCTGGTAGCACAGTGCATTTTTCGGGGAACCTAGACGTCAGCGCATAGCTTTTGTAGCGGCGAGTACCGAAAACATAGTTTTCGAACCTGACGAAAAATGGAGCGGTAGCGCGAGGAACGCGAAGAGCACGAGCGGACATTCCATCGCTCGGGAGGAGTATGTTTTGGCGTCTCGCCGCAGCGGGGCGCCCGTTAGAGAATTCTCCTTTCATGCGTTGTCTGCCGCTCTACCTTTTCACTTTCGGCGGCCGCGTCTCGTGGCGATCTGCCAGGCTTTGTCAGTATAGACCTTTTTTCACAAGGGCGCCGCCATCTTGAAATATCGTCACTTCCAGTATGGGCGAAAACATTGTTTTGCCGTCGCCACGCCAAGAGAATGCATTTAGGAGATAATCGTAACCGTCACCCATTCTCCTTTTGTCTCTCTTCTATTTTTTTACTATTTGCAGTTTGAAATGTTTTAACATCTTTTCGTCGCCCATACCGGATATGCCTACTTGGCGGTCGGGGACGAGAGTAAGCGGAAAAGGTCTCTAGAGGAGGCCATGATCCTAGTTATGACGGCGCCCATGCACATCTCCTGCCAAGTGTCTATAGCTAGAGCGCAGCCGAGGCTACGACGCGGGGAGAAAGCCGTAGAAGGAACTGACCCAGGCTCCCGTTGGCCGAAGGCAGCTCCAAAAGCCAAGCGACCTTATTCTTAGGCTTTCCTGTCTGCAATAAAGCGGCAGTGTGGATGCATAATCTTCTAGTGCTGAGCGATCACGACAGAATCACAACACTACCTGTAGACAATAACAAATAAACGAGAGCACGTGCCCCGTGCATGCAATAAACAATAGCACCGCTGATCTCGACACCTGAGATCAATGGGCATTACTAATTTAATTCGCTATTATTTTTACAGAAGCGAACGCTTTTAACGAAGGTGGACGTACAGTTTTTGCCTCGTTTCTTTTTGTGTTTCCTAAATGTATATTCCAACCAGCTCGAAAAACATATTCTATTAATTTGCCTTTACTAAATTAGACCGCGAGGGACAGATGAATTAAACCATCATTAAATAAATGAGAAAATTAGCTTTGCTAGCTACTACACTGTAATTTACCATAAAAGTAAGACTATGTGGTGTATTTGTATTTCTAAAGTATCGTAGAGAATAATAGATTCAATCAAAATGTGCAAGTAAAAACCAAACTTTTGTAATGTATCATGAAGGATTCAAACCTTTGCTATGTGGAAGTGAAAAAAAAAAAAAGTGGTTGGAGTTTTGGCGAAACACTATCAAAACCGGTAGGAAAGAAACTTGTACTGAGTAATCTCTAAACTTTGCTTGGGTAACAAATAACAAATTTACCCACAACACGAGCATATGTGAAACGAAGTGTAGTTGAGAACGTGACATGCACGCCTCGACGATGGCCACGGGTCGCGTGAAAATCGCCAGTTTGCTCCTATACGGTTTGCTGTAACGCCGTTCGCACGAATGTGTTGATCGCAGACCTGACAGAGTCAGAACCGACAATTTTGACGTCTGGTGGCGACGGAGCTGACGAACCGCGGGCCCTCGTTGTCCCAGTCTGGTGCCAGTCATCAGCGACTCAAAAAGCGCGCACGTGCACGGCGGCCCAACGTCGCTCTCTACCGTTAGGACGAGTTACCCCAGCATAAGCGGGAAGAAGAGGAACCACCGCGGAAGAAGCTCCCAGGAAGCCAGACGAAAATGCCGCATCGGTGAAACCAGTCTAGCGGGGGAAAGCCGCCGCCACAGCGGGGTTCCCCAAAATTGGCCGGAACGCCCGACGGGGTGCCCGCTTCTTCGGACCATCATCTCCTCAGGCGCTACCGCACCCGGGCAACTCCCTTTAGACGATAAGGCCGGAGCGTTGAATCCTCAACGTCACTTGCGGAAGGCCAGCCCGAAGCACGTATTTCCGAGTGCGTGCCGCAGTTGGCAGCGCGTGCGGCTGCCACGCGGACGCGCTGGGTTCAAACCCCGCCGGCCCACTCGTTCCTCTTCTGGAAATGTCCACTTCCCCTAAAGAGTTCTCGTGCGTTCTGGATTAGAACCTTCGAAAAACAGAGCGCGCATAGAAGCAGCCGTAGCGCGCAGCTCCGAGTCAGTTGCCCTTCCGTCGCCGTCGCGAGATTTTTCGGCGTCAAATTTGTTCAGTTGCAGTCGCACATTAGAAGTTCATTTTGAGTTTTAAATCGGCGCCTTCTTTTAATTCGTAACAGTATTGGGCGCGAGTGCTGCGTCGGCATTCAGGCTGAGGCTCGATCAGCGAGTGTACGAGTTGCAGCCCAAGTCCGTCGCAGCGTTCCCGTTTAATCCGTGCTCCGGGCTGGCGTCCGGTACGTGACGTCCAACATCCAGCGCGAAGGCCTTGTTAGCGCAGGTCCCGTTTCAGTCACGGAAGGCCGTTGCGTGCTCGACGAGCTAGACAGAAGCGGGCAGCCGCCAGGCGACTATTCGGTGCCTCGGGCAGCGCGCGCATTCCGGGATTGCCGAAATAATGAAGATGAGCGGACTGAGTGACGCCGTGTTTTACCTGATTATATTTTTGGGAGAGAATGGTGGGGAAGGAGCGTGGGCGCTTCTGATCGAAAAAAACCAAAACAATTTTGCTATTTAAAAAAAAAAAAATTGTGTCTGGCTGTACGATCGTTTAAAAGAAAATCGAGTGTAGATTTGGACAAAAGTTTGACTGAAGTTCCACTTTTAAGCTCATGCTCGAAAACAAAGAATGGGCTGATGGCACGTGGCGGATGAGAAGTGGAGTGTTTATTGGGTATATTGTTTCCTATTAACAAATCAACCGAAGGATTAGGAACTCAGACGTTTGCTTTTTATGGGGCGTAAACAACGGTAATCACATTTTTTGTTTAATCTGGAACGGATTACTGCACATATATTAATTTCCTCAAAATTTCACATTTGGCGCAAAAGTCTGGCAACACTAATGGAAACATGCCGGCACGGGACCTGGTGCGTTAAAAGTATTTACTCTTCCTCTCTCTCTCTCTGGCCATGTTCCAAAATCCACTCGGTTTCACTGTAGGGTAAAAGTTCGGTACCTTGGCGTTTTTAAACGTATACGCGTCCAGCGTTGCCCTGTCTGTCTTGTCACGTGACAGAATCCACCGGAGTAACTCGAACCCATTGGAGTAAAATTTGGAACACCGGCCTCACTCTCTCTTTCTCTTTCTCTCTCTGGGAAAATCGGACTTTGTGTAATATTTACAAAAGTTACGAGGTTCGCCGAACCAATTTAACCTCGAGGCTGGACGTGGAAGCTCCGGTTCTACGTAAGTTGGCGACATCCCTGGTCGCCAATTCCTCTGGACCGGTTTCCCCCCAAGAAAGCTTTCACGAGAGGTGCAAGGAGACTCGTCAGCTTTCTCTTGCGGAGGTGAAAACAAAGGGTGCGGATCGACCACTTCCGTTCCGTTCTTTCCGGCGGAAGCAGAAACAACGAGGTGCGGAAATCAAGGCGGCCAAGCAGAAATCCAAAATGCCGGAAGCAGGCGACGCGCTTTGCCAGCGCGCAACACGTGCACGTGCTGCTTGGGAATTCTCGCCACGACTACTCCGAAAACACGTACGTTTAAAGGGACTCGGCGTCGCTTTGTGCGTACCGTTGTGTTGCGTGAGCTAGCGTAGTTGCTTATCGTAGTCATGGACTCGCATTTTTTGCGCGATGCGGCTGAGGGAGGGTTTTATGTCCGTACATGACTTTGAATGTGTTTACCTCATGCAATCGAACGCTGCACCGGCGCACCTGCGAAAGTGTGCGCACATTGTGCCTTGTCGTGCATTGTAAGGATCGCGCCCCACTGTACTCAGTTTCCCTCTATACTCTTATACCCCTGTCAGACGGGCACGGTAAATGACATTTAAGCAAAATGACATTACAGCTCGGCCAATCCGCGTGTTTAATACGCCACGCGGCGCGTGCACCCGCCACGTGCAGAACCAGTATCACGAGCTGATTCGCCGAGTGGTGAATGACATTCGTTCAAAATGACATTTACTTTCCCGTCTGACAGGGGTATTAGAAAAATATTCTGATAAAAAGCTATTAGCCCCGTGCGCGACCGAACGCGTCGCTGTGGCCGGCCTTCCACGATTGGCCGAACACTGACTATGACGTCGGAAAGGGGATAGATAGATAGATAGAAAATCGTTTTTATTAGAAAGAAAGTCACGTGGCTGAAGCCGATAGCCTTCCAGGAAAGGGAAATTAAGGGGTAACTAGGTCAGAGGAACTTTCTGATTCCTGTCGTCGCAATGAAGTCTAGTAGGCTCTTGACTAGACCTCTATTGCGATCGCTCTCTTCAAAGTTAAAGACTGGTTGGCACCAGTCCCCTAAAGTCCTTAATTTTGTTTTGCTTGATGTGCCTTGCTCTTGCCCTCTCCCATGTTGGGCAGTCCCAAATGAGGTGTTCTATAGTCGGTTGCAAGCTAAGAAAAAACCGGAAATGCCTCTCAGAGGAAAATGTATTCCTACGCCGAGAAACGCCAGCCAATCGTTTTCATGACGTCACGATTCCGTGGACCAATCGCGATCCTTTTGAAAAAAAAAAAAAGCTCAACATGGCTGCTGGCCTTAGCAACGCGACGCTAGTTTCTCGTGACAATTATTCTGCTTTTTTGCACCGTGTTTTACGCACCGCTGGCCGCTGTTCAAAACCCGACCTCGCTTGTGCTTCTTGAAGAACCGCTTTGGTGTCGCCGGTAAGGCTGCACCAGGCTGTTTCGTCCAAGAAGAATCAGGGGAATCGCTTTCCGATGTCACCTCAGTGGGATCCATGACGGAAGACAAAGAGAGCGGGGCGCGGTTGTGGTGTCGATGACTTGGGAGGGTGCAGATTTGTCAAACCCGAAAAGTATAATTATTCTTGTTTTCTATTCATCCAACAAAATAAAGGCACACATTTCGTGCGCAAAGCCCACAAAACTAAGTAAATCACTAAATATTTATTATTTGCAGGAACTATAAGTGCTTTGTTATTTATAATTTTGGCGAGAGAAAGGTTGGTTTCGTTTTCGCCGCTTTCCCTCAATCGAAGACGCTGGAAGACGGTATGTTAGACAGTATCTTGGACAGAAAATGAATTGGGAAGACGGTACATTGGACATGACTTTCTTTCTTTACTAAACAGCTACTTCGTTGACAAAAACGTATTCTAACTTATTTAAACGTCCTGAATGAATTAAATAAATATTGTAGTAGTTTAAGACACGTTTACTGGAGGAAGAAAAAGCAACGTTGCTAGCGAACTACTTTCTTGACGGCGGGGGCACTTCAGATGGGTGCAATGCGCTTGTGGGTGGAGCTAAAGGATTGTTCTTAGGTTGCATCCGACTATAGTCCTGCTGGTCCAGTAAACCCACAGGATGTGCATTCACTAGATTTAATAATGCCTTTCCTGTGGAGAGTTTCAGGCGTGTTTGCAGCTTCGGAAAGGGGATTTATCATCGACGGAAATAAGAGGAATGAAAGAACTTTAATTTTGACGGTGTTGGCAGTGTTCCTTTGAGAGCGCAATGATTTCAAGCTTCCACCATGCTAATAACAAACACCATCGAACTTGTTGTTTGCAAGGTAATGACGTCACAAGGGGGAACCACAGGAGGGCGCCACCAAAACATCTCGCCGCTAATACTCTATTTCACCTTACGATGTACCGCAGGAAAAGCTACAAGCGCGAGCTCCTTAATCTAGGGTGCATCTCGGCGGCACGAGCGCTCGTGCATTAGGGGCAGCTGTCAACGCTATGAGCTCGAGCTTCTAGCCTTCGCTGCAGTACAACATAAGGTGAAACGGAGTATATTCACTACAGGAGTCACTTAGTTTTTACCTCAAACGCGGGACAGTAACTGCAGCTGCTATGGGTGGGAGCGAGAACATGGCTGCTGAGAACACATGGGACACTGTTTTATAATCTCGCAAATAAGCAGTAACTGCTTAATAAGAGATACATTACTTGGAATTTTTATCAAGAATATTGGAAAGCAATATTGGCGCGAAAGCAGCACCATATTTGTAATATCGTTCATGAACGAGGTGCTCACTGACCAACTGACTTCTTTCAAACGATCTATATAATAGACGCATTGATAGCCATTAGGAACACGTGTCGTAAAAAAAAAAAAAAGAGAAAGGTTAGTGTTTTGTTGCGTGTGTGTCATCAGTGTTCTAAGTCCTTGCCTGTGTTAGAGGTATAATACGTGTGCAAATGTGCATATAAGCAGCGCGGGGAAAAAAAAAAAATTACACCATCTTCCCGAGGGGAACCATGGGGTGATGCGGAGCATCGCGGATCGTTATTAACGGTGTTATTAACGGTGTTAGTAACGTTGTTAGTAACGTTGTTAACTTGGGTTCCGCCGCTCGCTTCGTACGTTTACGTTGAACTTCACGGTCCCGAACCTCAGGTTCTGCTGCTCGACGTTCACGAACCAACGCGGCTTCCCGTTCTCGAAGGTCGGGTTCCGCCGCTCGCTTCTTACGTTTACGTTGAACTTCACGGTCCCGAACCTCAGGTTCTGCTGCTCGACGTTCTCGACCCGCCGCTGCTTCACGTTGTCGTAGTTCAGCATCCGCCGCTCTACGTTGACGAATGGACGCCGCTTCTTGTTGCTGTAGTTGAGGGTCTGCCGCTCGCATCAAGCGTTTGTGCTCAGCGTCGCGTGCCCTTCGCTGCGCAGCTTTGTTTCAGTGGACGTAGCGTTGCTGTGAGTTTGTGGGGTAGTGCTGACGCTTGCTTGCGCCAACCCACTAACTGACGGGACTGCTCCTTCCATCACACTTCATCGGAAGAACGGAGTGAAGTGGAGTCAACAGCGCTGAACTGCACGCGCGCAGAGAGAGAGAAGGAGCTACCGCTGCTTATACTCACAGTTGAAGGAGAGGAGACTAGAGGAGGAGAGTTGCGCATGCGCGCGCGGTGTGGTTAGAATCGAACGCACGCGAAGTGCACGCACAGCTGGGAGAGAGAGAGAGCGGAGAGAGTAACGCGCAGCTGTTGGAGAGAGGGAAGGAGGAGAGTTGCGCATGCGCGAGCGGTGTGATTAGAATCGAACACACGCGAAGTGCACGCGCAGCTGGTAGAGAGCTGGTAGCCCCGAGCAAGAGATGCTCCGCATCTAAAATCAACCCTGGTGCCCCACTGGTGCCCCATGCGCGCACGCTCGTGCAGCATGCGCGTGAACATAGCTTCGACAAGCTTGTAATTGCACGGGCTTTCCCGCACGAGCGGAGACATGGCGGCGGCCAGTCGCCCTGCTCGCAATCGTGTATAATGTGCGTTTTTTTTTTTTTTTTGCTAATTTTGACTTTGTCGTTGAATAGCACCAACTGGGTTCGGGTAGCGGTTACTAGGTCTTGTGAGAGTTACCGATCATTCACATTGGAAGCGGATCCGCGTTCGGAAACCGGTTGCGAACGCGGTTGTATAAAGATCCAGTACAATTGCACGCGCACTCGATAGATCCAGTAAAATTGCACGCGCACTCGATGTCATCGAGTGCGCGTGCAATTGTACTGAATCTTTATACAACCGCGTTCGCAACCGCTTTGCGAACGCGGATCCGCTTCCAGTGTGAATGAGCGGTTAGTGGCAGGTACTAGGTAAAGGTAGTAAAAATGCTAGGTTGGTTAGTGACCTTTACTAGGTTCTTGCCTAATAACCGTTACTACCTACGGTTACTGGGTACCTATAGAAACATATGTGACAAGCATTTATTAGCTTCTACCTAGTAAACTCTAGTAGATTTTTTTTAAGAGTGTAAGTCCGACCCCAGCCGGCACTACAATATAAGGGAGCGAACCAATCATTGCCAAAAGTACACGGTCACGGCACTCGTGGTCTTTGTGCTTTTACTATGACCGGAAATCACGCACCGTGACTGCCACGAGATCCAGGCTTTTTTTCTCCGCGTAATCGGTTTAGCCAGTGATAGGAAAGGTGCCCTGTTGGCGCCGTCTGATTGGTGCCATGCCATCGTACGACTGGCTGCGGCTGGGCTTCGTGGGAAACGAAGTTGGGCGTGTAGGCGCATATGCCGCGACAATGGTCACCGCGTAACGTGGCACACAGCGGCATCAACCCGGCGGACGCATAATTCTCTCTCCTTGCAGACACGGCTCATTTCTGCGCCGCCTCGTGAGCACGATTCCGAGGACTTTCGCGCAATTTTCGCTTCCGCCCTGGATTCCGCATCCGCGTGGCTCCTCCGTACTTCGTCTGCAACGAGCCTCCTCAGCACGCCGCCACTGAAAATCGCGTTCTTCGGACCCGCATGGGGACTTTACGAGGTGTAGCCACGCGGAGTGCAAGTTGGTCTTATCGGGGGGTCATGCGCACCCGTTGGCACAGCAGGGTGTTGCCAACAGGGTTGTAAAGTACCTAGGTTCAAGTAACTGTAAATCGGTATCTAGGTACTTTTGTTGTACCTGAGGTACAAACCTAGGTACTTTCATTTCTCAGTATCTGTATCTGTATCTTAGGTACATTTTCCAGTAACTTGTAACTAAGTGAAGTTACTTTTTACAGGTACTTTTCTATTCACTACGTCAAAATCGTAGAAAATGCAATATAACATATAACTGAAAATAAATTATAATTACAGTCGTAAAGCAATTTAACATCACGTAGTGTTTCCACGCAATAAATCGAACTCAAAGTTTGCACTTTACAAAACTGAAAATGTTTGTGAAGAAAAAAAAAACTGGGAGGACGATTAACCTTCGCCTTTAAGAGTTGAACGCGATAGGGTTATCGGGCCCCGTTCGCATGGCCTTCTCAATCGCTTCTCACGCTCTTGACTCACACAACGACCTAGCTCTTATGATACAACACTCCCGGCGCGATCGAGGAGCTTTCGCCAGTGCTTTGATGCCATTTTACCCCGCAAGGTTTATTTATGTGTTTGCTCGACACGCGCTAACAACACTCGATGCGATAATGCCTTTACCCTGACACAGACAGACATCGAGGCACTCTAATGACGGCAGGATCGCAGTGCCATTCCCAAGCCCTCCATTGCCTAGTCGGTAGCATGTCTGGCTCGCAACCGAAGGGTCGTGGGTGCGATCCTGCGTAAATTCTTCAAAATTTTCTTTAAGGCAAATGAATTAGTTTATCAAGTGGGATCATTTGAAACATGCGGCGACCATTAATTCGTATGTCTTTAACCCCCTTCATTCCACGCGTGACGTCACGTTTCACATGAGCGTTGTGGGTTGTTTGAAATTCCCGCGCGAAGTCATGTGGCTGTGACGTCACGAACCTATCGACCATTCAGGAATTTCCCGTCACGCCACCGACGCCACCGACATCCGACGGATTTTCTGTGACACGAGCTCCTAAACGCGCTCGCGTTAAAATATTCTCTTCCTTCCTAAAAACGAAAGAAAAAACGTGAAAGCTTGAAGACTTTCGCTCGTCGTTGCGTTGCGAAGGTTAGGTGCGTGTGCACTCGACTCTTCGTTTCTCCATGCGGCCGACGTCTTCTGGGCCCGCCGATGGCTTCGATGCCAGTGCTGGCGCTGAAGGGCAAGCCACGTCAACAAGCGAGTTTGAGCGGGACGTCGTAAACAGTGGAAGCTGTGTCCTCGGTGAGCCAATTGGAGCGTGAGAGTAAGGCACGCGAGGACTCAACTCCGATGTGGACATCTGTGCAGCGCCGTCACGTGCCGCGCTCCAGTGACCTTATTGGCTCCCCGGGTCCTTCTGTTTTGCCATTTGCCATCTTTTACCGAGTTGGAGGCTCCTCCAGTGGCTGTTTCTCGCCGACTGGCTCCGGCCTGTCGGGACTCTCGGGCGCCACTATCCGGGCCCCGGCAGCCCGGGCGCCCGGGCAACTCGGGCTCTATGCTAAGCGTGCCGCCGTGGCGAAGAAGAGCAGAAGGAAAAAGAAAAACAGAGGTCTCTCGGAAACAACAACAACGAAGGCTACGTGGCCACGTGGCTACGTTACGTGCTGCCTTCTCTGGTCGAGTGTTGAGTCGGTTGAGTCAGCCCCATTGTTTTTGGTTGCCTGGTTGACTTGCGGACGCAATTTGCCTTCATCGTCATGTCTTCGATCATCAATGAGACGGCCATCGTCAGTAGCGTAAAAGAAGGCGAATCAGACGTACCATGGCCCTTTTATAGGGATTATTTTAAACTCGTGAAAACGAAAGAGAATGGGAACATTGATGTTAGGTGTCTGAAGTGCGCCCCGAAACTCAAGATCCTCTCGGCGTCCGTCACTAGCACGTCTAATGTCAGAAAGCATCTGATGGTAAGTGGTCCATATTATACGAGCGAATGACGTTTTAGCGAATGACACTTAAGCGAATAGGAATCACTTGAGCGAATGGACGTTTTAGCGAATAGGTTGTTTGTAGCCTGTAGCCCGACCCACAACCATAATTTGTAAGCTGCCTTGTCATTGGTCAATTAGATATCGTCTTCATTTTAGTTTCACTGAAAGCAACCACTTTTTCCCTTTTTAATGCCCGCACGTCCGGAATTTTCCGCCGCTGTTGACCATCTTTGGCGTCTGGCAGAAATATCGTTTCGTCTCAAGTGCTAATGCTGAAACCTAGTTGGACTAGTGTCCTGCGCCGCTGAGCTGTTCTGATACGGTGCAATAAGTATTAACTAGTCATGCTTTGCTTATTCCAGAGGTCTCAAAAGGAAGCACTAAAGAGTGTCGACAAGAGCAAGACGAATGTCGCCGGGGTAAAACGGAAAGCCGCGGCACCCAAGGAAAGACCCGGATGTAGCACAGGGCCTCCACAACATAGAATAGCAGCAGTCCAGCCATCAGTGGCAGACTACATCAGGAGCTCGAAGTCCCCGTTCGTCCAGAGTACGAGTACTTAGAGATTATCTGCCCTTGATGTTTGTATCCTTCTAATGCTGCATTAAGTTTTGACAACGAAGCATGCCTGTTTTGTTATGCTTAATTATGTGAAATGAACATTTACATATCTAAGGTCTCCCAATACTATTTTCCGCACGTAATTATAACTGTGACTCTGGAAGTAGTATTTGTAGGGGGTGTTTTAGAAACCAGGAGGGAGTTTCTTCAGGCGTAGCCAGGGGGTTGCCCCCCCCCCCCCCTCTCAAATCTTGTTTTGCTGGGACCTCCTTTCTCCCTCCCCCACCTATAGCATCTTGTGATAGTCGCCCCCCCCCCCCCCTCTACCCCGCCCGCCCTCCCGCCCGCAACAAGATCCTGGCTACGTGCCGGAGTTCTTTAACATAATTGAGTGTTGACAGACGGAAAGTTGTCTACAATACGTTCTAAGATACATTCGTACTGCTACCGAAGAGCAGCCCTGCTTTTATTGAATGAACTGATATTTGGTTTTCAGATGCATTAGACAAAATGGTTCAGGAACTGGTTGTAAATGCCAACCTGCCGTTCTCCTTCCTGGAACCGAGGAGTTTCAGGCATCTGATGCAGTGCGGCTTCCCTGGCCGTCACGTGATGAGTCGACCCAAGCTGATGAGCGAAATCAGGAAGGATGCGGCTGAGACGAAAGAAGTGATAAGAAAAAAGCTTGGCGATCTTCAGTATGTTTCTTCTACTGCGGACTGCTGGTCACTTCATAAGAGGTAACTGTCGTGGTTTCTCTTCATTATGCGGTATTCTCAGTGCCATAATTTATTTTGGTGTCTCAAGGAGTTACCTTCGGGTGACAGCACATGGGATCGACCCAGACACGCTGGAAAGGTGTTCTTTTGTGCTGGGCTGTCGTCGCATTCGAGGAAGGCACACATTCGATGTTCTTACATCTACGTTAGAAGGCGTATACACAGAGTACAATATCCTCGACAAACTAACCTGTACCACAACGGACAGCGGCTCAAATTTCACAAAGGCTTTCAGGTGAAAATGAAATCTTTGATATTTCTTACTAGAAAATTCGAACAATTTCGCCAGAATAGATGTTTATTTTTTTATTTTATACAGCCATTTTGGGCGGCAGTATGAAGACTACACAGACACATTATCGGAGAGTGAGATAGAGGAGGAAATCTGTGCACCTGTTCCAATCTATAACGTCCTCGAAGCTCGTGACCAATCCGATGGGGTCTACTCACTTCCTCACTACCAGCGCTGTGTGTGCCATATGCTGAATCTGATCGCAACGAAGGTAAATAGGCAAACTCTTACAGCGGCAATCGGTTGATGTTACTTCTAATTCTGCAGGACGTGGAGAACGCTGAAGAATCGTCGCCGCAGCTGAAGAAGCAAATAAGGCATACTTTCAGCAAGTGCTCGGCATTATGGAATAAGCAAGCGAGGTCTAATGTGGTTGCTGACGTCATCTCTTCAAGCTGTGAAGGATATTTGCCCACGCCTGTCCTCACGCGGTGGAACTCTACATACGATTGCCTCAAATCGCTTCACGGAATGCTTGTTCATAGTGAGGGAAAGTTGAAGGAAGTCTGTGAGAATTTTAAAATTCCGCGATTCACGAAGTCAGACATTGACTTTATTGATGAGTATGTTCAGGTGTTTACACCTCCTCTTGCACAAGCTATAACTCTTCTCCAGCGTGAAAACAGCATGTTCATGGCATATCTCCTGCCTACAGTGGCTTCACTTCGCGAAAAAATGTCCGCGTTGCTGACGGAGACCTTGAGGTACTGCCGCTCGGTGGTCGAGAGCTTAACCGCGGCGATCAATAAGAGGTTTGCAGGTATGGAGGAAGAAAAACATTTGATAATATCTGCTGTATGCCATTCAAAATTTAAGTTTGCATGGATAGACAACGAAGTGGAACGGAAGCGGGCCTGGCATTATCTAAAGAACGAACTTATGCGAACATCAACTATAGAAAAAGCGTCGTCAGGCGAACAAAGTGGTGAGGATGAAGACTGTGAGCACTTCTTTAACTTCGAAACATCGTCCTCTTCTGCTTCATGGGAGCAGGAGTTTGTACAGTACACCGAACTTGCTCCGACAAGAAGTCTGGACTGTCTCAAGCACATGCCGCTGCTGAAAAGCGTGTTCTTAAAATTCAACACAGGGCTTCCAAGCAGTGCGGCGGTGGAGCGCGTTTTTAGCATAGGAGGAACAATTGTTACCAAACTGCGATCGAAGATGTCGGAAGTCCTGATTTTGAGGTCAAATCGAGCACTCAAGTGAAAAAGACAAAGTCATCGAATGCTCTGGTGAGAGCGTTTTGCCTTATTTCTCCCATTGACACCAATAAAGCACGTTTATCAAACTTGTTTTTGTGTACATCCCAGTATACAAAGGACTTACTTCCAATAATAATGGGACAAATTTCAGAAAAATACTTGACGTGAAAATAAAAATTGACCGCATCTCCACGTGGTGAATGATGTTGCTTGGGGCGAAGCTCTGGTGGTGCTTGTCTGCGTAGACGCCGAGCCACAGCATGCCGAGCCTTTTCATTCATGTCAGTAGGAGAATGTGTGGTTTTCTTCTTTTTCTTTTTTTAAGCAGACAGATGGGATGGCATCTCAGAACCCCCTACTCTTTTTTTTCTTTTTCTTTGAGCCTTTTCATTCATGTCGGTAGGATAATGTGTGGTTTTCTTCTTTTTCTTTTTTTAAGCAGACAGATGGGATGGCATCTCGGAACCCCCTACTCTTTTTTTTCTTCTTTTTCTTTTTTCATAAATTTTTTCATCTTTTTTTTTCCAATTTTTTTTTGCCCTACACCTGCACGTGAGCATGTGCTCACGTGCTCGTGAGGACGTGATCTCACGAGCAGAAGCACGAGCACCCGACGCCGGGCCTACGGCGGACGGCGGACGGCGGACGGACATGGCTAGCCCCTAAGGAGCTTCGCCCCTAAAAGTACCTTTGAAGTAACTGTACCTGTACCTAGGTACATTTTTAAGCGAGTAGCTAGATACGCACCTAGGTACATTTTTGTATGCGTAACTGTAACTGTATCTTAGGTACATTTTTGAAGTAACTTTTACAACCCTGGTTGCCAATAGCCAACGCCTGCTACGCGGGTATAAACTAAGGGAGAGGAGGAAAGCGATGTCAGAACGCCGAGTCTGGTTGGCATGCTTAGTGGGTTGACGCGAAGCCTAGATGCCTTTGACTCTACTCACTGTTCGAAAGAGAATGTTCGCTGCCCCCTCCTCCCCCCGTCTCTTTTCCCCGCGCTAAACTTTGACACATGCGAAATTCGAGAAGGGGGGGGGGGGGGGAGGGCTCAATATCCCACCCCCTCCCCCTAAATCCGCCACTGATCCCTGCAGAACCGCCAATACCCCGTTTATCCTTAAGCTGAGACTAGAAGCTCCGCCTTCAGTGCGAACTTTCTGCCCTTGCTAACACAGGTGTGAACGCGCAGGCACGCTCAACCAAAGCACCACGGAAGCCAGCGAGCTCGCGCTGAAGGCGGAGCTTCTGGTTTCAGCTTAAGCGTGAACGGAGTATGCGGAGTGCAAGTCCCTCTACTTCTTTTTCCGTGGTTGCGGTGACGTCAGAAAGACGCCGAGCTCTGATTGGCTCTGATCCAAGGATAGTGGGTAGATCTGAAGGCAGCTTGCTTCGGGGTCTACCCAGTGTCCTTCAATCAGAGCAAGGCAGAGCTCGGCGGTCTGACGTCATCGCAACCGCTGAAAAAAGAAGCAGACGAAAGAACTTGAGATTGGGCGAGTTGGTTATTCATGCTTGCCGACGTAGCGCACTCGAAAAACTGTCACTCAAGCATCCACACATCCAAAGAACACACCTTTCACCCAGCGCTGGGTGAAAGGTGTGTTCTTTGGGTGTGTGGATGCTTGAGTGACAGTTTTTCGAGTGCGCTACGTCGACAAGCAGACGAACTTGCGCTCCGCATAGTTTGCGTCAACATCGCCACCAGCGCGTGTTACAGCGTCTCACAACATGCGCGATTCTCACGCGGCTACGCCAAAGACGCGCGGCAGCTTTGGCCCCAACACGTTAGAGGCAACGGCGTAACCGGTAACGCGTTACTTCTTTTTTTTCGGTCGCGCGTAACGTGCTCGTTACCTTTCCAAACAGGTTACCTTACTCGTTACATGTTCTTCCCGATACTTAAAAAAATTACACTTCAAATTTTTTTTCGGGTTCCACACAAGCACCAAAAAAAAACACGCCTCGAACAAAAAACAAAAAAAAAAAAAAACGCTTTAAAAAGTACGTATTTCTGAGTGGTTCTCTCGTTTTTCTTTGTGTTTTTGTTCGTGAGAATAAGGTGAAACTGCAAAAAGATAAGGTAAACATGTTTAGTTTTCGCACGTACATAATGTTTCTTGACATATGGGGGTTATGCATAGGTGTAACGTCAAAAAAACGAAACGTGTTCATGCGTAGTTATGAAAGTAACGCAAAAGTGACGCGCGTTACTTTTGATATGTAACGGTAACGGTAACGCGTTCCTTTTATTGTGCGGTAACGTAAGACGGTAACGCGCGTTCCTTTAATTTGCAAGTAAAGATTAACTATATGGTTACTTCTTTTCGGTAACGCCTACAACACTGACGCGAGGCTACTCTCGTCGAGTTTCGATGCGTTTAGGACTTTGGGCGGGTCGGGGGTCCATTAACGATGACGCCATAGGCAGGCCTTGTCTTCTTGGCTGTGTTGCGTTTGTCGTCCCCTGGCGTCGCGAGCGGCCTGGAGGCTCACGAGACGTCGAAGCGTCATCGAAAGTAGAAAAGTTTGTAAATTGTGTCCCGTCGATAGCCCACTTTGTAAAGCGGTAGTCTGTAGATAAAAGTATCGCTGCTATTTATAGGTCGCTGGTACAAATCTGACTCGATGGGGGGCAATTTTCATTTTCTTACTATCTCAGCGAGAGCGGCGGCGGCTGGGAGCAATCGTGGGATTGATGACGTCACCGGGAGTTCCGCGAACGACGACCATGCAATTAACCGGGGAGGTTCCGACTGTAGACCAACTCCACTCACTGACGTCACACCACTGTGGTGGCGCTGCTGTCTGTACTGCGCATGCGCAAACGCTTCGCTCCTCCCGATTTAGGTTTTCCTTTTATTTTCAAAGATTTAATATTACGACTGAATCCACCTGCCCATGTGGGCAGCAATGTATTGATATTGAACATTACTTCACGGCTTGTCACCTAACTAGAGCTATTTTACAACATAACATCAATAGTTTAGACCTCAACAGCCGTCACAAAATGATACATTCAACTAATAAAATAAACTCTCTAAAAGAAATCACAAAACTTATTTATGAAATTACATAACATCCATTCATTGAAGAAAAGAAACATGGGTAATAAATCCAAAGTAAAAAAAATTAAAAAAAAACTTAATAAAACCGTGCATACTTGACACTCACCTTGTTTCAAGTGCCCAGACAACGAACTCTCAACTCACACACTTATACTACACAACGGAAATGGCACAAAGGAAGACCCCAAATACGTGTTAGGGAGGTTCCAACCAGTTTGGAACTTCGGGCTTCCTATTAGCTTAATGCGCAATGAAGAGGCGCAAGGTCACAAAACGGAAGACCCACATAACGAACAACGAGCTAGAATGAGACCTAAAGCTCTGGGCTTCTTCCCGGAAGACCCTTAAAATCTAAGAGCTAAGGACGAAGTCCAAAGCTCTAGGCCTCCTCATGGAAGACCCCACTCTACCATCTGAGAGCTTGAAGGAAATCCAGATCTGGGCTTCACTTTGGAAGACCCCAACTCTAAGTTAGGGGAGCTAGGGCCTAGTGCCAGAGCTCCGGGATTCCACATTAGCTTTCAAAACAATCAGGCAAACTGAAACCGGACCCACAATACCAATCATTCGGAACGATGTCCGGTAAGTGAACAGTTTTTTTTTGAACAAGGAGGTCAGGCCAACTAAATGGCCAATTGCTATACCTCATAGGTGTCAAGAAACAAGGACAAGGACATATATGCCGGTTAAAAACAGTAGGAATAGAAGGGAAAATATAAAAACAAATAATAATAATAATAATAATAATAATAATAATAATAATAATAATAATAATAGTAATAATAATAGGAATATTGAGAATATTGTTAGTTTCTTTCCTTAAAAAAAACAAACAAACAAACAATTGAGAAGCAGCATAATCTCAAATTAAAGAATAACTTCCTCTTCACATCCCTCTGGCCTTGCATCTAGGCTAAGTGACAGATTTAAAGAAATATTCTCAAACTAACCATATATTGACTATAAAGGCTGGAAAGGGTAACATGATATATTAATACTTCTTGCTAACATTCCTTCTTAAAACTATAATCTCAAATCAAATATATCGCATAATACTCCAAAAATTAGAACACCTCGCAGCTGGTATTCATCATTTATACCTCCAGGAAAATAATAACATAAAGAAAAAAAAATCAGTAACTAACCTATGTAACAAAGATGTTCCTGTACATAGCCTCTGTAAATATGTACATAGAAATACATTCTAATTTTAATTTTCTTAAAACATTAACCCATAACCTGCGTTTTAACAACATAACCTTCTTCTTTCTCCACTATCATGATGTTGTATACTTACCAATCACCCCTAAAATATGCCATTACTTCAATGTACAATAAAAAACATTAGGTACACTCGCAACACCGTCAAGGTTGACCTTCAATATCTACTTTAACTACATTTAATAGCACCGTTAATATTGTAACTCTTAAATTTAGGTTCACATGTTAAAACCGTCCTTCATAATAAAACTTTAATCACACTCAATCAACACCACTAAAACCGAATTTCTAGCTTCTTCTATAGCCCAGCAATTATCCATATGCCTTCAATCAGAAATCAGAACACTACACTAGCAATACAAAGGAAAAAAATATCTTCAGACAAACATAACTCTGGAGCACTTCTAGAAATAAAGCACATAATACCAAATCATTAGCAAATTTATAATTCTAATCTGTGTTTACCCTCAAATTTGTCTTTTTACTTTTCGTTCTATTCTTTTTCGTCTTCTCTTCTCTATCACCTAGCAATCTCAGGATGATCCTCGTCCTCTTCTTCCTGCTGATGGAACAAGCATTCTGGGGGAACCTTCTGGAAAAAAAAAACACAAAAAAACGAATTACATATATATATATATATATATATATATATATATATATATATATATATATATATATATACAAACACACACACACACATATATAAAATAAAAGCCCGCTGACATTCCATAGAGCCAGTTCCCCACTATACTCTGTTTCATACTTGGCGTGCAACGCTGTCAAAGCTACTGGCACGAGCGTGGTCCTTGATCTCGTTGATCATTTGCACGCGTTCTCGCGCAAACAATACCATAGATAAAGCCACGCGCTCGTGCCAGTAGCTTGGACAGCGTTGTACGCTAAGTATGAAACAGAGTATAGTGGTTTCGTTGTCCCCTGTTACTTTTATTAAGTTTGGATTTTCTATAAAATTACTTCTTTTTGGTCGATTTCTGACCACATTCTTTTATTTTAAATCGGATTAAACTTGTTATACCGTCTGGTGGTGCAAGTAGAGAGACAAATGTTTATTTCTTTTATTCTCTGCTCTCACTTATAAATTAAATTGTAGACCAACTCCACTAACTGACGTCACACCACTGCGGTGGCGCTGCTGTCTATACTGCGCTAACGCTTCGCTCCTCCCGATTTAGGTTTTTGCGCACGCGCAGTACCTGGTTTGGGAAGAACGGGTTTGTTTGCAAACACTGAGTTGGTGTATACTTGGTTTCATCTTTAGTCTAGACGCAACCGAGGCTACGAGCTGATGGGACCAGTTAGAGCCAAAGCGCGACGTCATGGTGTTCATTCTCCTTCTGGACAAGTACTGTCATATCTGAACCAATCATGAACATATAATGCCTATTGACACGCTCTTTGGACGCTCCTTGATCAGTATAGTGGGTATACTTGGTTTCATCTTTAGTCTAGACGCAACCGAGGCTACGAGCTGATGGGACCAGTTAGAAAGAGCCAAAGCGCGACGTCATGGTGTTCATTCTCCTTCTGGACAAGTACTGTCATATCTGAACCAATCATGAACATAAAATGCCTATTGACATGCTCTTTTGACGCTCTTGATCAGTATAGTGTATACTTGGTTTCATCTTTAGTCTAGACGCAACCGAGGCTACGAGCTGATGGGACCAGTTAGAAAGAGCCAAAGCGCGACGTCATGGTGTTCATTCTCCTTCTGGACAAGTACTGTCATATCTGAACCAATCATGAACATATAATGCCTATTGACATGCTCTTTTGACGCTTCTTGATCAGTATAGTGTATACTTGGTTTCATCTTTAGTCTAGACGCACCGAGGCTACGAGCTGATGGGACCAGTTAGAAAGAGCCAAAGCGCGACGTCATGGTGTTCATTCTCCTTCTGGACAAGTACTGTCATATCTGAACCAATCATGAACATAAATGCCTATTGACATGCTCTTTTGACGCTTCTTGATCAGTATAGTGTATACTTGGTTTCATCTTTAGTCTAGACGCAACCGAGGCTACGAGCTGATGGGACCAGTTAGAAAAGAGCCAAAGCGCGACGTCATGGTGTTCATTCTCCTTCTGGACAAGTACTGTCATATCTGAACCAATCATGAACATATAATGCCTATTGACATGCTCTTTTGACGCTTCTTGATCAGTATAGTGTATACTTGGTTTCATCTTTAGTCTAGACGCAACCGAGGCTACGAGCTGATGGGACCAGTTAGAAAGAGCCAAAGCGCGACGTCATGGTGTTCATTCTCCTTCTGGACAAGTACTGTCATATCTGAACCAATCATGAACATATAATGCCTATTGACATGCTCTTTTGACGCTTCTTGATCAGTATAGTGTATACTTGGTTTCATCTTTAGTCTAGACGCAACCGAGGCTACGAGCTGATGGGACCAGTTAGAAAGAGCCAAAGCGCGACGTCATGGTGTTCATTCTCCTTCTGGACAAGTACTGTCATATCTGAACCAATCATGAACATATAATGCCTATTGACACGCTCTTTGGACGCTTCTTGATCAGTATAGTGTATACTTGGTTTCATCTTTAGTCTAGACGCAACCGAGGCTACGAGCTGATGGGACCAGTTAGAAAGAGCCAAAGCGCGACGTCATGGTGTTCATTCTCCTTCTGGACAAGTACTGTCATATCTGAACCAATCATGAACATATAATGCCTATTGACATGCTCTTTTGACGCTCTTGATCAGTATAGTGTATACTTGGTTTCATCTTTAGTCTAGACGCAACCGAGGCTACGAGCTGATGGGACCAGTTAGAAAGAGCCAAAGCGCGACGTCATGGTGTTCATTCTCCTTCTGGACAAGTACTGTCATATCTGAACCAATCATGAACATATAATGCCTATTGACAGCTCTTTTGACGCTTCTTGATCAGTATAGTGTATACTTGGTTTCATCTTTAGTCTAGACGCAACCGAGGCTACGAGCTGATGGGACCAGTTAGAAAGAGCCAAAGCGCGACGTCATGGTGTTCATTCTCCTTCTGGACAAGTACTGTCATATCTGAACCAATCATGAACATATAATGCCTATTGACATGCTCTTTTGACGCTTCTTGATCAGTATAGTGTATACTTGGTTTCATCTTTAGTCTAGACGCAACCGAGGCTACGAGCTGATGGGACCAGTTAGAAAGAGCCAAAGCGCGACGTCATGGTGTTCATTCTCCTTCTGGACAAGTACTGTCATATCTGAACCAATCATGAACATATAATGCCTATTGACATGCTCTTTTGACGCTTCTTGATCAGTATAGTGTATACTTGGTTTCATCTTTAGTCTAGACGCAACCGAGGCTACGAGCTGATGGGACCAGTTAGAAAGAGCCAAAGCGCGACGTCATGGTGTTCATTCTCCTTCTGGACAAGTACTGTCATATCTGAACCAATCATGAACATATAATGCCTATTGACATGCTCTTTTGACGCTTCCTTGATCAGTATAGTGTATACTTCGTTTCATCTTTAGTCTAGACGCAACCGAGGCTACGAGCTGATGGGACCAGTTAGAAAGAGCCAAAGCGCGACGTCATGGTGTTCATTCTCCTTCTGGACAAGTACTGTCATATCTGAACCAATCATGAACATATAATGCCTATTGACATGCTCTTTTGACGCTTCCTTGATCAGTATAGTGTATACTTGGTTTCATCTTTAGTCTAGACGCAACCGAGGCTACGAGCTGATGGGACCAGTTAGAAAGAGCCAAAGCGCGACGTCATGGTGTTCATTCTCCTTCTGGACAAGTACTGTCATATCTGAACCAATCATGAACATATAATGCCTATTGACATGCTCTTTTGACGCTCCTTGATCAGTATAGTGTATACTTCGTTTCATCTTTAGTCTAGACGCAACCGAGGCTACGAGCTGATGGGACCAGTTAGAAAGAGCCAAAGCGCGACGTCATGGTGTTCATTCTCCTTCTGGACAAGTACTGTCATATCTGAACCAATCATGAACATATAATGCCTATTGACATGCTCTTTTGACGCTTCCTTGATCAGTATAGTGTATACTTGGTTTCATCTTTAGTCTAGACGCAACCGAGGCTACGAGCTGATGGGACCAGTTAGAAAGAGCCAAAGCGCGACGTCATGGTGTTCATTCTCCTTCTGGACAAGTACTGTCATATCTGAACCAATCATGAACATATAATGCCTATTGACATGCTCTTTTGACGCTTCTTGATCAGTATAGTGTATACTTGGTTTCATCTTTAGTCTAGACGCAACCGAGGCTACGAGCTGATGGGACCAGTTAGAAAGAGCCAAAGCGCGACGTCATGGTGTTCATTCTCCTTCTGGACAAGTACTGTCATATCTGAACCAATCATGAACATATAATGCCTATTGACATGCTCTTTTGACGCTTCTTGATCAGTATAGTGTATACTTGGTTTCATCTTTAGTCTAGACGCAACCGAGGCTACGAGCTGATGGGACCAGTTAGAAAGAGCCAAAGCGCGACGTCATGGTGTTCATTCTCCTTCTGGACAAGTACTGTCATATCTGAACCAATCATGAACATATAATGCCTATTGACATGCTCTTTTGACGGCTTCTTGATCAGTATAGTGTATACTTGGTTTCATCTTTAGTCTAGACGCAACCGAGGCTACGAGCTGATGGGACCAGTTAGAAAGAGCCAAAGCGCGACGTCATGGTGTTCATTCTCCTTCTGGACAAGTACTGTCATATCTGAACCAATCATGAACATATAATGCCTATTGACATGCTCTTTTGACGCTTCTTGATCAGTATAGTGTATACTTGGTTTCATCTTTAGTCTAGACGCAACCGAGGCTACGAGCTGATGGGACCAGTTAGAAAGAGCCAAAGCGCGACGTCATGGTGTTCATTCTCCTTCTGGACAAGTACTGTCATATCTGAACCAATCATGAACATATAATGCCTATTGACATGCTCTTTTGACGCTTCTTGATCAGTATAGTGTATACTTGGTTTCATCTTTAGTCTAGACGCAACCGAGGCTACGAGCTGATGGGACCAGTTAGAAAGAGCCAAAGCGCGACGTCATGGTGTTCATTCTCCTTCTGGACAAGTACTGTCATATCTGAACCAATCATGAACATATAATGCCTATTGACATGCTCTTTTGACGCTTCTTGATCAGTATAGTGTATACTTGGTTTCATCTTTAGTCTAGACGCAACCGAGGCTACGAGCTGATGGGACCAGTTAGAAAGAGCCAAAGCGCGACGTCATGGTGTTCATTCTCCTTCTGGACAAGTACTGTCATATCTGAACCAATCATGAACATATAATGCCTATTGACATGCTCTTTTGACGCTTCTTGATCAGTATAGTGTATACTTGGTTTCATCTTTAGTCTAGACGCAACCGAGGCTACGAGCTGATGGGACCAGTTAGAAAGAGCCAAAGCGCGACGTCATGGTGTTCATTCTCCGTCTGGACAAGTACTGTCATATCTGAACCAATCATGAATATATAATGCCTATTGACCATGGCTCTTTGACGCTTCTTGATCAGTATAAGTACACACCTCGTACCTCGTCGCAACGTTAAATGGCTGAACCAACTACAACGCTGTATTAAATATCCCCACAACCCTATATTGTTTCATCTTAGTCTAGACGCAACCGAGGCTACGACTGATGGGACCAGTTAGAAAGAGCCAAAGCGCGACGTCATTGTGTTCATTCTCATTCTGGACAAGTACTGTCATATATGAACCAATCATGACATATAATGCCGGATTGACATGTCTTCTTTGCCGCTCCTTGATCAGTATAGTGTATACTTCGTTGCCATCTTGGAGTCTAGACGCAACCGAGGCTACGAGCTGATTGGGACCGTTAGAAAGAGCGCCAAGCGCGACGTCAATGTGTGTTCATTCTCCTTCTGGACAAGTACTGTCATATCGAACCATCAATGAACATATAATGCCTATTGACATGCTCGTTGACGCTCCTATGATCATATAGTGTATACTTCGTAATTCATCTTTAGTTCTAGAAGCAAACCGAGGCTACGAGCTGATGGGATCCAGTTAGAAAAGAGCCTAAGCGCGACGTCATGGTGTTCATTCTCCTTCTGGACAAGTACTGTCATATCTGAACCAATCATGAACATATAATGCCTATTGACATGCTCTTTTGAGGCTTCTTGATCAGTATAGTGTATACTTGGTTTCATCTTTAGTCTAGACGCAACCGAGGCTACGAGCTGATGGGACCAGTTAGAAAGAGCCAAAGCGCGACGTCATGGTGTTCATTCTCCTTCTGGACAAGTACTGTCATATCTGAACCAATCATGAACATATAATGCCTATTCACATGCTCTTTTGACGCTTCTTGATCAGTATAGTGTATACTTGGTTTCATCTTTAGTCTAGACGCAACCGAGGCTACGAGCTGATGGGACCAGTTAGAAAGAGCCAAAGCGCGACGTCATGGTGTTCATTCTCCTTCTGGACAAGTACTGTCATATCTGAACCAATCATGAACATATAATGCCTATTGACATGCTCTTTTGACGCTTCTTGATCAGTATAGTGTATACTTGGTTTCATCTTTAGTCTAGACGCAACCGAGGCTACGAGCTGATGGGACCAGTTAGAAAGAGCCAAAGCGCGACGTCATGGTGTTCATTCTCCTTCTGGACAAGTACTGTCATATCTGAACCAATCATGAACATATAATGCCTATTGACATGCTCTTTTGACGCTTCTTGATCAGTATAGTGTATACTTGGTTTCATCTTTAGTCTAGACGCAACCGAGGCTACGAGCTGATGGGACCAGTTAGAAAGAGCCAAAGCGCGACGTCGTGGTGTTCATTCTCCTTCTGGACAAGTACTGTCATATCTGAACCAATCATGAACATATAATGCCTATTGACATGCTCTTTTGACGCTTCTTGATCAGTATAGTGTATACTTGGTTTCATCTTTAGTCTAGACGCAACCGAGGCTACGAGCTGATGGGACCAGTTAGAAAGAGCCAAAGCGCGACGTCATGGTGTTCATTCTCCTTCTGGACAAGTACTGTCATATCTGAACCAATCATGAACATATAATGCCTATTGACATGCTCTTTTGACGCTTCTTGATCAGTATAGTACACACCTCGTACCGTCAGCTACGTCCGGATTTCCACATCTCAATTATCGATTTCTGAATGGAATTACCTTCCTGATGACGTCGTAACTATTCAAGAATCATCTATTAGCGGCGAGATGTTTTGGTGGCGCCCTCCTGTGGTTCCCCCTTGTGACGTCATTACCTTGCAAACAACAAGTTCGATGGTGTTTGTTTTTAGCTTGGTGGAAGCTTGAAACCATTGCGCTCTCAAAGGAACACTGCCAACACCGTCAAAATTAAAGTTCTTTCATTCCTCTTATTTCCGTCGATGATAAATCCCCTTTCCGACGTCATAGTCAGCGTTCGGCCAATCGTGGAAGGCCGGCCACAGCGACGCTTTCGGTCGCGCACGGGGCTAATACCCCTTTTCACCTCAAGAACCGAAGTAAAAAAGTCCGGCTCCTCGCGGAGCATTACTAATTTGTCCTTTTACGAGGAGAATTAATATATACATGTAGGTGCATTTTAGATTAGATTTATGTTATCTAATCAAGACGTATACGTTTCAAACGCCAAAAGGATCGCTTCTTCCTCCGACAACCAAATCTTGTAGGAACTACTTCGCCCAGCGTATGAACAATGCGCAAAACGTCCTTTTTTCTTGAGGTGAAAACGAGTTTAGCTTCAGAGCTGCACTTTCAACTTTTTTAAACTCATAGTCACATATGAGTGTATTTGTTTCATTTGAGTGGGCTAGTTAGTTTATTGTGATCTGGCTTAAAAAAAAAAAAAAAAACACGGACGAGTAAGAGACACGTACAACAAGGAATGGCGCTACCTTTCAACTCATTTAATGGAGGCAGTCAAGCCAGCATACATACGTGAACACTCTTGCCTATCTTGCCAAACCCCTTTCGATAAAAGCATCCAATAAACACAAACAACAGATGCTTCAAACATTCGTATCAGTTCAATGTTTCTACGCAAAACCACCTAGAAAAGAAACCTCCTTGTCATTTCGTAAACTCGAAGACGGGCTGACGCAGTTGTCACCTGAGGACTTTATAAAATACGCTTCAACTGTTTCCCTTTCAGTCTTGTTATTTGCTATTTAATAAATCTGGTTAATTCAAAAATACTACAGCCGCACCGCATGCAGTGTACTGCAAGATCCCCCCCCCCCTTTCCCCGGATTTGTTAGGAACCGCTAGGCGGCGTTCACGCGTCCTTTTTTCATTAAAACACTGCCCTCTCTGTTCAATGCACTATCGGGGAAAAATTAAATGCGAAAGAGAGGAGCACGTGGCTGGCGGTGCAGGCTGCGCCGCCTGGAAGTGAGCCTAGGGGAAAGGGTGCATGGTCTACACCGATGTTGTTTACGCCTTTCGCTCGGCGCTCCCCAGGCTTCGGCAATGCGCCTCTTATGGCGAATTCGGGTAGTCAATCGCCGGTGAGCCCTTGCCAGTGGCACCGGCTACCAAAACCGCGCCAGTGGCGCACCACGTGACCCTCTCCACCCGAACACAAAGCGCCGGCAACTGGCGTTTTTATTTGCCACTGGAAAGCTACACTGGGGAAAATCAAATTTGTTACGAGCAAGTCGTGGGGAGCGCAAGAACACACACTAAAAAAACTAGTCAGAGCCCTGCTAGTATCAAAAACCACCTACGGAATTAATTACCTTCGCCTCAACAGTGAGCAACGGAAGGGCCTAGAGGAACATAACCGTATGGCGATAAGAGTCGTCACCGGGTTACCGAAATGCACCAAGATAGAAGAACTGGAAACAATCGCCGGAATGAACTGTCTCAGAGATATTGCTCAAGAAGATAAAATAAGCCAAGTACTTAGGCTGCAGAAGACTACAGCTGGCAGGAACATCCTGATGAAATTAGACATTGAGCGCCCGGACACACCTATCTCGATCCCCCCGCCACCGTGGGAGGATGAGACAGTCGTGGACACGAAGCCTTTACCACAAAACTTAAGCAAAGAGCAAATAGGGAGAAGAAAAACAGCAGCTAAGAAACAAAACTATGACCTCCAAAAATTACTTGAAGACCCCGAGGCAGATATATACTACACCAATGCATCAAAAGTAGAGCCTCAAGTCGCCATCGCAGCACGCAGATTCAGGGACCAATTCACGGTCACAAGAACGCTAAAACCAAGAACGGGAGTAAAACAAGCGGAATTAATGGCCATCCAGCTGGCCATCGAAACCGCAGCTTTCAGCCCACGCAAGAAAATCTACATCTACACAGACGCCAAGAAGGCTTTCGAGGAGTATCGTAACCCCTCGAGCAGAAGTAAGACGGTGCAAACCGTCAAAGCAATTGCACGCATATACAGAAGCGAAGGAAGACGAGTAACCATAAGGTGGATCCCGGGACACCAGGAAATACCCGGGAACGACGCCGCGAACGCTGCCGCACGGGTCTCCCTCCCTCCTCATCAATTACCCGGCCTTGGCACTGACAGCGACGACGTACAACATTTGAACACTGGATCTCCAATCCAACCGGAAGGAGAAGAAGTCGACCCCTTGGCACTCAAGGCTGTCGAACGCCAGGTACGCCGCGAGCGGCTCGGGAGCCTCCTTCGAGAAGACCCGCATCCCCTCCCAGCGGATAACTACACCCGTTGGGAGAAAGTATGCCTTAGAAGATTACACACACATACAGCAATGGTTCTCAAACGCACAGCCATTTTCAAGAAAAGCAGACTAGCAACGAAACAGCACGAGACAGAACTTCAGAACTCACAAGCAGGACCGTTGACACAACCCAGGAACGAGAGCCTCTGTGAATACTGCGAGGAGACCGCCTCGGAGACCCACGTCTTCTGGGACTGTCCCCGCACTGAAGAGACAAGACGGAAAGCCCTAGAGGTATTACCACACCAAATGCGACCGAATAGCCTTGAAGAATGGGTCCTGCCCACTGGATCCCCTGAGCATCGCAAGGCAACCCTAGATTCCCTCCTCACATACCCAGGGCAGCCAGGGCAGCGCGATGCTCGCTGCCGCCCGAGGCGGCATGCTGCGAACCCGAGTGCTCCAGGCCAAGTACTCAGACGCCGACGTAGGGTGTATCATGTGCGCGCAGGGCGCCGACGAAACTGCGGAGCACATCATCCTGGAGTGCACGGGGCTCGAGCCGGAGGCACAGTGTGGGGTCGAGTTAGCGGTGGCACTGGGTTTTAGGGAGAGCGACGAACGAGCCGACGAACCTCCACCGGTGGAGAACACGAAGAAGAGGTTGCAGTGTTGGTGGAGGAGAAGGCGCCAGGAAACAACTGTGGCTACGCTAGCCGCTAGCCAGGCTTGATCCAGCTTCGCTGGGATCCCCCGTTAAAAAGGGGTTAGCCGCAAATCCAAATCCAAATCCAAATCCATACGTGAAGGAGGCCAAACTTACATAATTCATCTAAAAAAAAAATAACATAAACTCATTCGCTCAAAGAAGATGACTTAAGTCAAGATCGGCGAGCGTAAATCACCTTTTTATAATTATAATAAAGACATTTTCCAACCAACCAACCTGCGTCGCGCGTGAGCTTTGTTAACTTCTTCCTTGATTGGTCTATGGTACGCTGTAGGCGTCAACAATATAAATTCCAACTTTTTGAGATGTGTGTAAACACAGTGGCTCCACAATTGTTTTCGAAATATAAAGACCACCACAGCCTGTACAGCTGACAGGATCTTAAACTATAATATCTATGAAAGGGCAGATGAATAAATTCCTGTGGTGCTGCCTGCATACGCGTTAAATTTCAATAATCTTTTCTTTTTTAGTTCGGAGGAACTGTTGCCTTTTTACAAAGATCCCAAGGAGGCTTGCCAGCGTTGCTTTTCATATTCTGTTTTATGTTATTACCTTTTTTAGAATCCTGTCTTCTCATTGCGCTTACCTCCCTTGAAATTGTAATGCGTATCCGAGTATCGACTTGAATGAACTGCATCACTATTTAAAAGGTTAAAAAGCGCGAACAAAACAAGGACAATATAGACACAAAGACGACAGGACGGGCGCTAACTCACAACTGATTTTATTAGAAAAAACATTGTCACTTTTATACACAAGATCAAATGCCACACCCACACTGCAACCAATCACCACTCTCACAAGCAGCCATCTAGAAACATTACTTCTTTCTGGAGCAAAAAGAGGGAAGGCATGCTTATGCAGTTGTCATCGCTCCTTTTGATATAAAACGCCTCTATAATCTCTCTCTCGGTTTTATCTTTTGATTTCTTTAAAAACTTTGTTGCAGCCAAAAGAGGCTTACAGTCAGCACATCGCCTGCAGTGGTCGGCCAGGTGTCCACCCGCGTTGTTGCGCACAGAAAGATTGTGCTCACGTGCCCTATCGTTAAAACAGCGGCCGGTTTGTCCAATATAAACTTTTCCACAGCTTAGTGGAATCTCGTAAACAACATTGGTCACACATTCAGTGTACTGTACGGCGTGCTTCTTAGAGCAGAGTGCTTTTTTCTGCCGTGTAAGCATCGGACAGATTTTTGAGAGCTTACAAGGGGCCGAAAAAACAACATTTACATCGTATCTACTTGCTATCTTTTTAATGTTGTGAGACACTTTATGCCAATAAGGAATCACATGTACACGTCTTTTAACTTTATTTGTCTGGCTGCCCCCTTGTAAGTTAGTTCTTTTTATTTTTTGAAGTAGGCTCTCGCAGCAGCTCGAAACTAGGTTAGGTGGGTACCCTACGTTTTCTAACCTTTTTACTTGCTGAGCAAAACTGGAGCCCATCTGATGTTTGCAACTTTTTGCAAGAGCTGCCTGAAGACAAGTTAACGCTATACCTCTCTTGACCAGTTTGGAATGTGCACTTTTGTAAGAAACAAGGCTTTTCTTGGAACGCGGGCTATACTTCCAACAAACATGGTCGTCGACGCCGCCGAAGACGCCGCCGGGGTCCAGGGGATCCTGGCTGTCGTCTGAAGGGAAGGGGGGGGGGGGGGGGGGGGCTTGGAGGGGACCCTTAAGGCCGATTCACACAGTTGCGTTTGACTGCGTTTGACTGCGTTGCGGCGAGAACAAAAAGCGAGTCACCGGCACATCTGTGCTTCGTATGAAGCGTGCAATCCAATTCAGGGAATCTTCTTGGCACGCGATATAAGCAGCAGGGATGTCCTGGTGTGCAGCAACGCAGTCAAACGCAGTCAAACGCAACTGTCTGAAACGGGCTTTAGTGGGCCCCTTACCACTTCCTAATCCCTTTCTCGAGGGTACGTCAGCCAGTAACTGACGTACCCTCGACCTGGTGCATTTTTGGATTGCCCGCTGACACAGGGTATGCAACCGCCAAGGGTATGGGCGAAAAGGCTTAAAAACGGACGTCGTGCATGAGGTAGTTCCGAGTGCTCCTTTTTACCGTGCTGCAATTTCCGAAAATCTTCGGTTGTCTGGCTACCACTGCGTGGTCGTCGGATGGACAAATAATTTTAAAAAGCATAAGAACAATTGCAGAAAGTGTGCCATGAGCACAAGAAGCTGCAGCGCGAGTGTGGCTGCAATGTTATCGAGCTTCGCATTTTCCCCAAGAATCCTTATTTATGAAGTCAGTCGATTGCGAGCTTGAATCGCGAGAGATTCGTATCAGACTCAACGTCACGTTTAAGCTCACGACCACTTCGTCTACGACAAGAGGACCGATTTTAATTCCCGGTGCAGGTGGTTCAATTAGTTTATCACTGCAAGCCCCATGGTATGTGAAAGGTATGAAACAGTCTACATGCCACCACTCAAAATGGAGCTATCAAATGCCGAGAGCTTACCTGTATAGACTACATTAAACTGCTCATATATACTTCGCTGTGGAAACTCAGTCAAAACACCCCACCGTCTTCGTCGTCGTTCTCTCGAGGAGGCAAGGTTATGGCCTGTGAGTAGCCAGCTGGATTCAACCGAGGGGGATCGGTGGCCGAGTGGTCTAGCGCACACCAGCTCGGAGCACGTGGAGCGAAAGCTCGCGCTGCAGAACCCAGAGATCCTGGGTTCAATCCCCACCCCTGCCCGTTTCGATCTGGATGAGCATCGTACCGGCGTGCGGTCGTGTATCACTACTGCGTGGTGCACGTTAAAGACCCCAGGCTAGCAGTCGTACTGCACTGGCTAAATTGCTTATCTACAGTGGGTAACAATGTCGCCATGTTCTGGCAGACTAAACTCCTGCTGTATAAACAACTAACGACTAATTTGTTTGTTTGTTTTGGATTCAACCGGACAAGCTCCAACCAAGTTATTGCAGCTCACCATAGCCAAGTCTAGCCAAGTTCCCCCCATACCCACACCGTTGCCTACCCAGATAGCTGTGCTGCCAGCACTAGCCGGTATTTCTTTTTCTAAACCGCTAGACGGCGTCGTCGGCGCCGCAATTCTCAAGATGGCGGCGCCGACCTTTAACGAAAAGGTCTATAGACCAAGACTCGTCGCCCGTACGCACCGCAGCACCGCTTCTCCGCTTGTCGCTCGCCATGTTTGTTTATTTCTTTCGGCTTTGCCTCGGATACGGAATCGGCCGAAAATCAGACTCCTCCAAAAGCTCGCTCCTCCTCGAAGGTCAGACGTCATAGCGAAGTCGAGCGGCCATTGGAAGCGTCCGCGTTTCTCCTTCGGGTGATTGACAGGCCTCGGTGAGGTTTCAGCGAAAAATTGCTCCAGAAGCGAGGAAGACGCACCACTTTTTTTGGAGGTGCGCCACTTTTTCGTTCGCGTTCAGACGGGGAATCTGTTTCCCGAAACCTAGTTTCGCGACAGAAGATTCGCCAACAAGATGCATCGTGTGAATAGACATTAAGAGGCGCAATGCCAAAGCTTGGGGAGCGCCGAGCGAAGGGCGTAAACCCATCAAAGTAGGCCAAGCACCCTCGCCTCTAAGCTCACTTCATGGCGGCGCAGCCTGTACCGTGAGCCACGCGTTCTTCTCTTTCGCATTTCATTTTTCTCCGATAGTACACGCGCCCGCACGTTAGCGGAATCTTGAAAAAGAACGTTCGAGGCACAAGCTGTGTACGGAGTGACGTGCTTCTTGGAGCATTGAACCCGCTTCTGTGTATTCATCATAGCACAAACTTTTGCCAGCTTGCATGGAGCGGAGGAAACAACATTGATATCGTATTAATTGCAAATTTCTTAAGGTTGTGCGGCACCTTGTGTAAATAATCTTTTGTTCTTGTTGTCTCGATTTCATTTGTCTCCCCTTACGTAAAGCCCAATTGGCGCTTTAGGGCAAATGAATAAAAAAAAACGAATAAACGCGCACCTCTACACTGAGACCGAACCTTCCTCCTTTCCCTATAGTGTTTCTTAGATCGTAGGTTATTTTACGTTGATGGGTCTTTACAAGTCGTCTTCCGAGTGTTACTACTGACCGAGCCTGGCGTGGTACTCTCCTTTATTTGTTTTGGTCCAGTCTTACTGGTCGGATACCCTACGCACGTGTAGTTTCTGTAATTGGAGATAACTTTAATTATAAACGGAGAAATCATTCGAGACAAAGACCTTAGGGACATGCTCACTGTGAATGAGGACTTTCTTTGCCTGACCCGTTTAATTCCTGCCTAATTTGGTTTGCAGCACTCTCGCACTTAATTAAGGATACAAACTTCGGGATCTTGACCGTTTGAGCAAATGCGTACAATTGAATGATCGAGTTATATTAGCGTCTCTGGAAATAAATACACGATTAATTCCTGTATTTCAAAGTTGAAGTTCAAAGTTCTTCGCTCTTCTGTTTTTCTTTTGTGTATTTTTCATTGCGAGCTCGGAGTCGCTTAACGTATGCTAAAGCGGTCAGTAACGAGCACTCAAACGTGATACCCTCGAAACCATCGGGCTACTCCTGATACTTTATAAAGTATCAAAAGAAGAAAGGCTAAATTCACTATAGGAAGAAAAGAATTCAGAAAAAAAATATTGAATTTTAATTTTGATATTTGCGACAAAACGGACTCTCATAAAATTCTTAAAAATATTACTTTTTTTCTTATTACGATGGGCAAACATTCCAAATAATGCAAAGGTGATTCATATAACCCAATAAAAGTTATGTCGGGCCTAGAAATAAAAACTATACATTTCTGCATGCTCTAGTTATTATAAGCAAATATATAAGATAATTGTCAAAATTCTTCCGAGGCTGCGTCTCAAATTAATTTTTTACACCGGCCGATGGACGAATATATTTTGAGTACGGACGGAGAAACCTCAGATTCTCTGTCATTGTTTTTCTCTTGGTTGCCTCTGAAACGGAAACACGGAATGGGGAACGCTTCTCAAAAACAACAAACACCGTCAAAATTAGACACCCCCAGCCGTTCCCATCAATGGCGATAGCGTGCTGATCATCTTTCCTGGAACAAACATGAAACCCGCAAAAGCGTGCACCTCTAACGACCCCCGAACTCCGCGCACACATGACCAGCGAACACAGAGTGAAACATGAGCCCCGAGCCTGTCGGACAATCTTCATCTTTTCGCTCCGTCCGTCGTTACAGCGGAGGCAACGTTCCGGCTCCCGTTGCAGTTGGACGAAGCGTAGTAAAGTCGTAGTCGTATCGCGGTGACATCTCGCGTGTGCGGGACCAGCGGGCGAACGCCGCCTTCGACACGATGTGGCGCTACCGTGACGACACTCCTCTTCACCTTACGACGAAGCGCAGGGGAGGCTACGAGCCATCGCGGCCAATCCCATGACGCGTAAGGGCCACGTGCCCTTCGGTTAAGACGCAGGGACACGTGCGTTGTGCCTAGTGACGTCATACGCTCGCCGCGTTGGATTGGCGGGGATGTCTCCTAGCGTCCACTGCGGTCCATCTTAAGGCGAAGCGGGGTATACCGTGACTACTTGGGGTTTGTTTGCTATTCCCCAGGAGCGTGCGTACCTTGTACGACCGCGTCGTGCCCTGCGTACCGCAAGTGAACTTTCGTTTTTCTTTTTCCGCCTCCGGGAACAGATGTATCGGATAACAAATCGGGCAGCCCACAGAAACCACAAATCACAGCGAGAACGCCGTAGCGGCGCTGAGCGGGTATGCAGCTTGCGTGTCTTCGATGGGACAGAGATGCGCAGCAACGCTTCTACGTGCCGCTCGGTGCTCTAGTCGTGCGCACGGGGGCTAAGACCATTTTTCAAAGAGCGTTTTTCGAAGAAAAAAAAATCACGCGGAGATCGACATGTTTGCGTTGCAGCTTGCTGCCCTGACTATGTATGCGTTTCAATGCGACGAAAACAAACGCCTAATTGGTATTGGTTTTCGTGGGAAACAAAGCGCACGTCACTTTAGGCCTTGGGCGTTTTCGTGCGACGTCTATGGCGATTTGTCTCGGTCAAATTTCCGTCTGTGCCGGCCTGTCATTGCGTCTAAAGGTGCGGTCGCGGTCAGTACCCAGGTGTCTTCAAATCGGTTGCCTGTCGACGCTGCTATAGTCGCTCATAGAAGGAAAACACTAAGGCGTCTTTCTCGGACGCCTTCCGTCATGCTTTGGCTGCACGTGCACACTCGAAGCACGCGAAAAGACATATCGAAGGTAGGAATTAGCCCCCATTAAAGGCCGGACAATCGAAAACAAAACCTGCCGTTCTAGTCCTGTCGCTCAGCGGTAAAATTGAATTTTGCTCACCTTATGGCCTATCTTTCAATGGAACCATCTCTGATGTCTAGGCATTTCTTATATCGTGGCAAAGCTTTTGAATAGCCGCTCTCGGAGAAGTTTTACCCCACACTCTTGAGCAAGCATGTTTGGCATTCATCGCGGAGAAAATGTTACAATGAAATGTTTTGTAACAATTTCCTAAACCAAAGATTTCAAAACTTCCGCCACATTTCTTGCAAGATCAGACATTGTGACGCGTCGGTTTTTTTAAATGTTTTTTATTCAGCTTCTCCACCAAATGCTCCTTGACCAGGGAAGGCCTACTGCTCGGCTGTGCATCCTGAGTGAGCACTCTGTTGTACTTCGTGAAATATTCGAATTCATCCCCGCATCAATCCTTTAGTCATTGTGTGTGTGTGTGTTTTTTTCTATAAATTTCGCAAATTTGTCGATGGATCTTTCATGATCTACGCGATCTGACTTTTATCACGCCCAGAACTATTATCACAGATCGGCCTTCAAAGTTTGAGGGTCGTTTTATTGACTTAAATAAACAGGATGAAGGCATATACTAGGTGTTTCGGTGAAGATTTTCAAAAATCGCTAAAAGTAAGGTTGATGAGAAAAAGAGAATCTCTTTTCGGGAACAAATTGCGAGTCTTGATGGACGCCAAATATTTCATATAAAATAATAATTCGCTAAATACTTAACCAATACTTACACTAGTTAACCTTTTAAGTAGTGAAACTCAACATATGGTTCTATTTATAAACTTTCTGAGCATAATTGAAAGCCCCTAAATCAACTTATCTTAGAAAACTATAAGGCATGCGCAGTATTTTACCGCGTTCCAAAAATCTTACTCTTGGACCCCTTTCTATAGACATTTTACGTTTACTCTCGTCCTCGGCCTCATGCTAAGCATATCCGGTATGGGCGACAAAAAATATTAAGAAATTTCATACTGAAAAGCGCAACAAAAAAAAAAATAGATGAAAGGGGAAAACGAAACGGAGTGACTGTTACGCCTATATCGTCAATGTATACTTTTGGCGTGGCGACGGCAATTTTCGTCCATCATTGGAAGTGACGACATTCAAGATGGCGGCGTCTTTGTGGAGAAGGTCTCGGTTCTATCTGAGCGCATCTTTACGTCAGCGGTCCTGTTACCTGGTGGCCGAGGAGCGTAACGCACGCGAGCCATGTTTCCTTCCATCCTACGGGGTTACGTGGGGGCAGGACCACTGGCGCAGAGATGAGATCCTATACGATATAGCTTACAGGCATTCAGCAGTGGCAGCAGACCAGTTGTTGTAACAAGCTAAACCGTCGCTTTCATCATTACTAGGGTGTGTATTTTCCGGTTTTAACCGAAAAACACCGATAAACATCCGTCGGTGACGAAAATACAAAATCGGTTAAAACCAAAAAGCACCGGTGGTTGGATATTTTCGCCCTGGTTAAAACCGAAAAACACCGGTCAAAAAAAACCGACCTTGCGAAACCCTTACCTCGTAGAGGTTCGTCAAACGTGTTATCTCGTGGATCCTGCATTCTTCCAGTGTCTATACATGGCTTGCACGTGGCGTCAGTCCGCCCGGCGCCCTCCTTTCTGGGGGTCAAAAGCGTCTAAGCTCTCACACGCCTTTCCCCCATTGTGTCTCCCATGGCCCCCTTTTGTGGAAAAATGAACGCAGTGGAGGGTACGCTCTCACGTGCCCCTTTCCCCATTGTGTCTGGCCAAGTGATGTCGGTGGAAGCCATGTAGTCAGAAGTTGCTCTGGTTCCTGGAAGACACTGCCAACATCCGTGTTGTACAGGGCTACTGACCTTTGAGAACTGACATGCGTTCATTGTTATCTGTTTAGTTTCCATGGGCTTTTGGGGAAACGGAAAAAACGGTTTTGTTGGCGTGGGGGTTTTTCTCTGTATAAAAAAAGACCGTTCTGTAAAACAATTTGCAGAAGTGTCTGAGAAGGCGCGTCCGTCCCCCGTCTGCGGGTTTCCTCAACGTGAGGCGTTAAAGCTTGTTGATTCCTTCTCTGCCTATTATCAGATGATTCAAAGCAAGTGGTTTAGGACTGTTTCCCGAAACATCTCTGATGACTTAGATTTCATGGATGAATCGTCGTTCTGGTTCCGCGTGCAAATTGTTAATCTGTGCATAAAAGTGGAGCTGCCAGAGGGATTTGTGCCTTATGAAAGTATCTATCGGCTGGTTCTCCGAGACGAGCGCAAGCTGAGTGACCTAGAATCAGAGTTTCTTTGTTACAACCAGAGGTTGTGACTAGCACCGTTGATCCAGTGTTATTTTGGAAACTTCATTTACCCGGCTGGCCACTACTGTCCCAAGCCTCGCTGGACATTTTGGGATTTCCTGTGTCCAGCGCAAATGTGGAGCGTGCGTTTTCAAAATTGCGGGTTGTGAAGCGAAAGGAACGTGCTGCCATGACGGATGCAAGCCTCTCGAAGTATGCTTGCATCTACTATAATAACCAAGCGTGAGAAATAGGTGCTTCCTCGAGAATAAGTGTATGAAATATGGGAATAAAATTGGAACTCTCTGTCTGTGATCAATCGCTTTTTTTTTTCACCGATAATCACCGAATTTAGCCTCGTCGTGAGACGTTCCACCGAAATACACCGGTGTTTCGGAAATAAATAAACACCAAAAAACATCCGCCGATTTTTCCCACAAATAAACACCGGAAAGTACACACCCTAATCATTACAGATCTGTTTTATCACCTGGGCTCTTCACGACTGTTTCATACCGCCAAAACGCCGCGTCACCCACGTCGCCCAAGGATCATCGGCCAGGAACGTCTTCACGATTGGCTGCATCTGGGAGACGTTATCCTTGCGTCACCTACGGCACTCCAGGCGTGCTACAAGAGCAGGCGGTCAGGGAGGACGGCCCTTACAGGCATTCAGCAGTGGCAGCAGACCAGTTGTTGTAACAAGCTAAAC
Source organism: Ixodes persulcatus (assembly GCA_013358835.2). Classification (NCBI taxonomy): domain Eukaryota; kingdom Metazoa; phylum Arthropoda; class Arachnida; order Ixodida; family Ixodidae; genus Ixodes; species Ixodes persulcatus. The sequence goes on from JABSTQ010010674.1 coordinate 363,101, forward strand.
CGTCGCTTTCATCATTACAGGTTGGAGTAATTTTCTTGCAAAACGACTTTTAAGGTTCGTAGCTGCTGCCACTGCTGAGCCGCTCTTTTTTGTGTGCGTCTCTGTGTCATGGAGGACGAGGGGTTTTGTTTAGCATGTCACAAATCTTTAACAGTGAATGGTGTTTTTGCAACATGTTCGGAATGTGGTCACGGTTACCATTTTGGGAACTGTGCTGATACGGATGAAAAGGCTCATAAAGCAAAAAATTGGAAGTGTTCAACATGCCGGAAACTAAAAGTCAGAAGCACCCAAAATCCCCAAAAGGGCAAGAAGGATCAGGAATCTGATGTCTCTACACTGTTAACCGAAATCAACGTAAAACTCGCAAGCCTGGCGACAATTACAGGAAAGGTTGACACGCTAATGAGCATGAAAGAAACCATCACAAACATTGAAAAATCAGTTCAGCACATGTCCGACCAATATGATGAAGTCCTTAAGCATATTAAAGAACAGGACAAAGAAGTAGCTGAAATAAAAAGTAGACTTGAAAAGTAGAGAAAAACAATGGTGGCCCTGACGTCCAACAACTAAGACTACGCGTAAACAACCTAGAGCAATACAGTCGTCGACAGAATCTGGAAATACATGGCTTACCGCGGAAAGAACATGAGAACCTTCTACAAACTGTAAATGAACTCGCGGCCAAACTGGAACTTCCTGAACTCGCTGAAAGTGATGTCGAGGGCATGCACCGCTTGCCAGCTCGTGCTGATAAGATCCCTGTCGTGTTAATACGTTTCAACTCGCGAGCAACACAGGAAAAGTGGATTAAAAAGAACTCAAGCTTGCGGGAAAAGCAGTCTAGCATACGCTTGCTTGACAATCTAACAGCGGCGAACAAAAAACTGCTGTGGTTAACAAAGGCAAAGGCGCAAGAAAAGGGCTATCAGTTCACATGGCAAAAAGAAGGAAATGTGTTTGTTCGTAGGAGACAGGGCGACCGAGCTATCAAGATCGAAAATGAAGATGATCTTCAGAAGTTAAACTAGAAATAAAATAGCTGCGGATAGCATATATCTGTTTTCATTTTGAAATGACTGATAACAAAACCGAATGTTCATATTATGACTCTGCTTCCTTTAATCATTTTGTAAAAAATACTTCCACCAATGAACGAGGACTATCTCTTTTCCATTTAAATGCAAGAAGCCTGAGGAACAAACAAGATGAGTTAGATATTTCCTTGAATCAGTTGAACGTTAAGTTTGATGTTCTAGCGTTCAGCGAAACTTGGTACACCTGCAAAGATGACGCTGTTTTGTTTGATGGCTATCAGACTGAAAGTACATATCGTAAACATAAAAGAGGAGGGGGGGTTTCTTTGTATATTCGGCACAACCTTACTTACACTGTTTTATCTGAATATTCTTTAATCTGCTGTGATTTTGAGTCTTTGGTCATTAAATACGGACAGATGATTATAGCTGTGATTTATCGGCCGCCATCTGGTTGTACTGTAGATTTTTTTGGCTTTGTTGAGAGCCTATTGGATTACGCTACGTCTTTAGGCCTCCAGTTAACGTTAGTTGGCGATTTCAATATTGATATACAGACTTTTAGCCCACCGTGTATAAACCTTATGGCGATTGTACAATGCTATGGCTTTCATAACATAATTGATATACCTACAAGAGTTACACTGGAAACAGCTACTGTAATCGATTTATGTATTACGAATTGTAATCCTAATGAACTCACAGGAGGGGTGTTAACATGGAATGTAAGCGACCATCTTCCAACATTTTGTTTATTTAAGAGATTTAGAAAGAGCCCCACGTCTTTTCCTTGTATAAATTACAGACCTATCAACAAAGAAAACCTTGACATGTTTTACTCCTCGGTGTCGAATATCAATTGGGACTTTGTATATAACGAAAGCGATCCAGCCATATCATACAATCTTTTTGTGAGCAAGCTCATATCTTTATATGAGCATGCCTTCCCGCTAAGAACCTTGAAAAAGCATAAGAAGTCAAGAAAGCCTCGGGTGACTCCTACGCTATATAAGAGAATAAAATATCGAGACTCCTTATATGATAAATTTATCAAGCTAAGAGATATAGATATCATTGTCAAGTTCAAAAAAGTTCGAAACAAACTAAATTCGGATCTAAAAAAAGGAACGACGAGAATATTATATAAATAAATTTATGAGCATCCTAGGTGACCCTAAGAAAATCTGGAGCACTGTAGGAACTTTGATTTCCAGGCCTAGTGATCCACCTCCTGCTGAACTGAAAATTGACGGCGAAAGCTACGGAGGTAAACAGCTCTCAGACATGTTTAATATTCATTTTCTAACATCAGGAGCATCCTCGTCTCCCCCAACCAATGCAGCTAATGTCGTTTCATATATACGTAATAACGTAACTAGCTCAATTTTCTTTTCTCCTACGGACGAGGAAGAAATAAGTACCTTGATTGCTTGCCTTAAAAACAGTACTGCCCCGGGTGAAGACGGTCTCGAAGCTGAACCAATTAAATTCATTTCCAGTCTAATATTAACTCCGCTAACGCACATATGCAACACGTCATTGTTAACTGGTCGCTTTCCAGATAGAATGAAAGTAGCACGCGTTTGCGTTGTACATAAGGGTGGTGCACGGAATGACCTCAATAATTACAGGCCGATTTCTGTACTTCCTATTTTTTCGAAAATTTTAGAACAAATAATTAACAATCGCCTTACTAGTTTTTTTCACAAAACATAATATAATCTCCGAAGAGCAGTTTGGGTTTCAAAAAAAATAAATCGACGGAAATGGCACTCCTAAATATTAAAGATAAAATTATTACAAACATTGAAAATAGACAGTTTACCATCGGAATATTTCTTGACTTTCCGAAAAGCCTTTGATTCAATCAAACATCAAATACTACTAACAAAGCTAAACATGTATGGTGTAAGGGGCATAGCGAACGAATTAATTAATAGTTACTTGAGTTGTCGATTACAATTTACCATTTATAACGGCGTCAAATCAGATATCCATCAAATAGCGTATGGCGTCCCGCAAGGATCAATTTTAGGACCATTGCTGTTTCTTATTTATATCAATGATATCGTTAACATTTCGCATCGCTCAGAAATGGTATTATTCGCAGACGACTCGAATGTATTTTTTTCCGATAGTAACCTCCAGTATCTTGAAAGCACAGCTAATGATTGGTTAAATGATTTATCACTGTGGCTAGTTGCAAACCAGCTTGAATTGAATATTTTAAAAACTAAATATATTGTTTTTGGGGCAAAAAATAAGATGCTTAACTACGACATAGATATAAAGTTTAACTCCTACAAATTGGAAAAGGTTGAGTCATTAAAGTTCCTGGGTGTATGGTTTCATGAACACCTGAACTGGACAACTCATGTGTCCAAGTTGTCCATAACACTCTCCAGATCAATTGGCACAATACACAAATTAAGATATTTATTACCAACATGGCTTAAGTGCCAATTATACTATGCACTTGTTCACTCCCATTTACATTACTGCTCATTGGTTTGGGGTACGACAACTAAAAATAACCTTGAAAAACTACTAGTGCTCAAGAAAAACGATCAGATCTATCGAGTGTTTAAGTTATAACGATCACACATCTGCTTATTTTAAAAAACATCGCTTGCTTAATATACAACATTTAACAATGTTCAACCTTACAAAAGTCATCTTTCATTATCTCAAAACTGACAAGGAGTCATTTCACACCCAATTTCCCTTAAGAGAAACTGACTACAACCTAAGGGGTGTGGATTATGCTAGAGGTCAAACAAGTACGAGCTATGGTGAACAAACATTAACACAGCGAATTCCCCAACTTCTTAACATGCATCCTCGAATTCTGGAAATAGCTGAAGGAGTAATTTCAATAGATACGTTCAAAAAAAGAATAAAGGATTATATTTTAAAAGCATGAATAATATATTGTATGAAAATGTGCAAACAACCTTTTTTTTTTTCTCTTGTTTTTTCCTTTTTTTTAATATTTTCATCTGTGTTGCCGCTCTGAAACCTGTATGGGGCTCGGGACCTTGGTCAGGTGCTATTAAGTACCTTTTGTCCCTGCCACCCCACTTCTAAATGGCTAATAAATGAAATGAAAATGAAATATCCAAATCTCGAAACGCGTCCACATTCTTTTTTTTTTTTTTCTTTTTGGAGCACCGTAAAACTTTGAACTTGCCTTATATATTTCCAAAATGAGTTAATTTAGTGATTACTCTATTATGCTGAGTGGGTTTATAATTAGAACCATGTGTTTATCTTCGCTAATTAAAGAAGTGGATTAGGAAATGTTCGTCAAATATATAGCTAAATAGTGTGTGTTTCGCAATCTCTGACGTCCGCCATGACTGGCTGCTTGTTCCCTGAAGGAGTTTATTTTTCCTTCAAAAACAACCCTAATTTTAGTGACTTTTGAAAGCATTTGCATAGCTCAAACTGAAGGCGTATTCGCAGTATTTACGGAGATGCACGAACGTGACTCACTTTCTGTATGCCCCTCGTATTTTTCTTTACAGGCTGATGCCTTAGGGTGTCGCATAGTGCGTGTTATAAAAACGAGTCCCCCCCTTCCCCCCTTCCCCCCTTCACTCCCTCTCCCACCCCCTCGAAGCAGCACTACTAAAAAAAAAAAAAAAATCAAGCTTGTCCAGCTACACCCAACTGCATGAGCATTTTTCACCAAGGTACGATGTGTCAATGTTAGAGTTTGTTTCCGTACTAAAGGGCAAGACAGTCCCCTCGTACACAGCTCTCTGCTCGTCATGTTGGTGAGTTTCTGCTCTCCACTCGCCTTTCACTTCAGTTTGCGCTGCTAAAGTGAAAAGAGGGCCGGATAGAAGCGCTGAAGTACAGGGACAAGTGACGGAGGTAACGACAACACGAAGGGGGGGAGGATTCGGTGGAGGACTTTGTCTCGATTTGTTTTTTAGAAGACCGAAGTGCAATTTGCGTTTTGCACTTTTCATCACTCTTCTCTCTTTCCATATTCTCTCCATTTTTCAACTTGCCCCAATACCTCCCACTTTAAGAGAGGAGGGGCTGAGAAGATCATCTTTCCAGCAGAAACCAGAGGTTGTATGTCGGCTTTTAACCTGCGACAGGGTAAAGCTTGATTTTCAGGAGCGACATTTGATGCTGCATTGATGGCCTGCAAATAAAAAAAATTGCATTTCTTTTCTTCTTCATTTTGCGTTACTTTCATTTGCTTGCCAACGACTTGCGTTTCGTTTAGTATAATAGCAATTTAGGTTCCGCTATATATTGCAATTTTACCTATTGTGCCGTACTTTCAGTAATCACGTCTTTAGATAGGCCTGTCCTACCTGTACACTCTAAGAAACCTGGAGCGTGTACTTTCCCGCAAACACTTGGGAAACAAAGTCTATGCAATTTACTTACTCGATGAATTCCGAGGTTAAGCGTATGTTATAATATAATACTAGTTATTTTCATGGAAAGTAATCGTGAAGACGGAGCGGAAAAAAAAAAAAAAGCCGCGCAAGACGGTTTGACGTGTTCATGGCAGCCATATATTCCGCTGCTGAAGCAGGGTTGTGTGTATGTTCGTACAGCCTAGAACTTGGTCTGCCTCGGCGGGCGACGAGTCTCCCAGCTGTAGATGAAAAATTTAGCCAGTGCAGTACAACCACTAGCCTGTGGTCTTTCACGTGCATCACGCAGTAGTGATACTCAACCGCACGCCGGTAAGATGCTCATCCAGATCAAAACGGGCTGGGGTGGGGATTCAACCCATTCTAGGTGGTATTGATTGAACCCAGGATCCTGCATGGGTACTGCAGCGCGAGCTTCCGCTCCACGTGCTCCGAGATAGTGTGCGCTAGCCCACTCGGCTACCGATCCCCCTGCTGAAGCAGGGAAAATAACAAAGCTCGCACACAGTGGGTAAAACAAGTCACAATAGCGGTCAACTAATGAACAAAATAAGAAGTAACAAAACAGAGAGCAAGAGATATGCGACAGTGGGCATAATATGCTCAACGTCACGGTGCATTTCCTATTTTAAGAAGTATATATTTGTTCAGCGTCGTCGTTTGCCAAGCTCCCTCTGCGGATTGCAGGGATTGGATCTGCCAAGCGCCAGGCGCGAAAGTACGTGGACGGAGAGATTTCCTTAAGCGTGGACACGCTATTTGTTGTTATTTTTTGCGGTCAAATCAACGACAGCCTCTTTCTGTCGAATTCGAAGAAAAAAAGAAAAGAAAAAGGTTTTTGACTCAATCGAAAACAATTTTGCATGTTGGCCTTTGAAAAATTAATTGGCTCCGCGATTCTTTCGATGGGCATGAGAGGCCTCGAACGCTGGTCTCATTCTCTACATCCGGACGCATCGTCACTCACGCGCTTGACAAGACACTCCAGCTCGCTCAGATAGCGTCATGGAGTTCTAGGAGACATGCAGTTCCTTCTTCCGTGCACTCTAACAACGTCTGTGAGTTCTCTTTCTTGCAGAACGCGGAGGCAGCCAGTATCGGCGAAGAAAAGAAGGACCCCAGCGAATGACGACGCTCGGTATATGATCGCAACAAAAAATAAAAATAAATGTGCGCGTGCCAAATGAGCAGTGCGCCAGTAAACCGAGGAAGAGGTGGAGGAGAGAGCGCGAGGCCGTATCCCGACTCCTCGCTAAGGTTAGGCAGGTCCTAACGGCCGGTGGAGGCTCGTGTTTCAACGGGAGATCTCACGGAGATAAATTAATAGGCGCGATGCGAGCGAGCGCTGACTTTATTTTTGTTCAGTGCTGAGACGCGCTATTTTCTCAACGCCACTCCTCTCTCCTCTCCATGGCCAAGGAGGTCCCATAATACAGCGCGCGCAGTGTTGCATGCAGGGAAGTTTGGAAGTGGTGTATTGCTCACATAGCATTTTTGTTTCTTCAGATCTAGTCGTATTATGAGCTTCGTCTTTCGTTAGGAGCCTCTTATTGTCCACCTCAACTGCCTGTCTCCGTGTTCTGCAGGAAAGTGAGCTCACAGACCTTTCGCAGATTGCGTATTGAAGAACTCTCCAATTTCAGTGCAGGAGGTATCCTTCTGGTCTCTCCAGGGGTGGGTACACCACTTTCGAGACCCTTTAATTAAATAATGGAAATATGTTTTCTTCCTTCAACATTTATCGGTGACTGAAGCTGCGTCCAACTATTTTCTCATTACTTAGACCATAACATACCCGAGCCGTGGGGTTCACTTTAAAGTTCCTCAACAAGGGATGCTAACAAATTACTCCCTTACAGACTCGAATGCAACCTACATTATATTCAAGCACGTAGCTTGCATTGGTACTAATTATAGTGACATTCCATCCAAGCGGCTTCGCTAGTTTTTTGTCTACACATAATTTAATTCTTATTAGACGCTATCTTTTGGCCGACCCTGTTAGTTGGAATAGGGAAAGCTTAGGGTTTTGAATGCGAAAGCATTAAAGGGTTACTCCACAGATTTTTCGAGCTACCTCAACTAACTATATTTTCTGACTCCCCGGCCTTTAGCCTTTACGGTATGCTGTTTAGTATCGCGAAATTCATAATAGGTATAGTCAACTTTCCGAAGGGGAGGGGGCCGGTCGGTCAGTCAGGTTGGTGAGGACCAATGATGATGTTCGCCCGATGGAAGTCCCCGCGGGAATTCGAATAAGAAAAAAAAACAACTAAAAGTTGTTCGATCCCGCTGGACACATTACGACGTTGGTTGGTTTACGATGACCAGTGTGGCCACGTTTTTTCAAAACAAAACGACAACAAGTCAACAGTAATTTACAAAACTCCCAAAATTATCACCCATACTTTAGCCCCAGTCTCAACAGCCGAATCTTCCTGATCTCAGAAGTCGAATCCCCGAGAATCCTCTCGGCAGCCCTTTTCTAGACTCGTAGGGGCCTCCTTTCCCTCCAGAGACGGACCAATCACTTCAAATTTCACCACTCCCACGTGGTACACTGTCGTCCAATGGTCGGCGAGCTGTCAGCCTGACGCTCCAACCGCCAAATCCAAATTCCTTCTAGAGTCGGTCTCTGCAATTTTCCTAGTCTAGCTGGCGCCAACAGCTAAATTATTACCTCGCGCAAAAAGCGACCATTTTACACTAAGCGGCGAAATGCACCGGACACACGTGGCCAGCTTTCTGGGACATGCCGGCCTAGTTCCTGACTTTCACGCCACGTGGCGTATCAACCTTGAACGGACTCTGAAACGCCGGTGCGTCGGTCCACCGCTATCTTAACCTCCTCTCTTATAGCTCGTTCCCCCTCACACCCTTTCATCTTTTTACCCAGCGACCGCATTTTGGCAGAAAACGCTTCATCACGCGTCACAGGCGTAGAAGCCTATCGGTCGGAGAAAAGCGAGGTTTGGGGGAAGTGTTACCTACTATTGTAGAGTCAGTGCTGTATTCACCTCAGCTGGTACTATACGCGAACCCACACTAGATTATTCTAGCGAAGAAGTGTCGGACGCTCGACCACGTGACAACGCGCCCACCAATCGCGGCACGAGGGCGCGTTGTCTCGTGGTACTTTTATATTTCGCGTGCGTTCTTTTTAGGCCGTAAAAAAATAAGCAAGCAAAGCCTACCTAGGAACCCTAAGCCTACCATGCTTCAAACACCTCAGTCGTGTGTCTCAAGGCCGTCCAAAAGTTGCAAATATATTTCGTATCGCCTTATGCGCGAGCGAAGTCAAAGCTAGAAGTGCGAGCCCAGCGCTCTGAGTGTTCCTGTTTCGCACGTGTGCCTGTGGATTGCAAGCATTATTCAAGGCAGCCTGCTTGTACTTGTACCTTTGGCTTCGCTCGCAGATAACGTGAAACGAAGTATAGATGTTTTTCGAAATTATCCAAGCCCAAGGAGCATGCTACAGTGTAATTTGACGCGACGTGCACCAGTGCGTTCTGACGTGCACACACTGATGGACGTGCGGGCAACGTGCCATTTGCTTAAAACGTTTGGTTTCAAAATTACCGCTCCAGACGGCAGCATGCAGAGCGCGTGTACCTACAAACACAACATGCTTCTTGATGATTGGGTAATTTTTCGAAATGTCTGTTAACTCCTTGACCTTTCAATCAATATTAGAAAAGTAGCATACTTGTGTTCAGCATCACGGTTGATGTTATATTGCTGAACCCATTTGATATGTTCTCCCGCTGTGACGACGAACTTGAGAATAGAAGTCCGTCCTAGACGCATGATTAAAATCAGTGCTTCTGGCAAGATGCTCACAAAAAATATCCATCGTCAACTGCAAACTAAGAATTCACTTTAGTGCCCCTTTAATCTGTGTTGGCGCTGGCTGTAATTAACACTATTCAAAATGGTTTTTAAGAAAATTCGCCAATTCTATTTGTTTTACTAGTGGAACTTCCACGCACATGATTTAAAACACAATTTTTAATATATTGGGAAATTGGACGAAGAGGGATGTCAAGACGCACAGAACATCGTGGAATGGATGTCGAGAGTGTCAAACTGCCCTTTATATGATGTATAAGCATGTCGATGCACAGTGTAAAATTTGAATAGTTCAGTGGAAAAACTGAACGCCTGGCGGTCCGATTTGTAATGAGGGTCTATCATGCGAACAAGGCTACGACTCGTTATTCGCACCTCAGACCAGGTACAAGACTGACACGCCGCTCTAGAAAGCCCAGCACAGCGTAAGAAGACTAGTTCACAAACACACGCCCCGTTGGGGCCTGGGACCTTGCTAGTTTGCAGATAACTCATTCCACCAAAACACAAAACTAATATTTATCTTTTTCTTTATAAAGCATGTAGAATGTCGCGTTCTGCTTAAGGTTGCACGGCAATGACGCAAAAAAGAGAAACTTGGAGGACGCTTAAGCTTCGCCTTTAAGAGTGGAACGCGATTGCGTTATCGGGCCCCGTTCGCATCGCCTTCTCATTCGCTTCTCATGCTCTTGAGTCACACAACGACCTAGTTCTCATGACACAACACTCTTCGTTCCCAAGCCGTGCAAGCTGCCTTACGTGCCGTAGTGAGTAGCGTGCTGGCGCGCAACCGAAAGGACGTGGGTTCAAATCCCGCCTAAAATTGTTCAAATTTTTCTTCGTAGAAAATGAATTACTTCATAAAGTGAAATCATTTGAGACATGCGGCGATCTTTAATTCGCATTACATGTAATCTTTTTATCACTTTCGTTCCACGCGTGACGTCACTTTTCACGTGAGCGTTGTGGGTTGTTTGAAATTTCCGCGCGAGGTCATGTGGCTGTGACGTCATCACCCTGTCGACCAATCCCGGGCTTTCGCGTCACGCCACCGACGTCAGCTTTTCTGCGACACGAGCTCATTAACGCTATCGCGTTAAAACACACTGGGAGCTGATTCTATTCACATGAAGACGCGCCGAAAGACGACAAGGCATTATTCCGCGGCAAGGAAGTGTTCTTTTAAGCCGTCGCAGCCCTTTTGCAATAAAGCAAAACAAACTGAGTAAGGGCATACATTTATCATATCCCCGCACGGTGGTGCCGGGTATCAGTTTGTTCACTCCGCTGGTTGCGTGATAGGAAAACAACACCCAGTCGTCAGTTGATTGTGAGCGCGCATAAATGTCTATGACATTTTACCTACATTCGGGTTCACCCCTAAGCTGACAATGCGATGTAAACTACATGTTCATCGGACGAATCAATCGACTGCCTGTTATCGCTTCACCCAGAGTGTGATCACGTGTGGCAAGAACGACAGGTGACTGGTCCAGCAAGTACGTAGCTTCCACCACACTGTCAGCTTAGGAGTGTTGGCGAGGAAAAACCAATAAATGTGCCTTGAAACATCAGGACCGGCTTGCTCGAACCAGCGTCTGAGATGAGACCGTTTGAAAGAAAGAAAGCTTGCCAAACATGGGGCGCGTGAGCATTTGAGACGCGACTTCACGCGCCACTCCGCTCATGCGCTAGCTTTGGCAGTGCTTTCTTTCAGACAGTCTCATCTCAGACAATGGTTCGAGCTAGGGTGCCTTAGTTCGAGCAAGCCGGCCCTGTTTTAAGGAACCTTATTCTTTTGTGTTTACATGCCAAACCAACGCAGAGCATCTATACTTCGTTTCACCTTCAGTCCGAGCGCAGCGGACGCTACGAGCCATCCCAGCCAATCCAGCGCCGGGAGAGTATCACGTGACCTTGTGGTTGGGCGGAGCGACACGCGGAGCTCGAGATCACGCGATACTCCCCCGGCGCTGGATTGGCTGGGACGGCGCGTAGCATCCACTGCGCTCGGACTGAAGGTGAAACTAAGTATAGCACACCCCAGCGAAGGATTGATGATTTATTCAGAAAACCTAGGGGTATTTTGACCTGCAACCAAAATGTCGTGGAGACAAGATCGAACAGCCACGCTGCTTCATGCGTGGGGGCAACAAACAAAAATTGCGTGTTTATTATTGGTCCGAGAAGCCGAAGGCGATTATTCACGATGCGCGAAGCGTAGGAAATAAATTTGTGTCCAAGTTCTTGCATGACCAAAATAGGGGTTGGAGCGACGAGCTCGAGCCCACACAGTGGAATGTGGTTTTAATTTTTTTGTTGTGTGTACCGCAACCATTGTTCTTATCCTGCGTAAAATTGAAAAGGACAATCGTGGTGACGCAACAGTCGCCATGGAAAACGAGGGACGTCTCTACAAGCAAGCCGATCTCCACGAACCAAGGCAAAGACCAGAGAAAGGAGCGCCAATACAGTAGCGAGGATCACATAAAGAACCTTCATCAAGTCAAAGATGACACTGACGTCCCTTAAACCGACGCGGACACAAACGAGCCTTAACGTGCATCCCTTGAGAGTCGGGACCATCCTACCCGCGGTCAAACGAGGAGAGGAGAAACACACAAGGCGAGCATCCCGAAGACGGCAAAGCGGCTGGCCATATTACAGGTGGCCAGGGAAGCCACAAACAGTCACCAGCGACCCAAATCACTCATGTGCACCGATTCGCCAGAAGCCTTCAGAAAATGCACACTTTTCTATTGGAAGGGCGGCGTCACACTTCAAATTCGAAGCTTCGTGAAATAACCGAGTCGTCATAGACTGGATCTCGGGTGACGAAGGCAATCCGGGAAACAAAAGGTTGAACAACACCGCGATTGCGCAGCAGTACGGATGTACCCACTCACTCGCGGTTCCTCGAACCGCGAGAAGATAGGCCCGGCATAGCGCGGTCTCAGACGAGGCATAGAGAGATGATCTGTTAGCCTGCAAACTCAGGCTAATCTCCCTCCTCCCACCAGATTCTCACCCAATTTCACCGGGCTAGAGCCGGTGGGAACAGGTGATTCTCAGGCGACATCAGACCAAGACGGCTATCACCCATAATCACTCCTTTCTGGCAGACAAGGTTTTGCAGACCTACGGACCCAGACGACCTATGAATCGCCCCCAACATTGAACACTGTAGGGCGGCTCCTTATCAAGCGTGACAAAGCCATCTCGAACATTCGGCGCGGAAGCTTGGAGCGTCGGGCGTGCGGGGTGAGAATGAGTTGGAACTTTTCAGAACCAGGAAAGGGAACGAAATGATAGACGCTACGCCCGGAGAAAGAATAGAGTCTATTCACATGACGTCAGACCGCCGTTTAATGTCGAGTCACTACACACAAGCATGGCCGCCGAAGGCCATAGCGGTTTGCCGATAGGCGAGTTTGCTTTGCCTTCTTTTATTTTTCACAAAGCTCACGAATAAAAGTTCCGCTTTATCGCTCGGCGGCCATGTTTGTGGGTGATGACTCAGCAAGTGAATAGACCCTATAGACACGAATCTTCTAGAACCGAGTAACCGAGCGCGCGGCAATATAAGGCAAAATCGACTGCAGTGCTCCGACCTTTCAGCCAATATAAAGAGCAGCTGGAGTCCAATACGTTGCACTGCTGGGGCTCCTACGAGGCAGACGAATGCCGAATGTATGTGGAAGTAGAGCAGACGGAAGAAGCTTGAGAGGGAACAGCAGGAAGGCGGGCCTCCGCCAGTTCCAGCACCTCAAACCAACGCGGAACGTGTACGAACATGCCGAGAGTGAAAGAAAAAAATTGCAAAGTCTTGGTCATGCTGACAGAGCTGAACGGCATAAAATGTGCGCGCGCAAAGATTGGCAAAGATTGACATTTTATTTGTGTATGCCGTTGCAGAGAAACATCGGACCTCCCACACTAGATAATAATACTACACTTTAAAAGCATAAAGTACCAAATAAAGCATAACATCCCACCACGCAATACTTAACGCCAACAACGCAAAGCATGACGTCCTACCACGCAAAGCTTACACAACAATGGACGTTTTGCAGAAATATTGGTTCGAGAGTACATGGCTAGAAGACGAGCGTCCCCTGGCCGCAGGCATGTCCACTGCGTCTTTTAATGTCAAGTCACTACACACAAGCATGACCGCTGAAGGCAAAAGCGGTTATCCGATTGGCGAGTTTGCTTTGCCTTCTTTTATTTTTTACAGAGCTCTCGAATAAAAGCGTTGCTTTATCGTGTGGCGGCCATGTTTGTGGGCGCTGACTCAGCAAGTGAATAGACTATTGTGTCGAGGTGACCTAGATCAAGTTCCCTCTAAACCACTTTTGTTTATCTTTACGATTATCTTTCACCCTGAGGTAAATACAAAAAAAGCCTTCGTCCCTCTCCTCTCGGCCAGCACGAAGAGAGAAAGGGCGACAGATTCATTTACTCTCGAACCCGTATTTCTGCAAAACGTCCATTGACACATCATATGTCAATCTTCGCCAATCTTTGCGCAGGAACATTCTGTGCCCTTCAGCTTTGTCACCATGACCAAGACTTTGCATTTTTTTCCACAGGTTCCCAGCTGAGCCGTACCTTGGCAAAACACTCAGCGGTTTGATCATTTCCATAAACGTAGGCAACTTCAGTGCCACGTACCTCAGCAACCAAGACGTATCTCGCAAAGTTCCCCGGGAATCATATTGAACAGTTACCAGGGTACATGTTTTAAAAATTTTCAGACGTCTGAGGCGTTCTCTGTAGGTTCCCAGCGGAGGCGCACTTCGCCACAAATACGTGGTTCACTGCTTCGGGGAAAGATCTTGTCAAAGGAGCCTACTTCAGCGCTACGTATCTCGGCAACCAAGACGTATGTCCCAAAGTTCCCAGGGAATCATATTGAACAGTTACCAGGGTACATATGTTTTAAGAATTTTCAGACGTCTGAGGCGTTCTCTGTAGGTTCCCAGCGGAGGCGCACTTCGCCTAAAAATGCGCGGTTCACTGCTTCGGGTAGAGATCTTGTTCAAAGGAGCCTACTTCAGCGCTACGTATCTCGGCAACCAAGACGTATCTCGCAAAGTTCCCCGGGAATCATATTGAACAGTTACCAGGGCACATGTTTTAAGAATTTTCAGACGTCTGAGGCGTTCTCTGTAGGTTCCCAGCGGAGGCGCACTTCGCCAAAAAATGCGCGGTTCACAGCTTCCGGGAGAGATCTTGTCAAAGGAGCCTACTTCAGCGCTGCGTATCTCGGCAACCAAGACGTATCTCGCAAAGTTCCCCGGGAATCATATTGAACAGTTACCAGGGTACATGTTTTAAGAACTTTCAAACGTCTGAGGTATTTTCTGTAGGTTCCCAGCAAAGGCGCATATCGCCAAAAAGTGCGCCTTTGCTGACGAGTGTAAAGTAGTCTTTCCCGTAGCACTCCTCTTCTTGTTGGAAAGATGCCTTTACGCGGCGGAAGCTACAGGTGTAATTAATTATCTCGCTGGGAACCTGGGATAATTAATATACATGAAAACTGCTTGAATATTTAGATAGCATAAATCTTCTAGAATATATACCTGCGGGAACTTATTGAAATATTGAGGGGTTGCTTTATTAACTCACTGAACGTGAAAAATAAAGCGAGATTTCAATGGCAGTCTATGGGGGAAATCACTCTTATTTCCTGGGAACCCAGAGAAAGAGTGACGAAGTGGTGAAAATTTTCCTGAAGTTATCAATCACAATGATCTCAATAATTCCGGGGGAACTTTGCGTGATTTTATTCGGATCGCTAGATTCGACTGTTTTTTAGCGATATTGCACACCTACCAAGAGAGGGCGCAAGTAGATCGTGTCCCAGAATCTTGGGGTTGAAGCACACCCGCTTAAAAGCCACAAGTGCGGACAGAAGTACCTCTCCCCGAGACACGATGTTCCGGCGCCCCAAACTGAAACCCAATCCGTTTGTTAACGACCGGGGTCCGACTCGTCTTTGCCGAGCGCCGCGGCTGCTCGAAGCCCCCCGCCCGTGGGGACGGAAGACGCCCAAAAATGCATACGCTCACACATAGGCAGATAAAAAAAAAACAATGCCGACGCCACTGTAGAAAGATAGACTTTTCTAAAACAAATCTTACTTATTTCAAGCAAAATCCTTTGTTACTTAACAGGTATTGTGAAATCGGCAAATGAAAATGGCGCAAAAACCAACATTCAAATATGCGCGCACTTTTCAGTGCCGTGACGTCAGTGGCAGGCAGGCTTGCCAGTCGAGCGAGCAGTCTAAAAATATAATATGCCAATCATTTGTTTAGTGCTGGAGCGCGGGTACTAGAGCGAGCTTCCAAAGCATTCATTTGACACCATGAAACTGCTTCGAATCCGTTGGGAACAACTTCTACAGTCCAAAAAGTGAACCCCTGCCTTCCACTGACGTCACTTTTTTTGTTGTTGCCAGTAGAGACTTTCACTTTGAAAAACACGGTGAGGACCAAAACTGTAAATACAATAACTTCGCGAAAAAATATATTTTGACATAATATTTGGGATAACATTTTAGCGATGTTTGTTGGTTAGTTTAGCAAAATTTCAAGCAAATGGGAGACAATGAAAAAAACTGTGGAGTATTAAAGTGGCACTGACAAGGTATTTATGCTCGCCGAGGTTTTTAGTTGTACGTGACATATGAGAGCCCGACTACCTAGAGCAAAATTTGCGGCTCGAAATTTGGCTTCTTTACGCCCGAAAACCGACGATCGAGAACTGGCCGGTTTGAGTCGCGCTCACTCTCTTCTCCGTGGTCACGGGCCGTTTTTATGATTTAGACACAACCGCCAAATTTAATCAAAGTCGTGGGTCATTGAAAGCACACACTCAATATTAAAAATACAAAAAAATATGAAACCCATTTTTTGTGGCTTCTAAAAAGCTGCAAATACGTTGATTGAAAAAAAAAAAAAGTTGCACAGAGAACCGGAAGCATTATGCGCGTTCACTGCGTAATTCTAAACATGGCGTCGTTTCGCGTAACGTAGGACTCGCGAGCTGGACGGCGATGGCAGCGGACGACCGGCTTGGGACCTCTACTGCAGAACTTTCGTTCGCGCCACCGCCGAATTCTGTCTTCCTTTGAAATAGACATTTTGGGCCGATCAAAAGAGTTGGTATATATCCCGTACGACAGCCCCTACCGCCAAGCCGATTTGCACGAAGACGTCGCCGACCCGTCACCTTCTTCTCGAAGCTGAAGACATCGCTCGCGCAGGCGTCAAGCACGAAGTGCGTACTTCGAGTTGAATATGCACGCGTACGATTTGTTTACTAGGTGCGAATGTGGCCAATGCGTGGTGCTGCCCGACTTCAAGCCGGGAGTGCTTATATGCTGGAGGCAAAGCGGCAGCAACCTTTCCAACCTACAGTCGACTGGCTGCATTATTACGAACAAAAGAGTTCCCCCAGCAGCTCAGTGGAAATGGTATAGGATCCCCCTTTTGACACCTGAAAAACTCAATGTAGTCACTTTCCACAAAATGCAAGGAGCATATGAATCGGGTAGCGTCCGCTTTCGGAGGTGCCCGTAACTGTTCTGCAGGAATTAGAGTTCCTCTATATAGGCTCCCTACGGGAGCCAGAGTTGCGCGTTCATCTCCGTAGCGCCGTCTTTCCTGCACGGCATGTTGATCCCGCTCGTCATGTGACTGAATTCGGCGAATAGCGGCGCCGCGCGTTCGAAGCGCGCGGCGCGCTCAAAAGCAGGGGAACGCACGCCGGGGCGCGTGCATCGTCTACTTTCCTGCACGGCACTTGATCCCGCTCCTCACGTGATCAGATCTCGGCGAATAGCGGCGCGGCGGCACGTGGAAAACAGACGCGCAACTCTGGCTCCCGTAGGGAGCCTATACATGAACTCTAGCATGAATTGCACCCAGCCATTGGTCCCAATCCCGTTGATCTTTCGGAAACTTGTGCAGACTCCCGCACAATAACACTTTCGGATGCAGGACATGCGAGGCTGCTCTTCACGCAATATCCCGGGGTATTCTTTTCGGAGCCGATCACGGGAATTCACTATGGGCACTCACTACTCATTTCCAACTCTTCAATGTACAAAATAACTCATGTTGAAGCGCAGAACAGCGATCGGAACAAACATAACTGCAAAGTAATCGCACTGCAAACAGTTCCCGTAACAAATGTCGTCTGCTACGCGCGACAACAACAACAAAAAAAAAAACGGAGGCGAAACAAAAAAAAAAGCGCGTGGTCGGGTGTAACCACGTCACTTCCGCCACTCACTCTCTCCTCTCCACTTCTCCGGCCTCCGTGCGCAGGTTTCGGTTTCGGTTTCGAGCAGTTGCATGCTTCGGCTTTGTTAAAAATATACGTGACTCTGTAGCGAAATATTATTTGGGTAGTCTTCCGACACCATAATTAATCGCCTGGTAAAAAATGAACAAAGAATATTTTGGCGGGTGTCAGTGTCCCGTTATCTGTCCCATAAAGCGAGCCGACGTCATCCGTTTGAAGCGGGCCAAACGGCACCTTAAATCCTTTCTCCAAGTGAAGCCAGCTCCGAGCTATGAAACCACGCGAAAAGCCTAGCCAAACGGCACCTAGTTTCCCCGATCCCAAAGGAGCGGAGTATAAAGCTGATGGATTTCGTCTTCGGTTCCATTGGCTGGCGCGCGTCGACGAGGCTCCCATTGGCCGCTGCGCTCGTCAGTTTTCACGACCGCCGCCTCATGGCGCTGCGTGTCCGCGCCGCGAGCGCGCCTGTAACACGAAGCATCCAATGTCAGAGGCTCAGAGCTGCGAGGAGAGCTGGGAAGCGCGCGCACGGCTGACTCAAATACGCCGCAAACGAAACAGGGGAGCGGAAGAACGGCACGCATGCTTTCGCACTCACAACTCATAAGAAGTTCTTAGGTGTACGTCGAGCTGTTTTTTTTTATTACTGCAATGCACCAACACTGACTTCTCTTTCATCTTGCTGTTGAAAACAATTCATGTGGCATTTTTGTTATTTGTGTCTTTTTTTGTTTGTTTTTGTCATCAAAACGCAACACAGCGCAATGACCCATTTCAAAAGCAAAATAAAGATGTTATCGAAAACGTTGCGTCAGGGAATCCCACATAACATGTAAAATTATTACGCATTACCTTTGGGTGTCGTGTGTAATCACAAAAACACGGTAAAAAGTGTTTTAGGCATAACTTTGGTGCGATCGGAACAAAACGAAATATAAGCTGCTAAGACAGCTAACTGCGCGAGCTGGTAGTTCATGTTGATTAAAATGTTGATTAAAAATTAAAATTGATCAAAAAAGCTCTACAGCATATGTAAAAAGGTAATTCCGACTTCATATAACACCGTAAGCTGCACCAATAAGGACGAATCGAACTTTGTTCCCTCTGTAGAAGGTGTAATTTATTCCTTTCCCCTGTCTTGTGGGGAAGTGTACATAGGACAGACTGGTCGGTGTGTGAATGACCGCCTTCCTGAGCATGCCAACAACGTCGTCAACGCCAACTCTGGACATTTTGGACTACACTGTAGGGACTGTGGGTGTTCGGCGCTTTTGAGAAACTGCACTGTGCTGGGAAGGAGCCCCAATCAGCTCACCATGGAGATTATCGAGGCTGCAAGCATCGAAGGAACACATTGACAAGTGTGTCAGCAGGCCATCTTTAACTCTCTCACAGAGGGAGATTGAGTATTTGACCAAAATTTCTCTTAGGCGCCAGCAGTGATAGATTTTTTTTTGTAATTGCATTTCATGTTGTCATTTCGTTCTTAGAACGTAGAAAAAGGCGAGGTGGTTCTTTGTGCATAGAAGAAGGCAATACGAACCATGAGTTCTGAGTCGGCGCCGAGTGAGTGTATATTGTTTTGTGTGTCTGTGTTTGTGTTTCTCTTGTGGTGCGCTGTAACGTTAATCAAAAAGAAATATATTTTGCTACCGCATCTAGCCTTGTCAGAAACCTAACAACTTCACGATCATAAACCATTTGAAAAGGAAAATGCAAGGTGGTTCAAAACGTAGTTACTTTTAATTTTTGGCGCAAATTCCAATTCCAATGCAGCTTATACTATTAAGAGGTAGCACCATCTGCGCGTAAACCTAATCCTCAAATACCTCAAGTCCCCCCACACAGACACACACACACACCTATCGCCTCAGGGTGGAAGAGAAAGCGAAAGCGTAAAAAGCATAAAAATCGTCGGGAAAAAAAATCTAAACAAAAGAGACATTAAGCTTAGCGATTTCTGTCTCCGACCTGTCGAACACTGTCAGATCCTTAACTGGAGCAGGTAGAACAAAACCCACTTAAAAGGCGCGCACGCCCAGGAAACTACACAAACACAGACTAGCACAACTAGAAAACACGGTTTTTCCAGAAATTGCTTATCGCAGCTCGGCGTCGATATTCGCCGAAAACGTTTCACGGCCCTCCCCCCCCCCCCCCCCCCCGACTCCAGAATGCCGCGTGCAGGGGGGTGGGACCGCGAGAAGCCACAACCGGGGACCGTAATTCTTACGCGAGCTCTTATCGCGAGCCGAAATCGCGGAGACACCGCGACACGACGTGATATATACGTCCAATAGACGCTGCCGCTCGCACCAACGGTAGCCTGCTATGCTCCGTCTATACTCCGTTTCACCTTACCGTGGACCTCAGCGGAGGCTACGAGCCAGCCCAACTAATTCAACGCTGTGTGTACTTATCACGTGGTTAGGTCGCTGTGCCCCTTCCGAAAGGCACGTGACACCCAGACGGCATCGGGTTGGCTTCGATGGCGGCTAGCGTCCGCTGTGGTTCTTGGTAAGCTCAAGTCGAGTACACACTCCATTCTGCACCGGGCTGACAGTACGGTAGGATCCACGGGCTCGTTGGACCAGCCATACGTCCATCTTTCGCCACGTGATCAGAGAGAGCGATCAGAGAGCGAGGTCCGATGGGGTGAAAGAGAGGCGGTCGATAGGTGTTGCGAGCGCATAGCCCGCACTGTCCTGTCAGCTTAGCGGTGAAACGAACGATAGTGCGCCGCTCCCCACTCCACGTAGCGACATCTACCACCCCCAGAGGGCGTGCGCGACCTGCGCGATATTTTACGTGGGGGCTGTAAAGTCGGCGAGGCGTTTTAGTTTCTCGGCTCCCGCGAGACCGAGACGCCTCAATCAAGTCCTAAGGTCTTCGTAAACGCCTGCCTGCCAAGGTTTCCCGGCGGCCCGAGGGCACTTTCCTTAAACAGCGACGAGCGCGACACGGTGCGGAGAAATAGGGCTTTTATCGGGGAGGTGTATCTGACTTGACAGCGCGGGTTTCGGGGGATTTCTGGCTGTGGTCGGCGCCGATTGTGCGCGCTGATCGAACCGACCTTCATTTTACTTATGCGTCTTAGTTCGCCTCCCTTTCCTTGGACTCCTTTTGCCTTCTGCTGCCTTCGGTCTAAGGTAGATGATTCTAAATACGAACGTGCCTACCAACTGGAGTCATGGATGTACGCTTTTTCCTAATGCACAGAACTTCAACAATTAGGCGTAGGTGGCGCCTAATGAACTGTCAAACACACTTGGTTCACGAAAATATCAATGCGCTTGCAATTGTACTAATGTTGCCAAATTCAATTTTAGTTTGAAGGACCAGTGGGAGGAATCAAGGATACTGGTGCTAAGTAAATCGAAACCGCACATTGCAGCACATGCGCACCAATTGACCCCGTAAGAGATGACGTCAAATGCATGGGACAAATGGACAAATGCATGGGGGCTCGACGTGACGTTAGAAACTGTGATAAAAAGTGAATAATTTTTAGAGCGCAACTCTTAGGCGCCCGTTTCCGGTTTGAGCGGCGTCGGCGTTGGCGTCGGCGTAACCGCGCGGTGCATTATGGGACACGTGACGTCCACTGATGACGTCATCGGCATCCGCATCGTCATCGACACTGATAACGTCATCGGCATCGTCATCGTCACGTGACCCCCAGGTCACGTGACCCCCCCCCCCCCCCCGAGGTCAAGTGATCCCCCTCCCAAGGTCACTTGACCCACCCCCCCCCAGTACCCTTCCCTCCTCCTCCTCAAGAGCTGCGCTCTAATTCGGCGTTACAGGGAGTTGTAAACGGCTTTCACTTTTTTGTAAGCATTGTGTATTCTCAACATCTAATCCTGAACACCTTTTCTATCGTCTCAGTACCACAAAGCAATGACAAACGCTCGTATTAAAGTTTCAGAACCGGTTTCGCCTGGCTAGCAGAAGACACGATGGCTTCGCTGGTTCAGGGGCTATTTCTGAATCAGTACGCGACTGCGTTGAGCGAAATTGGTGACGATCGACGAAACTTCTATACTTCTATTCTCGGTGTCAACTTTCTGTGGGATTTCGGAAGCGAAGAATGACCGCACACAGATTCGATCGCCGCTTGATGTGCGTGAGCCCGCGAACACCTTCCCGTGAAGCTCCCTCTTTTCCCCAATAGTTGAGAAGGTAAAAACACTGTGAAGCTGAACCACGTACGACGACGACGTGAAGTGTTCCAACGTCGAAGTGCAGGCCAGCACACATTTCAAAGGTTTCTGACAGCACAGTTCTTCAGTGAACATCTGTGTGATCAAACGAACTCTCCGTATCATATATACTATTTTGCGGTGTGCCTGACCGTGCGGGCTTCTCACTCTGATTCCCTCAGACCCTGCATTAAGGTAGCAATTTGGGCCAGTTGGTTCATGATCACCTAAAAAAGCGCAAAAAATACAAGGACGAGGAAGTAGACAGACAAGAGCGCCCTTGTCTGTCTACTTCCTCGTCCTTGTATTTTTGCGCTTCGTTAGGCCCTCAGACCCTGTCCCCGGATGAACAGGACACAGCAATGCTTCGCTCTTGGCAAAAGGGTTTATTCACTCATTTATTGCCTGGGGGTTTCGGGATCGGGAACGGTCATCAGCGAGGCCGGGGGGAGGCCCGCTGCCACTGCAGCTGCTGCATGTCCCAGCGGTGGTCGTCCAGGGTCGCTGTCCGGTTCGTCCGTCGAGTCCGCAGCTCGACGTCGCGCTCGCACTTTCCCGCGCCAGCGTCCGTCTCTCGCCGATTCCCGCGCCAGCGTCTTCCTTATCTCCCGTCCCCGCTGCACGCTCCTTCGTGTCCGCCACCCGAGAGAGACTCCTCTTTGTCATGCGTCCCGTTTTCAAGCCTTGGCACCTTTGTTCCGAGAAGCCAGTCGCGTGACGTCACTTGGCTTAGGGGATTGGTGTAGCCGGATCTTGTGGTGCGCGAGGCCATCGAAGTTCCCCTCAGGCATGAATCATCTCGGAGGCATTGAGTCCGAGTTGCTGGATTTGGGACCCGAAGGGTCAACGCAGAGCAGGGCAGCCAGATCTCCCCAACCAATAAGGAACGCTTTCCCCTGTACCTAGGACGTCCACCAGAAATGTCACGAATGGAAAGAGCTGGAGTAGCGTAAACTGAAAATAAAGGTTTATTCGGCGGACCTGTGCCAGAAACAAAAGGAATGCGTTGAAACAGCAGCAGCGTACGTCAGGGCGTCGGTATGACCGCTGACTGAGCGAGGGTGAATGTGCCTCGTCGTCGGTTAATTCTGGGTGAGTCGGCAAAGCTCACGCTCGACTCCTTTGATCCACCACCCTCGGCGTCTTTAACATTCGAAATAAAATTGGTGTATGTTTATACAGCCTGAAGGTAGCATGCCTTAGTTGGCGCCTGGTGTCTCAGCTGTAAATGAGCAATTTAGCCAGTGCGGTACAACCACTAGCCTGGGGTCTTCAACGTGCACCACGCAGGAGTCATACACGACCGCACGCCGGTACGATGCTCATCCAGATCGAAACGAGCCGGGGATGGGGATTGAACCCAGGATCATTAGGTTCTACGGCACTAGCTTTCGCGTCTCGTGCTCCGAGCTGGTGTGCGCTAGCCCACTCGGCCTCCGTTTAGTTTAGGCTCAAGTCCGTACGCAGCCGACGCTACGAACTATAGTGGGACAAAGGAGACAGCGTCAAAAGCGCACGAGCATGGTGTTCGTCATGTTTATGTACGTGTTCTATTATCGCAGGACCAATCGTAAACAATCATCTGGACTTGAGCTGAAACTAAAATAATGTGTCATTTGTCTGGGTCACCCACGCTGTGTCGTACTGTCTCGCTTTAATAGTTTTGAGGCGCCGAGTCAAAATTCACAGGGCCTCTTACGTTATCCCTAAGACGACTTGAAGACAAAAGCCCAAGCGCAGATGCATTAAAGACCGACACTGATTTACTTTGTTTCACGTTCTCTTTTTTCACATTATCTTTCTTGACATTTTGTTTAATTACTCTTAATTCACTTTAATTCCTCTTAATTCACTTTGATTCCTCTTAATGTGCTTTGTCATCCTTCTTAATTTCATTGCTTCTAATTCGCTTGAGTGGTCATGTAAACGTTTTGGTACCTTTCGTGTCGCTGACGTGTTTTCGCTCAAGGACTTTGAAGGTCGTCTGAACGATGAGACATAGGCTTTCGCCTTAATAATTGTTGCAATCATTCCACATGCCTTCAAAAGCTTTCCCGTGCTTCTCCCACGTAAAAGGCCCCCCTTTAGAAAAAAAAAACCACGCCTACGTCATTCGTCCCAATGTCAAAAAACGCCGTCGTAAAAAAACAGAAATCAACGCAGTTACCGTCAATCTATAAATGCAAAGTAACGCAAACATAACGTGCGTTACGTTTTATCGGTAACGGTAACGCGTTCCTTTTATTTTGAGGTAACGTAGGTCGGTAACGCGTTCCTTTATTTTGCAACTAAAGAGTAACGTATTTCGTTACGTTTTTTCGGTAACGCCTGCAACACTGGTACAATGTCACGTGCCTCCTTCACATGCTCTGATTGGCTTGCCGGGGCCGCAGCTTTCGCCCTTTGCCAAGTTGTGCCGAAACGCGGTATTAAACAACGACGAAATGAAAACAATCTCGATCTACTTACGTATGTCCAATGTGGCTTTTCTTAGACCGAAGGCCGCCAACTCTGCGGTCGCACTACTGTTCATGGACGTCTAACTGCTTTCAGAAGATTCTAGGCACCGCGGAGAGGGGAATCTCCGTACCACGTATTTGGCCTCAAGAGCGCCGCGTCTAATGAAAACGACGGTGTGGTGATTGACAGAGCAGTTGAAGGTTTCCTCGGATCTCCGAAAAAAAGAGTGACACAGATAAGCAGTTGCGGTGGGTGACTAGAAGGGCGCTTCGGTACGAAGACCCCCTAACTAGTCGAGAACGGGAACGGGGAGACGGCTGCATCTTCTTTCTTGTCGCCCAGCCCACCTCCGCTATTTGCGTCGCAGCAGCAGCCTTCTGGCAACACCTCTTCGATGGCAAGGCCGAAGTGTTGCAGCTTCTACGTCACCGACAGGAGGGAAACGGGCACGAATTCTGCGTCAACTTTCGACTGGGCATCGGGTCCACTCAATGTGCGGAAGGGCGCTCAGCGTCGGGCTCGGGCCCAATTGCTGCATTGGTGCCGTCCGATTTATGCGGAGATACAAGAGTTTGTTCGCAGGCTTCGATTATTTGAGGTGGTGTTTACATTGCCCCACACTGGCCTCTGGAAGGTGACGTAAAACAACGAGCACTGCGCCCTAGCCCTCTGGAGACGCGGCCAGGAGAAAGGACGGCGCCAACCGCGAAACCTCGTCGACTGCCACCCTACGTACGCCTTCCGGAGGGACCGCTCCCCGCTCTCGCACCCGCCCCTGATCAACCGGCCCAAGAGGCTTCTCGCAGTTGTCGGAACTGAAAGAGGAGGCAGGCACGCTCGACGATGGCCTATGCCCGCATATACGCCTCCGGTCCGGAATACCGGCGTTTGCGTGACGCTCTATTCCCGTGCGCGGGAGGAACGCCCATGTGGGAGGAGACCTCGGGTGCCAGAACCGCCGCTAACGTGATCATTAGGAGCCGTCCTCTAAGTACGAGGCAGATTTGACCAGTTTGGACTTCGGTCGCCGTTGTTTCGTTGCAGCGCCGTGCGGGCATGCGTGAAGCCATTACCTCGCGTCACTGTGGCTTCAGACGCACTCTAAGAAACCTGGAGCGTCTCCTTTCCATCGAAGCGCTTGGGCGAGCCCATCGCTACAATCTACAGAGAGAGCTCGGCGAAGGACGAGCCTGAAATATATATTTAGACCCCCCCAAAAAAAGTGCGTAGCAAATTGCTGGGCAATTGCGTTGCGCGTGTAACATGTGGCGGTGTACGCTCTCGGCACTATTCATCGGTTTGTTTAGGAATGTGGCTTAACGTGTGGCATGGACGATAGCGAATTCCTGGAATGGAGCTACAGGCGTTAACCCGGGATTTAAAAACGTGTGACAGGGTGTCAAGTTGCCATCTACCGGACGCGGAGCGGATACTCCCGCAAGGCATTCCCGCCAAC
Source organism: Ixodes persulcatus (assembly GCA_013358835.2). NCBI lineage: Eukaryota > Metazoa > Arthropoda > Arachnida > Ixodida > Ixodidae > Ixodes > Ixodes persulcatus. The sequence continues at coordinate 388,827 of JABSTQ010010674.1, forward strand.
AGCACCTCGGCTCAAGGCAATGTACCGTCACGTGCAATAAAAAAAAAAAAAAAAAAAAACGATGTGTCGTTACATGCTGGAAAGACACTTGCTTAACAATCTTAATGGTCTGAATTCAATTCCTTCGGACGCAAGCGCTTTTTTACTGCGATGGCCTCTTCCGCCCAACTCTAAACCAATCAGTGCCGAGCCTCGCGGCCAGGCTCTTATCAAGGCTTCACTTTTGTTCTTCACGAAATGCCGAAAACCTTGCCAAAGCGAGTTTCACGTTAAAAGCTGTCTGGCTTGTGCCACTGAGCATGACGTTTCACCGTGCCCAGTGCCACGGCTGCTATTCTTCTTTTAGGTCTAAATATATTTGAAGCTTTGTCGTTCGTCGACTTCCCTCCGTAGATAGCAACGACTGGGTCTCCCGAGTGCTTTGCGAGAGATCAAACGCTCCGGGTTTTTTAGAGTGCATACTCAACGGGTCAATATTCGAATCCCATTGGACGGTTGGGTAGTGCTTTTCGCAATGCGTCGTGTGCAGTAGAAAGCAAATATGCATAGTTGCCTCTATGCTTTCGCAATAAGGCCCTATGAGTCGTAGGCAGTAGAAAGCATAGTTCCGCCTGCGAACCGTACGAGTATTTGGCATCAAGCTCTATAGTATTAATCGCCCCCGCTTTCTGAACTGAACGAAACCTGAAGCTGGCTCATATTCTTGCATCATGAGCTTCACCCTAACCCTCACAAGGAACCAATTCGTTTTAACCATGTTGGATAAACCTGAGACTGGGGTAGAGAAGAAACATCAAAACGTAGAAGAGACATAAAATAGACAGGACGACGTCTCAAAGAGACGTCGCCCTGTCTATTTTCTGTCTCTTCTGCGTTTTGATGTTTCTTCTTTGCCCTAAAAAGGTGCTCACACACTTTTTTAGGGCCAAGTTCACACACCTTGCAAATCACCCCAGTGCCGAGGAAATAAATATTGTTAGGATAAATATCGTTGCTGTTGCTTTTCATACGTCAGGTCCTAATAAAAAAACAATTCAAATCCATCGTTATAATACGTAAAATCAGTTGTTAGGTTGCGGAAAGAAAAATTCGCTTCACGCTATTTAATGGAAAATTTAACTACCGTTTTCACCAGTGTTGCGGAATGGGCACCCCCATTCCATTCAATTCCATTCCGGGGAGTTGTAGTTTGCGATAATTCAATTCCTTTCAATTCCGAGGAATCGGGACACTGGGCCGATTCCCACTCCTGGAATGGCTGAATCGTTCCATTCCATTCCTCTAATTCCTAAACATAAAAATTGGAACTTGACAGCTACATTGTGTTGCCGGCATAAGCACCATAAAGCTGACATTATCAAACGCATAGACAATTGCAAAAAAATGCAAAATGCCTAAACAAAACACTGATTTTACTAAGCGGAGCGCTGGTGGCACAAAGTGTTTGTTTACACTGTACTGCAAACATCGAGAAAGCCCCTTGATGTGTCGATGCTTGTTTAAAACATCGGTCTTTCGACCACGTGGCTCGCAACAAACAGCAAAACGTAAATCCACTAACTTTTTTTGGCAAACTTTTTTGCATTTGTTTTCTAGGACATACGCGGCCAGCGTGTTTGTTTGATAAGATCATAATAATATCCAGTACGTCAGTGGCGCCGAAATAAGCTATATTACTGTATTCTTCAAATACCTGTACAGCAATACGGCTATACTGCCTTTCACCTTATGTTGTACCGCAGAGAAGGCTAGAAGCGCGAGCTCATAGCGTTGGGAGCTGCTCTTAAAGCACGAGAGCTTGTGCCGCCGAGATGTGCCCTAGAGCAAGGAGCTCGCGCTTGTAGCCTTTCCTGCGGTACATCATAAGGTGAAACAGAGTATAGTACGCTGCTGGAAGCGACTCCATGCACAGTGGCAAGAACACATCTTCTGACAAAGTGCAACCTCTACGGCGCAGCACGAGAGACTGTACGAAACTGTCTTTCTGCAGGTCTAGTCAGTTCGGTCACGCGACAAGAGCAGTGACGACAATCTACTTCACCTTACGATGTTACTTACTAATCCAATCCTTCTTTAAAGATCGTCAAGTATGTTATGTCACAGCCGAATCCCAAGAAATATATAAATCTGTTTCTCTAGGATGTCCTCAAGGATCACCCCTCAGTCCTCTATTATGGAATATTTTGATTACCGACCTTCTTAGTTTTAATTTTCCATCCTACGTCCACATTCAAGCATTTGCAGATGATGTCATTTTAGTAATAAAAGGTATGTCACGTAGAGAACTTGAGTATCATTCTACAACAGTGCTTAATCTTATAGGAGATTGGGCTCGAGAAAGAAAACTATTGTTCAATTATTCAAAATGCTTTTGCTTATTAATTGCCCCCGGAGAACGATATAAGAAAAGATATCCTACCATTTTATTTAATCAACACAGCTTAAAATTTAAAAGTGAGCTAAAACTTCTAGGAGTTGTTTTTGATACACATCTTTCCTTTTTAAACCACGCCAATTACCTTAAATCTAAAGTACTTCAACACACAATTAATCTTAGTAGATTTTCTTCGATCCAATGGGGACTAAATTCTAACCAACTTCGTAAGATATATCTTAACTCTATCGAACGATACATTGTTTATGGGGCTCCAGTCTGGTGGAAAACGGAACGAAACTCTCATCTAATGAGGCGTATTTTATCAGTTCAACGTTTACCCTTACTTAAGATATGTAAGGCTTTTCATACCGCACCAAACGCTAGCTTACCAGTTCTATGCAACATTCTACCCATTAATATCACTCTGAATATAGAAGTTTTTATGTTTAAACTTTTCCAGCTTAAAGACGATGCACAATTTTATGAATGGCGAATTTCTCCCAATAATATTTATTACCCTATAAATCTATGGAATGTTCATCCTAGCTACAGATTTAGTATTACATTAAATCGATATGATCCTCAAAAATACCAAAACATATTTAATGCCATTCAATTATATTCGGATGGCTCTGTATGTCTCGAACAGGTTGGAGCGGCCTTTGTGATTTTGAAACCAAATGGGGGTATTATTAAAATTGGCAGATATTGTCTACCAAAGTATAATACCATCTTCGATGCGGAGGCAATCGCTATCTTAAAGGGTATTGAATACATAATGTCTGTAGAAGAAAGAAGAGACATTGACATTTTTACAGATAGCCTTTCAGTTCTCCAAGCCCTGTCTAACCCTATTAATACTGATTATATCATAACCATTTTAAAAACTCAGATAGCTCTTCTCGCACAAAAATGTAATATAACCTTTTATTTTGTACGTGGACATTCAGGAATATTAGGCAATGAATTAGCAGATCAATTTGCATCTTCGGCAAGACATCATGGTATCTTTATACCACTTAAACAGTCAAAGAAGTATATAAAAAAAGAATTATTGTCTAAAGCAAGAAACGTTTGGGAGAATACATGGAGAGATGTGGGAGTTAACAGTGAATTGTTTAAATGGATACCATCAGTATTCAAAATACCCAGATATTTTCCATCCAATTATTATCTTACCCAAATACTAACAGGTCATGGCCGTTTTCCCTTTTATTTTTTTCGTTTCAAAATAAAAAATCATAAATACTGTTTCTGTGGTTCAGAATGCTCAAATATAGAACATTACTTTACATCATGTCCCGCCACAAACAAATATATTACAACTTTAATCATAAACACTTTTGATACAAACACAAGACAACAACTTGTTCAATCTATTGAAAAAATAGATATAATTTCTAAAATGATCCAGGACGTGAATTCATTAATAGAATAACTACTATTAAGGGTTTAAAACTACAATGCTCTCCTGCCTTGACGGGCGGATGGGGCGCAGGGTGGAGGCGCCAGCAGATATGGGAAGGGATAACGGAAGAAGAACAAAAGGCTAAAACCAGGAAAAAAAAAAGTTTTAATTTTTTATATATATTTTTTTTTTAAATTTTTAATAAAAAAATTAAAGTGCAAAGATACGACAAACAGAAAGGTGTACCAAAGGTAGAAACAAATGAAAAACAAAGGTCGATAGCAAACACGAGAGTTCTAAATGACAAATTACATTGCAGTATGAATGCTAATGTCTGTTGAACTCTGCTCAAACGACCCAATCAAAACCCATCTACCGATTCTAACACCTACAGTCCAACAAATTCACCGGTATAAATGGAAGACCAAACATTATAATGGATCACAAACTAAATCTGCATCCATGGTTTCCACAATTTCAAAATACAATGCATGTAAAGGAGGACCCACACAACTCTAGGAGGGCAAGGATAACCTCCACAGCCCTGGGCCTCTATTAGCGGATTAGGTCAGACAAATCGTCTTGTTATTTTTGATAGGGTGCCTTACGTGTTCTCTGGACCCTCTCGGCTGCAGGACGTGAAACCGATGTGACCTGTCCGTCGTCAAGGCTAGGAGAGAAAAAAAAAAGAAGGGGGGGGGGGTTAAAAGAGGGCAGGAAAAAAGCAAAACGAAAAGGGGGAAAAAAGAAGGAAGAAACGGAGGGAAAAAAAAAAAGGAAATGTCACATTGAAAATTATATCTCTTACCACAACATCATAAGAACTTTCAGCATATACGAAGACATCTTTAAAACACATTTACAACGATTCATTGATTATCAAAAATTATTATGTATAATACAGGCAACTAGTTAATGATAGTCACAAGCCCACAAAGTATTAGTTTAAAATTAATACTTTAAATATGCAACACTAAAATTATAAATGTGTTCATTTATAATGTACAGCATATTACATGCAATTTTCTTTTTAAGAATGAATGATGTCTTGCCGAATAGAACGAAAACATAAAAATTAAATAAGAAAAAGGGAAAAGAAAAAAAAACTTAAAAAATGTAACTTACCCAATTTACTTAGATTCATTTGTCCATATGTGTAGACGGTATATCCGTAAAGAGAACGATATAAAAAGTCATTAATAGAAAGGAAAAAAAAAATCATTCGCTTAGGTGAGCCGCGGAGTTGCTACTGTCCCGCTGCCTTGCCTCGCTCCTGGTTTACGCAACAGAGCGTGCGAACGGGGGGTGGGGCGGGGCTATGCTGGGCAACTCGCGGCGGCGGCGTCGGTGGCACGGGGTGCTGGGTGCATAGCGGAAAATAGATAGCACTAAAATTATGATCTTTCCTAGGCCCGTCTGTTTAAGAAAAAAAAAAAAAAAAAAAAAAAAAAGGGGGGGGGGGGAGAGAGAGGAAAAAAAGGAAAAAAATTAGGAGCAAAATAAAAAAAAAACATTTTGGATCAGTAATGTTGATTAAGCCTAAAGTACTAAAATAAAGGAACATTCGTTTTATAAGAAACCCAACATTATATATTTGTTCTCTTATATGTTACAGTTAAAAGAAGAAGAAAAAACAAGCAGAAGAAGCCAGTAAAGGAACCTCGTCGTCGTCTGAACTAAGAAGCATTATCAAGAGGCACAAAACTAAATGGACATTATTTTAAGCTACATAATTATTACCCTAATGTTATACCCGATCAAAGCCTGCTGACAAAGCATAAGCCCGTTCCCGAACTAGTAGTTTCGCTGCCTCCCTGTTTTTCTTTGCTGATTGGCTTTTTAATAAAAATTTCGTTTTTGGTCATATAGGGGTGTTCGCGCCTGGGGGGTCCCGGGGATTTCTTTCCGGCGCGCGCGCGTCGCGGAGTGGGGGCGCGGGGCTTTTGCACATCGCGGAGCCTGGCGTTTTCGTCGCGGGGTGCGCGTGCCGGGGGGTGTCCCCGGGGTCTCTCCCTCGTGTGAGGGCCCCTTATCAGACCTTATTTATTTATTTTTAATTGGTTTAAACCTGTTATACCGTTTGGTGGTGCAGGTAGAGAGACAAATTTTATTTTTGTTTATTTTTGCTCTCACTTAGAAATTCACTAAATTCACCTTACGATGTATCGCAACAGAGAGCCATCGAAACCAATCCAGTGCTTTCTGAGTGTCGCGTGACCCTGGGGCGCAGCAACGCGCCGTGTGTAGTCCCCCTCACGGTGCTGGATTGCCTGGGGTGACTCGTAGCGTCCGCAGCGGTCCACCACAAGGTGAAACACAGTAGGCAGAGTCTAAAGTCAAAGGAAATGAGCGGGAATCGGCTAGCTTGCTTGTAACATCGGAACAAAGTCCAAGTAAAAGGCGGACTTACACGTAAAAATGCAGTTTAAAAAGACGTAAAAAATGCAGTATAAAAAGTCAAGAGCAAAGCGCAAAAGGAGAAGAGAGAAGTGAATCTCGCTTTGTTTTAATGCCGAAGCAAATCCACATTGCGCACTTCAAAGGAGCGCGCGCGAATCAACGTGAAAGGCAGCAGGGTTGGCCACCTGCTAAACAACGCTCCTCGAACTATACGAAAACAATAACTGAACATCTTTCTGTGGCGGCGTGCGAGTCAACGAGTTATATGAGTCGTCACGCGCTCCCAGATCTCAGTCTGTGCGTGCGGGTATTCTCCATGCCTTCGTTTCTTTTGCTTGGTGCTTGGTTTCTCGTTTCACTCGTTCTCGTGTAACGCCAGTAAAGCACGTCGCCAAAGCGAAAGGCGGCACCGCCACCCCCCCCCCCCCCCCCCTCTCTCCCCCCTCTGCTCTTTGCTTTGGCGCTTGTTTTTTGTATTGCATTTTTTCGCGTATAAGTCTGTTAGAGCTCCATGCGGGTTAGCTGTTTCCCGCCCGCTCATTTTATTTCTATCACTGGCTCGCTGACTGGCTCAATTTCGCTGACCGTAAACACTAAAAAAAAAAAAAAAAAAAGACAATTAGAAGAACCGGGCCCATTCCATTCCCATTCCATTCCGGGCAAAAGGCATCTAATTCCATTCCCATTCCATTCCCCTCAACGTTGCCGCCATTCCATTCCCATTCCATTCCTGGGTCGCGAAAATGGGGAATGATTCCGGAATCATTCCAACTCCGGAGTGGCAACTCCGCAACACTGGTTTTCACCTCCAAGCAATGTCATAAGACTGAGTCGTATATGAGAGATGTTTGCTGAGAACACGAGACCATATGATGCTGCACAACTACTAGATCGACCTGGGTCTACTGATTGCAATGTGCCAAATAACACGTCTATCTATAATTTTAGTTTGTAGATTTTTGTTTTATAATTAGTTCACCCATTGTCACGTTAGAGTCGTGCTCCCGCATCAGACACAGCCATTAAGGTTACGCCAAAGGAGTCATTTATGAAGTAATACTTCGGCGTAACATCATCGACCGCATAACGTTATGTTCTTCTAGAAATAACTACATTCATTTCTAGCACCCGATATTTTTTTTTTTATTTTCAATGTAAAAATGAGACACCATGTATACATAACTTTCTTCTACGTAAGCGCAATGTTGTAAATACTTCTTTTTTGTTTCAGTCAGGAAGTTGTTTCTATTACATGCATCTCATGTTAAAAAAAAAGCTTAATGCTAGGTTTGTCAAGGACATAGAGACACCCTGAATTCAAAATTTGTTACTGATAACGACTGTGGTCAATAAAAATATATATTTTTTTTTACTTTTTAGCGTTTCTTGTTAATCAATTTCCTTCCTCCCGAAGAGCCGTATAAACGAGTCTATTAATTTAAAACACGTTATTACGCTTAAACACATTTTATTGTAATAGTAATTGACTATGAATGTCTCGTAGCCATTATCCAAAAGCCAACTTACAGTGACCAAGAGAGGCAGCCAACAGTTCTCGATTTCTTGAAACAGCGTACTGTTTCCAGAAGCAACTGGACTGTCACGTTAGGCGTCTTAAAATCGGAAGCTGTCGAAAAAAAGTGGCTGCCCTCCGGTCGCTTATTATAACGTCAAAGCCACAGCCCTGTAATTACCTCAGCGGTTCCAAATTTCGCCGAACGAAAGTATGCTTATTTTCGTCCGGGAAAGAAGACATATGCCCGAAACCACCGACCCCCCGAAAAAACGGTCTGTCCAGTGCTATACTCCCGTTTCCTAGAAGATGCAGTCACCCACAGCACTTGGCAAGCAAAACCCTTAGTTTATGTGTTTGGTTGCGTCGCAATGACATCTAAAACAATGCCTTTCATACGAAACCAAAATATCATAAGTAAAGCATCACGAACAACTCCAAACTTGACATGAACATCTGAATGCGACCGGCCGGCGCCCCTTCGAGCGAAACACAAAAAGCAGATTGGGCAGCTTTCTAACACACCGCCCCTAGCGGTTGGACGAAAGCACGTCCCCACACGCCATCCTGTGAACTGGCCCGCGACTGAATTTCTCGAGAAAATGAACTAAATCCACTACTCTGGGTTCCAGGTGGATTTTCTATAACTCCAAAGTGTTCACCACACACGGAAAACACCCACCTCTCGTTCGGTTGCATACTTACAAACGTCACAAAAAAGACTCCTAGTGTATATATGTAAAACTCTTTATAAGACAGGTCGCTTCCTCGCCCAATTTATAGTTGCAAGGACAATTTAGTTTCTTCTCTCAATTTTAACCACATCCTGGCTTCTTTGGGGGAATCCTAAGAACAACGTTAATATCCAAAAAAAGAAAAGAAAACGAAAGGCAAAACACTACAAAGTCGCCTTGAATGGAGCTGCCCCAAATTACGCACGTCGACTCGGCTTCGCGCAACAGGTGGCGCCAAATTACTCCCTGCTACGCGCCGCTGTCGCTACGTCGTCTGCGTCGTAGTATACGCTGCCTCTCCTCCCGATTCATTCATGCGTCCGCCGCCGCAGGGCGCAGTGGGAGGCGACGCGACCCGTAGCCTCGACCCCAGTGCGTCTGTTGCCCGCATTTTCGTTGCGTCAAGGAAAGAAAGAAGCAGGTTTGGTAAGACTTTACCTCGGGGCTTTTAAGACGGGCCACTTAAGCGCCGCAGGTGGCTTCCGATAGGGGTCGCTGACTCGGGTCAGCTACACCTGCTTCGGCGAATCTCATTGCTAAGCGGACCGTACGGGCAGAAGCTGCCTTTTTTTTTTATCGTTTCTTGCTACTTTTTTTTTGGTTGTGTATTACGACGTAAGCGGACGTTAGCGCGAGTGGGTGGGACGCGGGTAATAGCGTAAGGACGAGTCTGAATGGAGTCAGTGACAGCTCCAGAAACGCAGCGCGTGTTAAGCCCTAAGCATCTCATTATCGCTCCGCAACCAATGAAATCAATTGCCCCATTAGACGATCAAAATGTCGAAGAGCCAATCACCAAGCAAAAACAAGCCACGCCCTACGTTTCTTTTTTTTTTTTTAATTGACTATACCGTCGTCAGGAGTGACTCAATAAAGAAATGCCCTAGGGAAGTGCAGAACATTCGTACTGCTCTAACAAAGAATGCGGAGTTGTGCGGTTGCCTTCCATCAACGGCGTCTGCTGAGTACGTTTGCGAACACAAAAAAACCGTTCCCTGACCTCGAAATCTCATTTAACTCGTGTATTTAGCTTAAAACAACCTCGGTCGACGCATTGAAAATTTCACGCCGGTTGCTGCCCCTGCCTACTGCACTTGTGCATTTCCTGATTGAGTCCCACCTGTCCACGCTGCGTTGGACGATGAAAATCATCGGCATAAGGCACTAACGAAGGAATCATTTTTAAATGTGGGAATGATCGTGAACATTATAAATATAAGTCGAATATCAATTGAAAGTGAATAAACGCACCATTCGAGAAGCTTGTAGCGAGAAAAGACATTACTAGACTCGTAGTATTGCGCATCACCACCCAATAGCGTGGCTTCCTGTTTATAAATCAACCTTAAGTGCTGGACTATAACATTTTCGCAGAATAAAAAAAGATCCAATTAATTCACCTTAGTGTTTTCCAATCTATACGTCGCTTTCAGGAACTCTTTACGCATGTTTTAAGATTTATTTCTGATGTCTCAAAAGCTATTTAACATCTCGCACCTTATCTGTCGCTATGACTAGTTACAAATCCTCTATTAAATATAGATAATGTATCAAGAATAAGTTAGTGTTCCTGTACTATTTTGACTACACGTCAGTGACATCTCTAATTTAGATTTCTATTCACAAATATTATAAAATACCTATTTATACTCAACAACCCAGATAACGTAAGGAATGCACTTATGAAGAACATGTCTTTGTTCAAGAATGATACCAATATAATAAGTTTACGCTCAATGTAAAGACGACTATATATGTTACATTACACTAAAGTAAAATACATTTAAACTATAATAAGTCTAGAAGTCACTTCAAAATAATATAATTGAGCAAGTGTCAATACATTCAATTAGTTAAGAGTAACACTCCATCTGCACTTCCAGTGGGAACATCACAATCTCTGTATTTCTAAAATATCTGTGATACGTCCGTTTCATATCACTAAAAACTGCGCAGGAATGAACTTTTCCACTCTAAAAACAAAATATTGCGTCTATATTTTTTAGCAATCCAATATAACCCACAGTCGCAATTCATTTACGAAAAATAGTAATTCATATTCCCACTTACATCGCATAATCAAAATTGTGCATTTTATTTGATCAGCTTTCCATTCCTGCACTTCAGGATACTCGCGCAAAATACAAGATTGCTGCGATGTTGTAGAAGAGTACAAACAACTAAACCGATTTCCGAATGTGAAGTGGAGAGAGAAAACCCGAAACAGAAAACACATTTCCCCAATACCAAATATTCTCTTATTTTATTTGAAGCTTCGAGTTATAGCACCTATAGCATTTCCGACTAGAATAGGAGAAACGAGGGCGAGAACGCTAGGCCTTTTCTTTTACCAACAGCGCGACCTGGTATTATCCGCTCTATGGCCCTCAGGGAATTAGCGACCATCGCGTTGTATTTCGATGCACAACCAACATATGAAAAACTAGAAAGACGAATGACCCCAGGAAAGTTTACAGCCGAGGAAACTATAAAGGTATCTCGAGTAAACGACGTGACTAGTTCAATATGTTTAAGGAGCTGAGTTACCATAGTAATACTGAACATCTTTAGATTATTTTAGGAATAAGATAAACTCTTTGGTTACTGCATTCTTCCTTTTTAAGGTTTTTACTTTCAAGCGACGTAAAAACGAGCCATGAATAAATAATGAATTACGTAACTCGCTAAAAAAATGGCGCTTATTTGCAACATCGTAAAACTAAGAATAGGTGCGCTCTTGAGGTATAAACTATTTTAAGTAAACGATTAAAAAATATAAGAATCTGCGACGAAATTTCACGCGTCTCAAACTAAGAGGGATCCAAGAAAAACACCCGAAATATGTTAAGGCAAAAACAAATTCTTATATGGTATTCCTTCCATGTAGTCACTGCGGCCAATTCGACAAAGAAGAAAAATAAGAAAAAAACGCCTTTTCCTTATAATTACTTGCATTTGGTTTTTCATCGCCAGTTTGCACATGAACTATGCGTAGATCCTGGGAACATATGCCTGGCACTGTGCCCCTCGCTCCAAATTTTAAAAAAATTAAGCTCGTTATGAGGGTCGGAGTCCCATTCTGCCTGCCATGAAGGTCCTATCTATTTTTGTAGAGTTGCTCCGTAATCGGTGACCGGAATGCTGTTGCCGTCGATCACTCTATTTACGCAGGAACTTCCTGCTCGATCAGCATCTTTATTGACACCTATGCCAGTGTGGCTAGGACCCCAGCAGAACTCAGTAGTACGGTAAGTTTCATTTTCGCGCGTTGATTACCTTCTCGCGGGCTGGGTAACCAAAGGGTGCTTCTATGAAGTCAGAGTTCAGTGCCATAAGTGACCTAACACAGATTTCTGTATTTATGCTTGACTATATGGTTTACATCCATGAACAACCCGATTAGCTCAGCTGTAAAAACGGATGTGCTTCGATTGATTCTACTTAGACAAGAAGCACTGCCCCACACCAGCGCAGCCTACATAAACGATTCCTTTCGTTCCATTCGAGAAAAAGCTTTTGTAGTTTTTTTTCTTTATTTGTTTTGCGGGCTTGCCGCGTAGGGGGCAGAGATAAAGGCATGGTGCCTGACAAAGCCTCTGCCCCTAAAGTTCAGCAGCTCAAAGTAGTTACATAAGAACAGATTCAACAAAACATTATACAGTTAAATAAAACAAGAAAAACAAGTCAAAGAAACAAAGGAAAATAGACACTACATTCATTTGCATAAAAACACCATAAACGTCAGTAAGCATTGGTCGTGAAAAACCGAAAACAATAACAACAAACAGTAACATCAGTTCAAAAACACTCGAGAGCTCCATTTATTCCTGTTTTAGAATGCTGACGTCAACATATTTTTTGCGGTATTTTGTCAAAGTGAGGTTGAACGCTATTTTTACATTCTCCCAAGGAGCAAGTTTGAGACGAGTTTAAGGATTGGACAGCAGACGTCAAAATTGTAACCTTGTGCGGCAGCTTTCACGGGAAGAGCAAACGGAGGTGTCAGAGACAGCTTATTTTGAAGCGAGGGTTCGTATTTAATCGGTTGAATCCGAGGAGAATTCGGGTGCTGAGGAAGACTACGGATTCTTAGAAATACTGTGCGCAAAGAAAAAATCTTTGCTTGTCAAGTGACCATTCGTTATACTCAGCATGGGGACTAGGCACAGGTGATTTTCGAGAGGCACCTGTCGCCAGACGACTCCCCTCATGGTGCACCGGATCTAGACTCTCCAGGGTAGATGGCTTTGCAGAAACATAAACAATACAATCGTAGTCATCAGTGGCGCGAGCGCATGCCCGCTAAATTCGTAAAACAACAACCTCTGACCCGAGGATCGATGCGAAAAACCTTCAAGATGTTTATCTTCCGGAGAGCTGTCTGTTTAAAAAATTTTATATGTGGTCGAAAAGTAAGTTTGCAGTCAAATGTCAGCCCTAGACACTTATGTTCTTTCCTAACAAGGATTGGTGCACCATTGATAGAGAGTTTTAGTGAACCGGAACTAAATACGTTCGATAGACAACGCGATGGAAACCTTAGATCGGGCGTGTGGGCCTATCGTGTGCCTTGAAACTGCTTTGGAGGAACCGTATTTGCAGACGATTGGACACGATCGGTACAGGTCCAGCCCCCTGACACCGGAAGCCTGCATCGGCCTCATCGAGAAAAAGCATTGTCTTGCTTGCTAGAAAAAGCCTTGTCTTGCTTGCTTGCTTAAAATTGTCTTGTTAGAAAAAAAAACAAAAAACATTACTTGCTTCTCCCGCCAGAAATGATCCCGCGTACTCAGCCTGCGATACCGTTTGCTGGAAGGCGGATATGTGTAGGAGTTATTACGGAGCAAAAATCATGAAAGCCTTGCCTCATCTTGCTGAACAATGAGAAAGAAAACCATTATCTTCTCCAATATTACTATTGTAAAATACCGAGTATGTGCCCCTGTTGTAATAATCGCCGACCCCCTACCTTTGAAACATGAAATGTTGCATAAAATACAAGCGAAATACATATCAAGTGCTTACTCCAGAAAACTTCTAAGCCCACTGAGATACAGAAATATTCCTCCCATCAGCACCTCTCCGAACATGTCAGTACAGCGGTGAAGCCTGACATGAGACGACCGGCACGAAGCAGGCTAGATGAGAGTGGTGCAGCTGCTTTAGAAATTAGGGGTTCCACCAAATGCGTACACTGTATCTATACCGCTGCGTCGGATCAGACACAGCCATCCCTACCATGTGCCTCTTCTTCTTCCTTGCATTCGGACCTAGCAATTAAGTATATATCCACACTTTTTTATTATCTCCAACTTTGGTAAATGCTTGGTCAGTATTTGTTTTATTGGTGAAAGGAAAATTATAAAAAACACTCAGAGGTTGATTCCGCGCTTGTGCTGGTCGGGTACGTCGTGTTAGTCAGTATTTTGGCGTATACTTAAGTTACGGTCAAATAACTTGTACGCGATAACATTTTGTTAGATTTTAGTGATCAGATGTTAAAAGCGATAACATTTTGTTATCGCTTTTAGTGATCAGATGTTAAAAGCGGTAATATTTTGTTATCGCTTTTAGTGATTAGATGTTTTTGTATCTATAAAGGTATGTATACAAACTAAATAGATGATTTTGTAAAACCCTGTAATCATCAACAGAACGTACATTTTTGCTATTTAATATATCGAACCGTTAAATTACCGTATTTCTTCCTCGCTCTTTTTCATGCGGAGGCTGCTTTCCAAATGGTGGCTTTTGCTCTCTTTTTAAATTACTCTTTTTAATGCCTCTGCAAAGAGGTCGAGGGCTCATCACTATGAAGTCAGCTGTTCACCTGAGCCCCGCCATAAAGTGATTGAGATCAAATTAATATTATTATTATAAGAACCCATAAAACAGTGCTATTTATGTCAGGTTCTGGAGTCCATATGACACCAATAAAGACATGTGTCCCGAGTAGAACGTGTATAATTTCTGATGCTTTATTTTCCATCTTTTCTTTGCCTGCTAAGTTGAAAACGAGTTCTGTTCTTCGTTCTTTCTTAATTACATATGGTGTGATCATGTCTTTATGAATATATAGGGCGTGCCAAGTTACCAGGCTCGATCTAAAATGGGCCGTAAAAATAGGCGCCTGCACGAAGCAATCTAAATTTTCGTCAACGACGCATTTCACGGTCGGTTTTTTCTTGAAAAATTACAAAGCGTAGCTCCCTTTCTGTAAAATATAAGGCCAATAAACTTGCCCTGGTCAACGGAGGACTGTAGTAGAACAGATAAATGGGCTAGTTGGTACATCACTGAATGGAAAGCGCCGAATAAACAAGGACGAAGGAAGGGGACAGAGACGAACGGAGGACGACAACACGACCACCCGAGTCCAGTTGCGGGGCGCTTTTGGCGCGCGTATTGATAGATGTCGTCGGGAGTAGCGTCCGAAGGGGAAGCCGACCAGTCAAAGAAAGCAATGACACGCGCACAAAATCCATTGGCAGCAAAAGCGCCGTCCTTATGCAGACGCGTTTTTTTTTTTTTACTTTAAGTTTTGCTTTTATTGTCCGCATTAACTCTTAAACCTAATGTACTTTAAACAAAAAGATTATCTTCATTTTAATAAACCACGATGGTTGCGAGCAGTCTCGATAAGGAGGCATCGTCATTCTATCGATACAAGCACCC